>CM067329.1:105750000-106257500 GCA_034376525.1 Nicotiana benthamiana
ACCTTTGAATAAAACGAGGTGCACCGTGCCGAATAAAATCACAAAATTGTGTGGCTCTCTTTTAATACTTTAATAAAAATTACTTAGGAATTGGGTAAGCCATTTCGCGAATTTTCATGGCTTTCCGCGAAGTTAACAACATGTTAGTCGATTTAGCCATGCATTTTAATAAATCTACTTTCCTGAACTCGGGTGCGCATTTATGTCACACAAATCTAAATATAATATGTCAAAGGCCACGGGTGAATTTATGTGACGTGGCTCGAGATGTGTTTTGATAACGTTGCGATCTTCTTAAAACAAATTAAAGATGGTTAAAGGTTAAAATATGCACATAGGAATTAAAATGCATTAAAATTAGAAAAATCAAGCCAAATATAATAGTTGAGAGACCGTGCTAGAATCACGGAACTCGGGAGTGCCTAACACCTATTCCCGGGTTAATAGAATTCCTTATCCAGATTTCTGGTTCGCAGACTGTTAAACAGAGTCAAACCTTCCTCCATTCGGGATTTTGACTTGGGACACCATTTATTATCCCAAGTGGCTACTCTGAAAATCTCTTAAATAATTGAATCACATTTCGATTGTCCTTAAATTTGAAAAACTCTCTTATTTACGCCCTTCGTCGGGTCGTAGATGCTAAAAAAAGGTGTGACTACTCTGGCGACTCTGCTGGGGAATTGAACCCAGAAATCTCTGGTTCAGTGTTCATGAATTTGAGCTTAGAATAATTGTTGTATTTGGCTTTGTTTATTATTTGATTTTATGTTTCGGCCTGATGTGCTAAATGTTGCTTTTTTTACCTCTTTGATATTATATGAATTGCACATATAAACTGCTATGAAACCCTTATGTTCTCATCTCCGGAGATGTGCTCGCCGGTCGAGACTCCCTATTCTGTTAGTGTCATACGTTCAGATAAGAAAGAGGCTCGGACAAGTTACAAAGCCGGATGGCCTTTTTGTTCCCGATACGTAGCCCCCTCCTCGACTCGAGTTGTCTAAAAAGCCGGATGGCCTTTGGCCTTATTGTTCCCGATAAGAAAGAGGTTATAACATATACCTAGATTTTGAACCTAGAATAACTTAACCTCATGTCGGATCCCTAGTAGTAACTCTTATCTATGTCATGCATCTGACTTAGGGGACTCAACACAAGGGTGGGTCCGTCTAGGACAGGTGCACCCAAAATAATGGACCATCTTATGCATTTTGCGTGCTGCTTGTGCATTTATTCTAGATTTTGCATGTTGACCGGCTTGTGAATATCGGAAAAAAAATTTAGAAAAAGAGAAGTAGCAGTATGAGGGTGAAGAGAGTTAATTTCCTGTTTTGAAAAACCAAACGTCCAAATAATACTAAAACTCTGGCGAATTTGTTTGCCAATAAAAAGTAAAAAAGTTTGTTTTTAAAATTAGTTTGTTCTATTTGCCAATAAAAAAGGAAAAAAATGTTTTTGTTTTAAAAAATAGTTTGTTTTGTTTGCCGATGAAAAGAAAAAAGAGTCTTATTTTCGAAATGAGTTTGTTTATTTGCCTATTAATTGAAAAAGAAAGAAGAAAAGAGTCTTCTTTACAAAAATAGTTTTATTTGTCCGAACTACGCCAATTTGATTGTCACAGGGTGTGAGATACGTAGGCGACCCCCATCGAGCCCAACTTCATTTTACAAAAATCACCAAAATAACCAGGTTTTGTTTGTGACTAATAAATAAAGTAATTTTTGTCAAAATTAGTCGACCCCTAAAAGTACGCCGGAAAGATGTTTTTGCAAGAACAACCGCCTTGAATTATTTTTAATTTCTTGATCGGTAGTAAGCATAGCCTTCCCCCAAAAGTGCTGAAAGGCCGTATTTTCAAAGCCGAAATTTAATTTTTGAATTGAAAATTTGAAAAATCAACTATGTTTTTGAGTCCAATAAATCATGATATTTGCTTAATTACCCTAATAAATGTGCAGAATGAGCACGAATCAAAATTTTCCAATAACGGCTATGAACAAAATCCCTTTGGAGCTACACATGTGGTGGAATGATCACCTCCAAGGGGATCTACCACGCAAGCCTGCGGTGAGATAGAATGATGTCCCCCGGGCCCCAGGAGCATTAAAGGCTTTAATGTATTCATGATCTGTTGTTCCATTTGAGAGTCTGTATTTCTTTTATTGACAGTTCGTAATAGGTTATCAAGTCAATCATTTTCATTTTAAATTAGAGTCTGTCGTTTCTAGTTATGTAAGAGTCTGTTAATTTTAGTTGTTTTAATCAAATGATTTACTTTATGAAAATTGAAAATCAAAATATATTTCCTGTTTTTATTTTCCAAAATGACGCCCGGTTTGATTCGTGCGGGATCATGATACGTAGGAAATCCACAAAGGATTCGACCACGACTAAAATAAAATGGGAAAGAAGGGAATATGACGAAGCAACAGTAAAACAATAAAGAGAATAATAGAACAAAAGCAAAACAAGATGAGCAACTGAGAGGGGAAAACAAATAATATATGAGAGAAAGGATATATGTCATAGAGTAAAAGCCGAGATGATGCAAACAGCCAATTAGTGCATAATAGAAATCAATAACTGCGGCCGGGTGCATTGCATATAAAGTAAAATTATCCTATATTAAATTCCCTAACGCTAACGTGATGTCTTCTTTTTGTTGTGCTCAACCAGAAGGGTGGTTTGTTTGTGGTTTTTGAAGCGGTAGCACTTCCCTACAACACAACGTCAAAGACAATGGCAGACAATATCAAAACTGAGTTGGTTTGCACCGGTGTCCCAAAGCAGTTAGTTGAATGGGATAATGGGTTGGCTGAAGAGGTACGGGTGTTAAAACAACATATGACAAACATGTATCATGCCTGGACAACCGGGAAGGCACCACCCCAGCCACCACCTGGCTTCATAGATGAATACCCACGCAATGAATACCCGCGCAAAGCTCATGATGCCAGATATTAGACCTCCAAGGTCACCCACAAGAAGAACCCTCAAGATAAGCGTTAGGCTAAAAATGAAAAGGATAGTGGAAAAGAAAGGCGGGATGAGATCTTTGGGAAGCTGAAAAGCATAGAACACTCATCAAAGAACGTGCAAGGGACAGGAGACTAGGATAGCATGAATTAAAAAAAATTGTTAATGTTCCCCAACATTCGTCTGCCCGCCGAATTTAAAGCACCAAAATTTAACTTGTATAATGAGTGAGGAGATCCGGTAGCCCACATGAAGTTTTTTTTGCAATGAGATGAGCAGTGCTAGCGAGAGGGATGACTTGTTGATTACATGTTTCAGTAAGAGTTTGACTGGGGCAGCTCTGGAGTGGTATAATTGCCAAAACGTCGGTAGGTGGCATACATAGGACGATATGACTCATGATTTTATGCGACACTTTCAGCACGATGTATACATTGTCCCAAATCGGTCCTCCCTTCCTCATATGGAAAACAATCCCAAGGACAACTTTAGGGACCTTTTGCTCAGGTGGAACGAACAAGTTGCTCGAGATAGTTATCCCATTGTTAGAAAAGATATTATTGAGCCCCGCCGATGATAGGGTCCAGTGGCCGTCCTTGCTAAATGCTTTCAGCCTCTACAGCAGCCCCACGGACATCCTGGTGCACTAGATGACCCTCCCCAAATACTACCTTTCTCCGCAGAACCCTTGAAGTCGTGCTTCATTTTCCCACTATCCTATCCACAAGGTGACACCTTATGCTCCACACCCACAAGTCCCGTGATGGCCTGCACCGCATCCCCAAAGGTCTTACCTACCCCCTCATGCATGGTAACACCTGCCTGCAAAAGATTCCAACCATGGCCAGTGTATAAGTTGAAAAGGCTACTGGAAAAAGAAAATGTTTTCACGCCCATTGGAGAATCCTATGCAAGCTTGTTCGGAAAGTTAAAGCATGCAGGCCTGATTATGCCACTTCTTGGTTATACTCCAGACCAACATACGAAAGGATTTGATCCTCTTCTTCGATGCGTGTACCACTCTAACGTCTATGGGCATAGCATTGATGATTTTTATTTTTTGAAAAGGGAAATAGAAAGAACGATTCAAGATGGGGTAGTTGTGGTCAACAACAGCGACAAGGGGCATGCGAACCCTCTCAAGAACTTGGTGGTTAAATTTAATCATAGGTATAGCAATATTGATGTGAAACTCAGTGGATAAATGTCTTGCTTTGTAATTGGTAAGACGCTCAATAGCTTGATCAGCCAAAATTGAGTCTCGGTGGTTCATTTTGTTGTCATTTCTCTTGTGCAGGTTATTGCACGGTTGTAACCCGGATATTGTCTTGTGAACACAAATCCTTCTATCTTTTTATTTTTCCCAGTTTGATTAGTCTTAATAGTGCTGTTTAGGTTTTTTATAGGTCTGTAAATTCGGTTTAGTTTGATTGTTTGTTTTCCAAACACTTTCACCTTCTGTCTAATGCAATTTTCTGTTTTTTGTAATTTTCAGTCATTTTTGTTTAGTTCTCTTTTCTTTTATGGTCTTTTTCCCATTTACTTTAGTGACATGACATGCATGCATAACCCAGGCCTGGTCTTTAAAGATTACTCATAAGGCAATGAAGCAACCTTGAAGGAAATAAGTACACAATTTTGAGATCATTTGAAGCCCATTCTATGTGGAGCTGGGGCAGATAATTTTGAGATCGCTACAGAACGGAATTGTGTTAATATGGTGTGAGCATATGATTTTTGACCGGTCGAAATGAGCTCCTATAGAACTCTAAAAGTGTAGGATTTTTCTTTAAATTTTAGGATTTTAATTTTTAGGATCTGACTGCATGTGCCTGTTCATTACTGCGTGTTTATGATTAATTGAGATTGAATTGTTAAATAAATTAGTTTTATAAATTAAAATACAAAAATTACATAGAAATTTCCTGTACTTGAAATTATGTTTGTCTAATTTTGACTTGTTTTAATTTTATTTGTGATTTTTGGGTTTTAAATACAATTAGTAAATAATTGTAATTAAAATAAAATATAAAATATATTAATAATAGGCCACTCAGGCTGGCCACCTTTGGGCCAGACCTATGTGGCCCAATCTGTTCTCCCCCTTTCAAATTAGCCTCAACCCTGCCCAAATGACAGCCTGACCCAATCCACACACCCACTAAACCAAACTACACCGCTTAGAGCCCCTCCCATCACAACTGCTGATCTCTCCCCAATCCAACGGTTACTAAACCCCCACCCTTACTCATACATATATGTCCAAATACCTTCAATACGTACACGACCAAACTCACACTCTTCGTATCTCCACCTCCGGCTGTAACCTTCAATGACCACCCAATCGCCACCGTTTACCATTGACTGACCACCTTACTGCCACCGTCGGAAATAGCCGCACGGCGGTGGCCGGCATCCAAACGGCCCCAATATTACAGCCTTTAACCATCATGGCCTCTACCCCTTTCCATAACAAGTTATCCTCAAATACAACCCCTCCGTCTCGAATATCCCCTTAAAGGTGGCCGGAAACCCTACCTCTGGCGAATCCCATCCCAAAGCCTTCTAAACTTACTCCCTTCATACACTTTTTCTTCCCCGTTATAACCATGCATATCACCCCTCTCAAATCACCATGGTACCCCTTGAATCTTAATCCGATGTTGAACCCTAAATCCTAAACTTGTCGGAAAAGCCTCAAAACCCTCCCAGGCAGTCCCTGATCCTCCTTGACACCAACCATGCCACCCTCGAGTTTCAAACAACTCCCAACCACTCAAAATTCCAAATCTGAGACATATTGAGGTCTCAGGACTTCAAGAACCCTCCCTTGAGCTTTGAAGTTGATTAAACACCATCCTGGGAGGTTAAGAACCCATGTGGAAGAACAAAGGTCCAATTGAATAAGTTCAAATGACAACAAGAATTAAAGCTAAGTTTCTCCCACATATTTTCCATTTTTTTTTAGGTTTGAGTGTTTAGTTGTTTGTAAAAACGGATAAGGTTCAGTAATTACATGTTTAAAAGTTTGGATGTTTGTCTATTTGTCCACAAAGTTCTCCTAAGATTAGGGTTTAATATTTATAGGCTTGTTTGTTTGTCATTAGTTAAGCATCCTGTACTAATTAGCTTTTAAGTGATATGATTCTCATAATTTGATGAATTTTATTGATTTACTGATTTCCTGATTAGTTTGACTGTCTGATTGTATCACTGAATGCTTGATCATTAGTTCATGCTAGTTTTGGTCTTCAATGCTGATAAATGATTCACTTTTTTGGTCTTGTGTGTTAATCATATATATTTCTTGAAGAAGTCTGTTAATTTTGGCTAAGGGAACTTTCATGAGCTTATTAGTGACCCAAGCTGACTAAACAAGGTTAATTGGACTGAACTAAGGTTAGAAAAATTGACTGGGGTCAAAATTCAGGCGTAGGGTAATTTAGGACAGCTAGTGAGGGTATAAAAGGGATTTGAATCTGTAAAAATATGATAGGAATCTATTAGAACTTTCCAACAGGGACTAATACATAATTCCAGCCTCAAACTTAAGGCACAAGTCAGAAATTGAACGACTGCTTAGGCAAAAATACAATTTGAGTCAGGGACTAAAAAAGAAACACAGAAAAATCTGATGCCCTAACAATTCTACTATAAAATGAACCACTTGGGGAATTAGATGGGGATCCGAAACTTTTCTCTATAATTCTAAAGCAGAAATACTGACTCTATATCTGAAAATACCATTAGGATTGTTTTGAACACTTTCTGAAGATTTAACTCTCTAAAAACTCTACTGAAGTCTGGAAATACTGGTTTATTGGCTGTTGGTTGCTTAGCTGATCTACTCTATTTACTCATAGGCTTGGTTTTTCTATTGTATAATAGGTACCAACTCAACACTCATGTATATGAAGTTCAAAGTGAAACTACATTCTCAATGTGAAGACCCTCACCTGCTATTTGTACTTTAGTATCATATTCACATTTTCCCCACTTAGTTTGAGAATAGGAATACTAATAAAATGATCATCATGTTATAGTATAGTATTAGACTGATCTATTTTGTAATAATTGCATATTTTGGACTTTTCCGTATGTAATAACTTGAATATTGACTGAGTTTTATCTTTGGTACAATTAATAGTCAGTTGCAACCTTAGTCTGGTTAGTTCAAGTGCTGATCCTGCGCACATAAGAGCCACCAGACTTAACGAATGGCATTTTATGAAGCATGTGAAGATTAGAATACTTCGAAGTATTTAAATCCCAGAATGCTTCTAATAGTTTGTTTTTTCCTGTAGTATGATTTGAAGTGCGATTGAATTTTGGGAATAGACTCATATACTCTGACTGATGAGTATATGAATTGTCTGGTTCAAATCTAACGTAGAAATCAATACAAAAAATGGTTGTTATTATTTACCTCATGAATGAATAGAGATTCAATTTTTTGTATAATTCCAAACAAAAATTGGTGATTAATAGTAAGACTCCTCCATTCAAATTGGTACTGGGGCTCATTTGAAAAGGCATAGTAAACATCAAGAAATTATAATCATACGTGTTCCTGAATAAGAGGATTCAAAGGTTTGGGCCAACCATGGACTAGGCCCAATAGCTGTTGATCAGTGTTAAGACAACACGTTTTAGGCTGGCCCAGATTTGAGTCCGTGTACACGATTGGTCATGAATGAGGCTAGTGTTAATACTACTCCGCCAAATGTACAACCTCTACATAAAATCAATTAGTGTAGTTAAGCGTTCACAAGAGTAGAAGTTTGGCCTACGTTAGAATGCCCTTATAAAGATATATTGAGCCATGTTAATTCAAACAAATACCACGCATAGGCTCCTTAATTCATTAGAACACATAGAACGAACAGGAGGCGTCGTTCAGAAAATTTCACAGCCTTCCCATATATGTCAAAGACGTAGTTGCTATAGGCGCACGTGCTTAATAAAATACCTTCCTAAATTCGGGTGCGCATTTATGTGACCCAAATTCAAATCTCAACGAAGTTAGAACGTGTCAAAATCCACGGGTGCATTTATGTGACGTGGTTCGAGGCGTGTTCTGACGACGTTGTAATTCTCATTAAAAAAATAATAAAAGCGGTTTAAAGTTTAAGAGCACTTAAGTTACAACATATTCTAAAATCAGAAAGTTTATGCCAAATATGATAGTTGATGGACTATGCTAGAACCTCGGAACCCGGGAAGGACTACCACCTTCTCCCGGGTTAACATAATTCCTTACTCGGATTACTAGTTTGCGGACGGTTAAGCAGAGTCATTCTTTTCCTCGATTCAGGATTCTAAGCGGTGACTTGAGACACCATAAATCTCCCAAATGGCGACTCTGAAATTCTCTCAAAATTGAATCCCGTCTCGATTATCCTTTAATTTGAAAAACTCACTTATCTACACCCTTCACAGGGTTGTAGTAGCCAAAAGGAGGTAAGACAACTCTGACGACTCTGCAAGGGACTTTTGAACCTAGAATCTCTAGTTCAGGATTCAAGAATTCGAGCTTAGAGTAATTGTTGTATTTGGCTTTGTTTATTATTTGATTTTACATGTTGACTTAATGTGCAAAATGATGCTTTTACCGCATTGATATTATTGGAATTGTATATAAATTGTTACGAAACCCTTATCTCCTTACCTCCGGGGATGTGCTTAGTGGTTGAGACCCCATATTCTATTAGTGTCATACCCTGAAATAAGAAATAGGTCGGACAAGTTACTAAGCCGGATGGTCGTTTAGTTCCCGGTACGTAGGCCCCTCCTCGACTCGAGTTGTCCGCTCGGTTACACTGTCTAGAACATATACCAATGCTCTTAACCTAGAATAACTCAGCTTTATGCCGGATCCCTAGTATGAACGCTTATTTGCCTCATGCATTTTGACTTAGGGGACTCAACACAGGGGTTGAGTCCGTCTAGGACAGGTACCCTGAAAAACAGGCCATCCTAATGCATTTTTACGTGCTACTTGTGCATTTATTTGCCTTGGACTCCATGCTGACCGGCCTGTAAACAAAGGGAATAAATTGAGAAAAGTAACAATGCTAGGGTAGTCACTTTTAAAAACCAATGCTTAAATAACACTAAAATGTTGCCGAAGTTTTAAAAAAAATAAGAGAAAAAACAACACAAAGGCATAAAAGCAGAAGCAAAGGCACAATTTGTTTTTTCAATTATGTTTGTGGGTCATTGATAAATTATTTTGGTTGGCTAAAACCTTTTTTAAAATATCAAAGAAATAACAAAGTTTATTTTTCTTACTTCAAATTGAGTAGGATGGCGTCGTTATCGCGATCATAGCTGAATGTCGCTGAAAGGGACGCCAGAAGGCTGATCTTACGCAAATGGCTATCTCTGGATTTAATTAGGGTCAGTAAGCGAGAACAGCCTAAAATACCTTCTAGCCGAAGTGTTGAGAGGCAGTATTTGCAAAGCCGGATCGTATTTTAGATAAATTTCATAAATGTGAGCTTTAAATATTTTGAAAATACTAATTCGCCCTAATAAATGTGCAGAATGAGCACGTAATCAACAAAATCCCTTTGGAGCTGGGGATGTGGTGGAATGACCTCGGAGAAGCCGGACAGGAAAAGGTCAACGTGCATCTGGGGGGCCTCACTAGTTTGCTGAAAATCAACCCTAGTGGAGATATCATAAAGGTCCTGATCACTTTCTGGGACCCGGCCCACAACGTCTTCCACTTCTCAGATTTTGAGCTAGCCTCGACTTTGGAGAAAATGACTGTATACATCGGGACCCATACAACCCTTTTAAGACATCAATATTTGGTAGCGCCCAGGGCCCTCGCTGTGCATAAATTTGTGGACGTTCTGAAAATTAGCAGAAAGATTCACAACCCTGATCTGTCGGCTTGATTTTGCACCCTTCACTTAATATACCAAAGATATGGCCACATCGGAGGATTCAACAACCCTGAAAACTTCATCTGTATCAAGGGCAATCGGATCAAATGGAGGAGTATCGATTCTTCACATTTATGATATCTTTTTTGGGTTTGTTAGTATTGCTACAAAAGGACAGAAACAATGATATATGGATTGCGGGGGTCGTTAGTACCTTGATGACTCAGGCAAAGAGCACTCTTGCTCCGATGATCCTGTCTGATATCTTTCGAGCCCTTACCATTTGCTAAGAAGGAGGGGATTTCTTTGAAGGCTGCAACTTGCTATTACAAATCAGGATGATTGAGCATCGTCCCAAGCCTCGGTTCATGAATGTGGGCTGCTAGCAAAAGGTCGCATAGAAGAAATTGACAATAGGGTGAATGGGTTTAAATTGCCAGAGAGTGTTGCAGAGTGGGTGTCGCATCTTCAAAATATTTTTGCATGTCAAATAGAATGGACATTCAGTTGGCTCTCTATGGACGAAATTGCTTATATGCCCGCCACCAGACCCTATTTCCTTTTGATGGGCATCCGAAGCATCCAGCCCTATGCACCGTATAGAGTACTCAGGCAATTGGGTAGGTGCCAAATGATTCCCAGAGACGAGGACATCATCTGTCGTGTAGTCGAGATAAGCCCGAATGGACAATTTCCTGAGGCTGTTGTGCGCCTAATCTGGAGTAAGTGCCAATATTTGACAGCCGATGCCCGAGTTTGCGGCGTATCTAATGGTGAGGTTGCGCTAGGGTATGTTGCGTGGTACAGAAAGGATATAGTGAATGGGAGGATGGGAAAGAGACCCCGCCTCCAGGAATTAACTGACACATCAAAAGAGCAGTAGGATTGGTTAGCGAAAGAACATGAATACCGTGCCACCATAGGAAGGCTAGAAAAGAAAATTCAGGAGTTGCAATTCCAAAACAGCCTGCAAACTGCAGCTAGTGAAGGAGAAAAGAAGGTATTGGTGAAAGAAAACGAAACCCTGCGAGCCCAAATTAAGAAAATGAAGACAGCCGCAGAAAACACTCTGAGAAGCATAAAGGATGAAAAGCTCATAGAAAACCTGCGCGAAAAAGTAACCGAATACGGTTTTTGCCTAAATAAAGCGGAGGGTGAATTTTTTAGAGCTCGGAGACAATTAGCTCAAAGGACCTGCGTACTGGAGCAGTAAAAAAAAGGGAATGGCAATGAATGTGCTGGTCTAAAACAGAGGGTTATCATAGCTGAAAGAAGAATTGCAAAGCAAACCATGGATTTCAAAGCTGAGAGGGAACATTGCTATGCGGTAATAGCAGGGTTGGAAAGAGATTTGCTGTAGTTTCAAAAGCTAAATCAGGCAGCTGAGCAAACTTTGGAATCACGGGCTGAACAAATAGGCCGTCTGCTACAAGAAAAGGGGATTATCATGGAGAAGGTGCGGCCAATTGCAGACTACATTACCACCAAATATAGTCACTGTGAAGGCATGACAAAGTCTATGTATTTTGCCGCTGCTATGACCTTTGTCTGACAAGGAACGGAAGATCTCCATTATCTCCAAGGAAGTTTAGCCGAATGATGCCCCGCCAGCTCCAAAAGCATTTGAAGTGTGATGTACTCATAGATTTTTATTTTTGCTGGAAAAGAAAAACAAAGAGTCTGTTTGTTGTCCTTTCAAGTCTGTAAGGGTGTTGAACCCTTCTCCGGTAGTTGTTCGTAGCCTTGTAATTAATTTTTGTATCGTTATCAAATCGAAAAATCCTAAAAAATAGTTTGCTGCGTACTTAACCTTTTGTTTTCCATGAACTACACTTGGTCTGATTCATGCAAAGTCATGTTACGTTGACAATCTACATAGGATTCCATCATAATTGAATAAAATTGAAAATTGAATAAATATGAAAGGGTAGAGAACAGGGCTAAAACAAAATGGAGTTTCGCGAATAAAAGCTGGATGACGCAAGCAGTCAATGCATATAGGGACCAATTGTCATTTATGTGTATGCATATGTGGCCGCATACATGTTGCAAACTAACCAGTAACAAGTCTTAGGTGTTTTGAATTATAGTTCCAAATTAGACAGGTGACTGATACTCATGGCATCCTGGCAACTCACTCCTACAACACACGGTCAAAAAGCAAACAAGTCATGGCCAACCAAGAAGCTGATGTCAGCATAATGGACCCCTCAAAGGAGGCATATGAGTTGGACGTTAATGCCATGGAGGTTGACATGTATAAGCTTAAACACCAAATGGCTGAGATATACCAGGCATGGTCAAGAGGACAGCCGCCCTCGACCTGTCCTGCCAACCCACCTTTCATCCCACCCGTAGCCCAGGCATCTGACCAGTCCGTCACTAATCCGCCTCCAGGTTTTCCTATATACTCGCAACATCAGGGTGTTGTCTCCCAGCAACCAGTCCAACTACCGAAAGTCACTCCTCAACCTCCCCCACCAATCGCTCCTATCGATGTGGCACCTCTACCCCGTGCACTGCACAGGTAATCTAGCGAATCACTACTTCATGCCTACGACCCTCAATACTATCCCCCAGAATCCGCCTACAAAGCGTAGGAGCCTTACTCTTATGCTCCTCGTCCTGAAATCCCAATGAGAGTTGAAAAGCCGACCAAATATTTCAAACATGAATAAATGCTCAGTAAGGTCCGGAGTCTGGAACAATTATTCAGGGACATGCGTCAGGTGAGCGTGGCCTTTAAAGATCTTTGCTTATTCCCGGGACGTACAGTTGCCTTCATGTTTCAAAATGCATAAATGTGACCTATATGATGGTCACGATGACCTGTCGCAAATTTGAGAGGGTTTTGCAGTAAAATGAGGGGAGCAGGAGGAAAAGACGAATTTCTAATGCCATACTTTAGCCAGAGTTTGAGTGGGTCGGCATTAGAGTGGTGTACTCGATAGGATCCCAATCGGTTGTATACCTGGGATGATTTAGCGCAAGCATTTGCATGCTACTTTCAATATAATCTCGATATTGCCATGGATCGCTTATCTCTGACAAAGCTGGAGAAGAAACACAACGAGAGTTTCAGGGAGTATGGTTTCCAATTGAGGGAACAAGTAGCCAGAGTTGATCCTTCCATGAAGGAGAGTGAGATGGTTGACTATTTTCTACAAGCTTTGGAACCTACCTACTTTGGGCATCTGGTATCAGCGGTAGGGCAATATTTTAATAAAGTGGTCAAGATGGGAAGTATGGTTGAGAAAGGCCTCAAATTCAATAAAACCATGAGCTACTCCGCAATCACGGAAACTACTCAAGCCATCCCGGGTGGAGCTGGAGGAGGTTTTTGGAAGAAGAAGAAAGAAGTAGCAACAGTGGAATCGGGAACTTGGTTCGGGCCTCCGGCACCATCTCACAACGGTCAGCCCCATCCTCACCACCAGACATACACACACGCTACATATAGCCCACCGCAACATTACTATCCACTACCAAAACCTCGTTTCTCAGTCCATCATGCACATGCATATACCCAACCTCCCACTCACACACAATGGCGTGCGCTACCCCCTCAAAGCACTTATCCAAATCCACAAAATCAATACCCGCCTCCAAGAGCTTACAACCAAACATTGAGGACTGCCCCCCCGAGGCAATCCTGCCATGAGAAATGACAGGGTGCAGAAAAAGAAGACATTCACTCCGCTGGGAAAATCCTACACTAGTATGTTCCACCGACTGCGACAACTCGATATGTTAAGACCAATTGAGGCGAAGCTTGCAAATCCTCCCATACAGAAATTAGATATTCGGTCAGATCTGAATACTGTTCTGGTTTACTAGGGCATGACACAGAAAAATGTTGGCACTTAACGAACGCCATCCAAGAACTGATTGACTACCACATGATTGAGGTGCAGACTCCGGAGATGCCCTATATTAACCAGAACCTGCTGCCAACCCATCCAGAAACAAACATGATTCAAATTTAGGAGAGAAGGGGAGAATTCAGAAGACCTTCACAAACGGTAATGATGATCAAATCTAGTGAGCCAACCAAGGTCGCGAGCAGTAAGAAGCTGGTAACCGGGGCAAAGGAAGGCAATAAAACTGTCGTAGCGCAGGGGAGCTCCGCATGTGCGGTCGCACCAATGCGAGAACAGGAAAAGGTAACAGTACATGGGTCGGCTAGAGAACCCGTCGTGGTTGTGGAAGGTGTCTGCATACAGCCATTTTTGTGTAGCCAGTAATCCAACCACCAATAATTAGCAACTGAGCTGTTCCTTCAAGATATGAACAACCAATAGTGATGTACAAAGGGAAAGATGTTAGACAGAAAGTATGTGAGGCACGAGGCTTAACTCGGTCAGGAAGGTACATTTCCCCATAATCTTTAAAGATAACCTGAAACTAGTGAAGAAAGCGGTATCAGAAGAAGAGGCAGAAGAATTCATGAAGAAAATGAAAATGCAGGACTACTCCATCATAGAACAGTTGAGGAAAGCAACGGCCCAGATCTCTTTGCTATCCTTACTAATCCACTCAGAAGAACACCGCCAAGTGTTGATGAAGATTCTGAATAAATCGCATGTTAACGACAAGATAAAGGTAAATCAATTGGAAAAAATTTCAAACAAGATATTTGAGGTAAACCGGGTCACATTCTCTAACGATTAATTGCCCATGGAGGGCACGGAGCACAATCGGGATCTTTTTCTGACTGGGAAGTGTGAAGATACCGTGGTCACTCGAGTTTTGGTTGACAATGGGTCTAGTGCAAACATTTGTCCACTATCCATATTGACCAAGTTGAAGGTGGAAATTGAAAAGGTTCACAAGAAGAACATATGTGTTCGAGGGTTCGATGGCGGAGGTAAAGACACCGTAGTGGATATAGTGCTCGAAGTAACTATAGGGCCGGTCGAGTTCATTGTGGAATTCCAAGTGTTGGATGTATCAGTCTCCTATAATCTGTTATTGGGCAGACCTTGGATTAATGCAGCCTAAGCAGTGCCATCTACACTGCACCAGATGGTCAATTTTGAGTGGGACAGGCAAGAGATTGTCGTGCATGGAGAGGACAGCCAGTGTACCCCAGGTGATGCGATCGTGCCTTTCATTGAATCTGAGGACAATAAAGGGCCATGGGTTTACCGGGTGTTTGATACGGTGTCAATTCAGAAGATCCCAGAAGGTGAGATTGTTGTAACCCCAAGGATAACAACTACATCTGTCATGGTAGCTTCAGAAATGTTGAGAAATGGCTTCATACCCGGCAAGGGGTTGGCAGATTCTCTGCAAGGCATTGCGCGACCAGTGTTCTTTCCCAAGAATCTAGACACTTTTGGTCTAGGGGTCAAACCCACAACCACAGACATAACGCGAGCCAGGAGGCTGAGACGAAAAGGGTGGGTTCTTTCAAAACCTATCCCAAGCTTATCCAAATCATTTGTCAAACCCAGCAATGGTACCATACCCAGGATTTCTGGCCCGCTGATTGACGCGGACGCAAATCCTGATAAGGGGCTTGAAAGACTGTTCAATAAGGTGAATATGGTAGAGGCACGAGAAGGATCGAGCAGTGCAGATGTGCCATTTGTTGGGGCACGCGCAAGAATCAATAATTGGGAAGCCACTCCTCTTCCCACTCGGAGGAAGTCTTGGTAGTTGGATTTCATTTTCCTTTAAGCCTAGTTTGTATTAGCATAATTAAGTTGTTATTTCTGTCCATTTGGATGCGCAAACTTTGTTATCTTTGATTCTAATGAAATGCAATTTCCCTTTCAGCAATGTTGATAGTTTCCATTTTCACTTTACTTTTTTTTTCTCTTTTGTACAATTATTTTTATGCTAGTTCCAGTGATCTGACATGCATAAGGAGTCTTCGACCCAATCTTTTTAACAAGCCTAGTCCAGAAATAATAATTGAAGAAATAGAACACGAGGACGAACCAGGGCACGATGGAGGATGGAATGGGATGAGATTAGTAAAGAGATGACCCAATTAAAAGAGAAACCCAAACCAAACTTGAATGATGGAGAGGCAATCAATCTAAGAAGCTCGAGTTATTCAGAGAAACAAAAATAAGTGTCTATCTGGAGCCACAGCCTAGGGAAGAAATAACCGAAGTATTGCTGGAGTATAAGGATGTCTTTGCATGGTCCTACGATGACATGCCTAGATTGAGCACTGACTTGGTAGTCCACAAATTACCAACTGACCCGGCCTACATACCCATCAAACAAAAGTTGAGGAAGTTTAAAACCAATGTAAGAGTGAAAATCAAATAAGATGTGACCAAGCAGTTTGAGGAAAAAGTTATCCAAGTCACACGATATCCCAGCTGGTTAGCTAATGTCGTACCTGCACCAAAGAAGGATGGTAAAACCAGAGTGTGCGTTGATTACCGTGACCTCAACAAAGCAATCCCAAAAGACAACTCCCCCCTGCCGAACATCCACATACTGATTTACAATTTTTTGAAGCATGAGATCTGGTCATTCGTGGATTATTATGCAGGTTATCATCAGATTTTAATGGATGAAGGAGATGCCAAGAAAACAACGTTTATCACACCGTTGGGGACATACTAATATAGGGTCATGCCTTTTTGTTTGAAAAACGCTGGGGAGACATACATGAGGGCAAAGACAAGCATTTTCCATGATATGATGCACAAGGAAATCGAGGTCTATGTGGACGATGTGATTGTGAAGTCCAGAAAGCAATCCGATCATGTCAAAAATCTGAGAAAATTCTTCCAGAGGCTCCGCAGGTATGATCTCAAACTCAACCCAGCAAAATGTGCATTTGGGGTCCTTTGGAGAAAGTTATTAGGGTTCATAGTTAGTCGCTGAGTCATCGAGTTAGATCCATCAAAAATCAAAGCTATACAGGAGTTTCCACCACCAAGAAACAAAACAGAAGTAATGAGTCTATTGGGAAAGCTGAATTACATTAGCAGATTCATCGCCCAGCTCACAACCATCTGCGAGCCCATCTTTAAGCTGTCAAAGAATGATGCTGCGGTGAAATGGACAGGAGAGTGCCAAGATGCTTTTGATAAGATAAAGGGATATCTGTCAAACCCACCAATACTGGTCCCACCAGAACCAAGGATGTCCTTGATCTTATATTTGACAGTCCTGGACAATTCATTTGGGTGCGTTTTGGGTCAGCACGATGTTAGTTGGAGAAAAGAGCAAGCCATATACTAACTCAGTAAGAAATTTACAGCCTATGAGGTTAAGTACACTCATCTTGAAAGGACATGATGCGCCTTGACATGGGTAGCCCAGAAGTTGAAGCCTTATTTGTAATCATTCACCACTTATCTCATCTCACGACTGGACCCATTGAAATACATTTTTTAGAAGCTCATGCCCACAGGTAGGCTCACAAAGTGGCAGATCTTGCTTACTGAATTCGACATCATCTACATAACTATGACTGCTATGAAGGCACAGGCATTAGCAGATGATTTAGCAGAGAATCCCATAGATGAAAAATATGAACCCTTGAACACATATTTTCTAGACGGGGAAGTGATGTACGTCAATGAAATGGAATAGGATGAGAAGTCGGGGTGGAAATTGTTCTTCGGTGGGGCTGCCAACATGAAAGGCGTTGGGATAGGAGCGGTACTCCTTTGTGAAGTCATTACCCAGTCCCAGCTCAACTTCATTTCTATTGCACCAATAATATGGCTGAGTATGAGGCATGCATTTTGGTTTGAGGTTAGCAGAGGACATGGGTGTCCAGAAGTCTTTGTCTTGGGGGACTCGGACCTCCTGATACACCACATCCAAGGGGAATGGGGGAAAAGAGATTTAAAAATCATACCTTATCGGGGCCAAGCAGGAAAGATAATAAATGAGAGAATCTTATCGGTGAAAACCCTCACGGGTACCATTAGGCGACGGGAGTTTGAGAGAGAATAAAATAAGAGAGTCTTATTTGTTAGAAACTACGCTTTACGCTAGAGGGGGGGTGAATAACGTATTAATAGAATTTAGCGTTTTCTTGCGGAATTTAAACTTTGCAGGAAGTAAAATAAATGCAGAAAAATAAACTTACACAAAGATGTATACTGGTTGGCCACCAACGTGGTTAGTCCAGTCCCCGAGAGACTCTCTAGAGATTTTTCACTATCTTGTTAAGCTTAAGGGTGCTCAACAAACCGTTACACACTTGAGGACACAAGCCTCAAACAGTTGCTCGGAGATCGCAATCTCAAAGACTTCACCCAAGGAAACGCAAGTTCCTTGAAACAAGAGAATCGCAATTCTCTTACAAGTATATCAAATACTTGGACACTCACTTAACTAAAGTACTCCTTATTGAGTAGATATGAGTAAAAGAATATGTTCAAGATCACAACAACTTTAAGCAATAATATGGCTCTCAAAAGCTTTATGAAATGAGTTGAAAATGAAGAACAATTGAATGAAAGCTTATAGCAATGTAATGATCAGTTTGTGTATGTTGTTGTTGTTAAAACTTTGAAATGAAGCTGTATTTATAGTTGAAAAAGTTGGTTCAACCGTTGTCTAATTGCCAATTAAGAGTTGCTGAAATTACTCAGTGATAATCGATTATTAAGACCAAACAATCGATTATCTGCCAGTCAGTTTAAAAATCAATCCCGGATTTAACGCTTCACAATCGATTATACATAATCTATAATTGATTACTGGCAATATTCAAAATCAGATAATCGATTACACTAAGTTCATAATCGATTACTTTAGCAACGTTCTAAAAATCATTTCCGGATTTTAAGCAAAACATCGATTATATAAAATCAATAATCGATTACTTCAGCAACGTTCTAAAAATCATTTCCAGATTTTAAGCAGAACATCGATTATATAAAATCAATAATCGATTACTTCAGCAACGTTCTAAAAATCATTTCCAGATTTTAAGCAGAACATCGATTATCTAGAATCAATAATCGATTACCTTATGGTATTTGAAAATCATTTGACAACGGCCAGCTTCAACAATCGATTGTCCTTTGCAACAATCGATTACTTGTTATTTTCTGAAAATCATAAAACTTACTGTCTCAGTGATAATCGATTATCTAAAGACATAATCGATTACTTAATTATATTTAAAATCACTGGAAGACATCAACTCAACACAATCGATCACCATTAGTTCATAATCGATTATTTTGAGTATTGAAAAACTTTACCTCAACAACAATCGATTGTTATTTGTTCACAATCGATTATCATGCAGATTTGGAAAAACCTGATGTTCACTGTCTTACTCACAATCGATTACCATTAATTCATAATCGATTGTCATGCAGTCTTGGCTCAGAAACAATCGATTATCATAAGTACATAATCGATTATTTTAGCCCAGATTTTTTAGGCATGTTTAGAAAACATTTTGTCTAATGTAAATATGCATGATTTAAAATCTTTTTGACACAGAATTAAATATGCATGATTTGGAAAATAGTTTTATGAGAGAGGCCATACTATGAGTCAAGTTATAGGATCGAGATTACAATTTAGAACAACTCAATAACAATTAAAAGCTATATCTTGAACTTCAATCTTATTCGCAACCATTGTGCGCTTATACTTGAATTCCGTCATATATCAATTTTTGCTTCGTTTGTCATTCATCAAAACCTACAAAAGAGTACACGTTTAGTATATTGCATTGAGAACGTGTTTCTAACAATTTCCCCCTTTTTGATAATGGCAAACATTAAGCGGGATATGCAATTTAGGCAAAAGATATTGACAATTCAAGACAAGTAACAATTATGCAATTTTGTTCTTGTTCCCCCTCAATTTAAGAGTTCCCCCGATATCCCGTTTTCTTCCCCCTTTTGCCATTAGCAAAAAAATAGTAAGGAAAGATGCAAAAAGATGAAATAAACAAGGTTTATTTATTGGAAAAAAAAGAGGGTACATCAATGGGAACCAAAGAGAACAACAGCAAAAACCACACAAAACACAAAAAAAATTTATTCATTTCCGTCGTTGTCCGCCTCGTTATCCGGCTCTGCTTCAAAAGGAACGAGAGCTACATATGGATAATTGACATGATCAAAGTATCCATGGATCTCATGAGTGAGTTGAGCAAGCTGGTCGGATATGGTTTGGAGAGTAGGCTCTTGGGACGAACGAGCACGACGGGGTGGACGACTTGAAGAAGGAGCTGGAGCATGATCACCATCATGATGGAAAGAAGACTCCGAGATTTCCCAAATTTTGGTACTCCTTTTGAGAGGACCATTTTCCGTGACAAATCCGGATGCTTCAAGGAAGTTCATAATGAGGAGGGCATAAGGAAGAGGCATGTCATCACCGATGGCATCGAGCATATGAATTTTGATGAGCCGACACCAATTTATTTTGGCTCCGGTGACAATGGCATGCAGAAGATTGGTATCCTCCTGGGAGATGGTGGTGTGATTGTGCCGTCTAGGCTTGAGGACTCGGGTGATGAAGTAAAGAATCAACCGGTAGTTTGGATCCATTCCCGTTATGGTAGGACGACGGGTAGAGATAGATGGATCATAGGAGGTTATACCGGCTTGGTGGAGAAGGATGGTTTCATCAAAGAGAGCCCTGGCCTTATCAATATACCGGTAAAGGTCTTCACCTTCATTTGGAAGGCGGGCAATGGTGTGGAGATTCTCTTCAGAGAGAAGAATTTGAACCCCATTAATGGAGGTGACAAGTTCGCCATCTTCATCTTTATGGAGGTTTGAGTAAAAAGCTTGAACGAGAGTTGTGTTTATGTGAGGATGAGTGAGAAGCAAGAAGTCATATAGTTGACACTCCTTTAACATATTTGCGGCAGGGGTGAAAGGCTCAAGGAGTTTACTATTTGAGAACCGAGGAGGAAGAATGGTGCGTTTCTCAAATTTTGATAGGAACCTTGTGAGTTTATTTTCAGTTTCAAAGAACAAGACGGAACCGTCTTGGTATGGAAAATTTAAAGGAGGAGGGGCGGTTGAGGCTGATGCGCCATGTTTGGATCGGGAACGTTTTGAAGATCGTCCAGACATGTTAGGAGAAAGACTGCTGGAATTTGGCAAAGAAAATAGAAGAGATTTAGCTTTTGAATACTAGAGATAGTGCTTGAGTGGGTGAATGTGAGCTCTTATGATGCCTATTTATAGAGGAAAGGATTATCAAGCATTGAATGGAGACATTTGCTGAGATTTTGGTTTAGGAGCAGTCAGAAAACGGTAAGAATTAAAATTACTGACTGTTAGATAATCGATTATTGAACTGAAATAATCGATTGTATTTACTGTTTGATTGAGATTTTGAATCTGATAAATCGATTCTTGAGTCAAACGGTAAAAAATTTGAATGAAATAATCGATTGTTAAATTTTGGTAATCGATTATGGAGCATTTAAGACCTGACAGGAATCGATTGAGGAGCCAAACGGTAACAAAAAATTAATATGAAGTAATCGATTGTCAATTCTTGGTAATCGATTATTTAGGGAACTAATTTGATACAATGAACTTGGAGAATATCAGAATTTGTCAAATAATTGATTGTATGAAAAAAATAATCGATTGTTGTAGAAAGCATTGCTGAATGACTGAGGCGAAAATCGATTATGCAATTTAGGAAGTAAAAAATTAAACACAGATGCATAATAGTAATAATCAGTCATAAACAATCGATTATTGATACTGATAATCGATGTACTGCACAGAAAATAATCGATTAGTGGCTTGAAATAGTCGATTATTTTGTGCTAAAACTTCATAATTCCCCCTACCTTTGGGGTGGTACCTGCAAAATAGATTTAAACGTCTCCGACGCTCAAGTTAGTAATTTATAGCGAAATTAATAAATTACACTAGTGTTAACAAGTAATGCCGTGAACTCTTAAGAATTGTGTCCTAGAGTGTTCTTAAGAGAGTTTCGGGTACTTACCTTTTCTCCAACATCGCCAATTACCTGTTCGAGAGGATGATCCTTGATCGTTCTCCACTCGTTAGGCGTATTTATTCCTTTTTCTAATTGTGGCGCTTCTTCCGTTGGTTGTTCCCCTATTTCATTTTTGTTTTCCTTTGAAGGTTCTTCTTGGATTTTATCTTTCAAGCTATCCAAGAGACCTGCAAGATCAAAACCGGATTCCTTTCTCGCCAAGCGAGTATTATCTTCGGAAAACACAACATGAGGGGATTCCTCCACAATTTGGGTTCTTTTGTTAAAGATCCTATATGCTTTGCTACGTGAGGAACAACCAATGAAAATACCTTCATCCGATTTAGCATCAAACTTACCCAATTGGTCCTTCCCATTATTATGAACAAAACATTTACAACCAAAAACACGTAAATGAGAAATGTTGGGTTTTCTACCCTTATAAAGTTCATATGGGGTTTTCATGAGTATCGGCCGAATTGCTACTCTATTTAAAACATAGCAAGCGGTACTCACGGCGTCCGCCCAAAAGTATTTGGGAATCTTAGCTTCGTCGAGCATGGTTCTAGCCATCTCTTCGAGACACCTATTTTTCCTTTCCACCACCCCATTTTGTTGTGGTGTCCGTGGAGCGGAAAAGGTGTGTTCGATTCCGAGTTCGTCACAAAAATCCGCAAAGAGATTGTGATCAAACTCTCCCCCATGATCACTTCTAATCGAAGTGACGGTCGATTCCTTTTCGTTTTGAACACGCTTAAGGAAATACTTGAAATTTTGAAAAGCATCACTTTTATTTGCAAGAAATAGAGTCCAAGTAAATCTAGAAAAGTCATCAACAATTACAAAAACATATTTATTTTTACCAAGACTTTCAATACGAGAGGGACCAAATAAATCCATGTGAAGTAATTGCAAAGGTCTAGACGTTGAAACAATATTCTTGGATTTAAAAGATGCTTTGGTTTGCTTCCCTTTTTGACAAGAATCGCAAATAGAATCATTTTCAAACTTTAAACTGGGAAGACCAACTACTAAGTTTTGAGAAAGAAGCTTGTTCAAAAGATGCATGTTCATGTGTGCTACTCTATGATGCCATAGCCAAGAGTTATCCTCTTTGCTTACTAAACAATCAACATATTCGGGTGAGGAGTTTGCAAGATCAACAATATAGATATTATCAATTCTAAAACCACGAAGTATGATCATGAAATCACTACGTCTAAATACAAGACATTCATCCGAATTAAATAGAGCAAGATTTCCCTTGTCACATAATTGGCTTATGCTCAAGAGATTATGCTTCAAACCTTTCACAAGTAGTATATGTTTAATAGAGGAGTTTTCATCCTTACCGACCGAACCAATGCAGATGATTTTTCCTTTATTGTTATCACCAAATGTGACACTTCCTCCTTCTTTGTGCTCTAGTTGAAGGAATTTGGATTCATCTCCCGTCATGTGTTTGGAGCATCCACTATCAAGGTACCATAGTACACTTGATCCCTTCAAGCACACCTACAAAACAAATTAATGTTCTTTAGGTACCCATGCCATCTTGGGTCCTTGAGGGTTAGGCATGTTATAATGATGCAATTGATTTATATGTCTATGACGAGTAAAGCAAGCGGGAGCAATATGACCAATACGTCTACAATAATGACAAGTCACGTTGGGATTATGCATTTTTCTAGGTACATAGTAACTAGATGAATGCAGGTTGCTTACTCTACTTTGAACACCATTGTTTCTCCTATTATGAGCTCTAGGAGGTTCATAAGTTTGTCTAACATATGCATCATTTCTAGAATATCTATTTCTAGGTGGAGGGTCATTTCTTGGTCTTCTAAATTGTTCAAGGTTTGGCCTAAAATATGCATCATTTCTAGGTCTTCTAGCATTTTCACTATTTGGTCTAACATGCAAGTTATTTCTGGGATTTCTACTTCTAGGATAGGCATTTTGGTTATTAGTCCTGGGTTGAGCTCTAGGTTGTTGTGGTTTAGCACCAACCTTTTCTTCAGTCTTGAATCCTATTCCATGTTTAGTTGATTTTAGATTAACAAGCACATCATTCAAGTTTTTATGCGAAGAATTAAACTTATCTAATGTGCCTTTAAGTCTAGCTACTTCATTCTTAAGAAGCGCACAAGAAGAAC
This sequence comes from Nicotiana benthamiana, assembly GCA_034376525.1. Taxonomy (NCBI): domain Eukaryota; kingdom Viridiplantae; phylum Streptophyta; class Magnoliopsida; order Solanales; family Solanaceae; genus Nicotiana; species Nicotiana benthamiana. The sequence continues at coordinate 105,773,954 of CM067329.1, forward strand.
AGTTTCTAGTAGAACCTTCAGGTTTATCAGCACTTCTTTTTCCATAAAACTTGTTTTCCTCTTTTAGCTTCTCATTTTCGAAAACCAGTTTTTCTAATTCTTTTTCTTTTAATGAAAGCTGTGTTTGAAAATCTTTTTCTTTTAGAGAAGCGCTTTCTTTAACACTTTTGACAGTTTTTGAAGCTTTGATAAATTCAGCATATAGTTCATCAAAAGCATTTCTCATTTCATCAAGAGTAAAGAAATTTTGAGAAGAGATTTGACTTACCTCGTCTTTGCCGTCTTCTTGAGCCATGAGACATAAATTTGCTGCTTCATCGTCTTCTTCTTCGCTTGCTTCATCTCCGGAATCTCCTCCCCAAGAGATGTATGCACGTTGCTTTTTGAAGGGTTTCTTCTCCTTTTTGATGTTAGGGCAATTTGATTTTATGTGCCCGGTTTCTCCGCATTCATAGCATTTTAGTTGATCGCCTTGCTTTTTGTTCTTGCGTTCATACTCTTTGCGCATGAATTTTTGAAACCTTTTGATAACGAGTCCAAACTCGTTGTCACCGTCCTCATCAATTTGTGGTTGGCTAGCCTTTAGAGCAATCCTTTGCCTTCTTTGATCATCAACAAACGGGTTAAGTATAGTTGATTCATAGGTTTTGAGATTACCTCATAATGCGTCAATTGTGACATTTGTGATGCCAATGGATTCTTGGATTGCATCGGCCTTTGATCGCCATGCCGGAGTGAGACTTCTGAGGATCTTCCGGACAAGTTCTCTATCCGTAAACGTCTTTTTGAGGGCGTGTAGATCATTCACGATCATTGAGAATCGCTCAAACATTTCGTCTACTTTCTCTCCTTCCTTCATGTGGAATAGTTCATAAGAGTGAGTTAAGAAATCAATTTTAGCTTCTCGTACCTGGTCGGTTCCTTCGTATGTCACTTCAAGCTTATCCCACATTTCTTTTGCTGTTTTGCAACATGATATCTTCCTGTAGTCGTTAGCATTAACAGCACAATATAATAAATTTATAGCTTTGGCATTATTTTGAACCTTACGAATATCCTCCGCGGTATATTCCTCTTCGGTCTTTGGAACCCATTCGTCTTCCACCTTCTTGGTTGGAATTTGGTTTCCATTGGTGAATACTTTCCACAAATGAAAGCTATTTGATTGCACAAAGATTTGCATCCTCTCCTTCCAGTATGAGTAGTTTGTGCCGTTGAATAGAGGAGGTCGTGTAGAGCATTGTCCTTCTTCAATTCCTGCAAAAGAGTCAAGAGTAGAAGCCATGGATGGTTCTCTCAAACGGTTAAGTTTTCAGAGAGTTGGGCTCTGATACCAATTGTTAGAAACTACGCTTTACGCTAGAGGGGGGTGAATAGCGTATTAATAGAATTTAGCGTTTTCTTGCGGAATTTAAACTTTGCAGGAAGTAAAATAAACGCAGAAAAATAAACTTACACAAAGATGTATACTGGTTGGCCACCAACGTAGTTAGTCCAGTCCCCGAGAGACTCTCTCGAGATTTTTCACTATCTTGTTAAGCTTAAGGGTGCTCAACAAACCGTTACACACTTGAGGACACAAGCCTCAAACAGTTGCTCGGAGATCGCAATCTCAAAGACTTCACCCAAGGAAACGCAAGTTCCTTGAAACAAGAGAATCGCAATTCTCTTACAAGTATATCAAATACTTGGACACTCACTTAACTAAAGTACTCCTTGTTGAATAGATATGAGTAAAAGAATATGTTCAAGATCACAACAACTTTAAGCAATAATATGGCTCTCAAAAGCTTTATGAAATGAATAGAAAATGAAGAACAATTGAATGAAAGCTTATAGCAATGTAATGATCAGTTTGTGTATATTGTTGTTGTTAAAACACTGAAATGAAGCTGTATTTATAGTTGAAAAAGTTGGTTCAACCGTTGTCTAATTGCCAATTAAGAGTTGCTGAAATTACTCAGTGATAATCGATTATTAAGACCAAACAATCGATTATCTGCCAGTCAGTTTAAAAATCAATCCCGGATTTAACGCTTCACAATCGATTATACATAATCTATAATCGATTACTGGCAATATTCAAAATCAGATAATCGATTACACTAAGTTCATAATCGATTATTTTAGCAACGTTCTAAAAATCATTTCCGGATTTTAAGCAAAACATCGATTATATAAAATCAATAATCGATTACTTCAGCAACGTTCTAAAAATCATTTCCAGATTTTAAGCAGAACATCGATTATATAAAATCAATAATCGATTACTTCAGCAACGTTCTAAAAATCATTTCCAGATTTTAGCAGAACATCGATTATCTAGAATCAATAATCGATTACCTTATGGTATTTGAAAATCATTTGACAACAGCCAGCTTCAACAATCGATTGTCCTTTGCAACAATCGATTACTTGTTATTTTCTGAAAATCATAAAACTTACTGTCTCAGTGATAATCGATTATCTAAAGACATAATCGATTACTTAATTAAATTTAAAATCACTGGAAGACATCAACTCAACACAATCGATCACCATTAGTTCATAATCGATTATTTTGAGTATTGAAAAACTTTACCTCAACAACAATCGATTGTCATTTGTTCACAATTGATTATCATGCAGATTTGGAAAAACCTGATGTTCACTGTCTTACTCACAATCGATTACCATTAATTCATAATCGATTGTCATGCAGTCTTGGCTCAGAAACAATCGATTATCATAAGTACATAATCGATTATTTTAGCCCAGATTTTTGAGGCATGTTTAGAAAACATTTTGTCTAATGTAAATATGCATGATTTAAAATCTTTTTGACACAGAATTAAATATGCATGATTTTGGAAAATAGTTTTATGAGAGAGGCCATACTATGAGTCAAGTTATAGGATCGAGATTACAATTTAGAACAACTCAATAACAATTAAAAGCTATATCTTGAACTTCAATCTTATTCGCAACCATTGTGCGCTTGTACTTGAATTCCGTCATATATCAATTTTTGCTTCGTTTGTCATTCATCAAAACCTACAAAAGAGTACACGTTTAGTATATTGCATTGAGAACGTGTTTCTAACATTATTGGTGAAAACCCTCACGGGAACCATAAGGCAACGAGAGTTTGAGGGAGAATAAAATGAGAGAATCTTATCGGTGAAAACCTTCACGGGCACCAGAAGGGGAAGGTAAGACAAAGCTAAACTCAGAAAGGGGCTATTGACGGATGAATACTACAGAGCAAGATGAGTCAGAAAGGTCACAATGCCAAAAGCACGGCAGCAGAAGGCCGGTCATCGAAATCGATTAGGTCAAATAGGCCAAAGTTCATGTCATGATCGCAAGAACCAGCGGCTTCTTTTCGGACAAGTCTTCTTCTTTGTTTTTCTTCAACAGCAAGTCTTGAATTCTTCATTCTAAATACCGTTAAGATTCTTCGCATTTCATTCTTCTTTCACGTCTAAATTCTTGTTTTTGAATGAAAGGAATGTCAAAGCCGGTTATCATACTCCCAAAGGAACAAAGCGCATGACGCCCCAAAAACGTAACAAAGATAACAAGCGTGGAACATCAAAGGGAAGGATTCACAAAAATTGTAATTGGTGGAAGAGACAAACATCGGCAAAGTTTAAGGAATACCAGACAGGAAAGGAATGCAAATGAAACCACAAAGATTCGGATGGAACATAAAGTTTGCACAACACAAATATGGGAAAGGTCAAGGTTTGACCCAGCATGGAACCTCAACTCATCAACCATGGAGGAAGGGCGTATGGAATTCTGGAAAGGGGGCGAGGGTCAGCCAAACATATTACATTGTTTAGGTAATCTCGGTGAAGGTGCAAGAATTCTGGAAAAAAGAGCTAGGAATGTAACATAGTAATGGGCGAGCAAAGTAAAGCCGTAAAGGTTTGGGGGTCAGCCAACCAACTCAGGCAACTCATCATCTACATGGAAATTTGAACACAACGGAACATGACAATGAGGATGACGCTTCCAACAAGAATGTTGCGAGCGAACCACCACTTTTCAAAACTGACAAGTTTTCTTTGATTTACACATGGGAAGAAAATTCTGAAAAAGCCTAAGGGAGGCCGTCCATAGGAGAAGGCAGGCACACGACAGGTATGATCGAAATATCAGGGCCCCTCTGGAAGTAGGACTCGGTTTAGAACTCAAAAGAGACATAGTCCGTCATAAACACCATCCCCAGCAAAGAGCATAAGAGGAAAAACTTTAACTAGGAAAACCCAATAGAAACAATTGAGGGTTAAGAGAGGCATAGAAGTTGAGATAGAACGCAGTCTAAAACTCAAACATGCACAGGTAACATGGGCAAGTACAAACACCTCCCCAGTAAGAGTAGCAGAAGCAACAAGAAATTAGAATTGGCATTTAGGTTGGTACCCTCAGAACCCTCCTGAAAAATGGTACTTAGAGCCAAAATCTCCCCAGCCAGAGTCAACAAGAGTCGATAAGAGTCATCAGGACCCTCCTGAAAAATGGGACATTGAGCAAATATCCCACCCGCCCAGCTAGAGTCAATAAGAGTCAATAAGAGTCATCAGGATCCTCCTGACAAATGCTATTTAGAGAAAATATCTCTCCAACCAGAGTCGATAAGAGTTAATAAAAGTCATCAGGACCCTCCTAAAAAATAGGATTTACAAAGAAAATTTGAAATTTTCCCACCTGAGTCAGCAAGAGTCATCAGGACCCTTCTGAAAAATGAGACTTAGATTAGATACTGCCCCAGCAAAAGTCAATAAGAGTTGGCAGGACCCGCCTGGATAATGGGAAGTAATTTTAATCACCAATCCCCAGCAAATCCCCAGCGGACGTAACTCGTAGCAAGACATGGTGCACAATAATACCTTTTCAGAAAATATAGCATAATCTTGAAACTGTTAGCAGTTGTGGCTTGTCGGGACCAGTTTTGTAATCAGGCGCCCGGCTGGAGAAAAATTGAATATTTTTTAATTTTAAGTTTTTGCAATCAGGCACCCTCCTGGAGAACAAGGGAATATTTTTCGACATTTTAAGTTTTTCAATAAGGCGCCCACCTGGAGAACAACGAAATATTTTTCAATTTTACGTTTTGCAATCAGGCGACCACCAGGAGAACAAGGGAATATTTTTCAATTTTAAGTTTCTGTAATCAGACGCCCACCTGGAGAACAAGGGAATATTTTCCAATTTTAACTTTTTTGCAATCAAGCGCCCACCTGGAGAACAAGGGAATATTTTTCAAAATTTTTAATTTTGCAATCAGGCTTCCACCTGGAGAACAAGGGAATATTTTTTCAATTTTAAGTTTTTGCAATCAGGCGCCCACCTGGAGAACAAAGGGAATATTTTCGAAATTTTATGTTTTGCAATCAGGCGCCCAACTGGAGAACAAGGGAATATTTTTCATTATTAAGTTTTGCAATCAGGCGTCCCCCTGGAGAACAAGGGAATATTTTTCAATTTTAAGGTTTTTTGATCAGGCGCCCACTTAAAGAACAAGGAAATATTTTTCAGTTTTATGTTTTGCAATCCAGGCGCCCACCTAGAGAACAAGCGAATATTTTTCAATTCTATGTTTTTTGCAATCAAGCGCCCACCTGGAGAACAAGGGAATATTATTCGACATTTTAAGTTTTTGCAATCAGGCGCCCACCGGGAGAACAAGGGAATATTTTTCAATTTTATATTTTGCAATCAGGCGCCCACCTGCAGAACAAGGGAATATTTTTCAATTTTAAGTTTTTGTAATTAGGCACCCACCTGGATAACAAGGGAATATATTTCAAAATTTTAAGTTTTGCAATCAGGCGCCCACCTGGAGAACATGGGAATATTTTTCGAAATTTTAAGCATTTGCTATCAGGCGCCCACCTGGACAACAAGGGATTATTTTTCGAAATTTTAAGTTTTGCAATTAGGCGCCCATCTGGAGAACAAGGGAATATTTATCAATTTTATGTTTTACAATCAGGCGCCCATCTAGAGAACAAGGGAATATTTTTCAACTTTAAGTTTTTGTAATCGGGCGCCCACCCAGAGAACAAGAGATTATTTTTCAATTTTAAGTTTTGCAATCCGGCGTCCACCTGGAGAACAAGGAAATATTTTTCAATTTTAAGTTATTTGCAATCAGGCGCCCACCTGGAGAACAGGGGATATTTTTCGAAATTTTAAGCATTTGCTATCAGGCGCCCACCTAGAGAACAAGGGATTATTTTTCGAAATTTTAAATTTTGCAATTAGGCGCCCACCTGGAGAACAAGGGAATATTTTTCAATTTTATGTTTTACAATCAGGCGCCCATCTAGAGAACAAGGGAATATTTTTCAACTTTAAGTTTTTGTAATCAGGCGCCCACCCAGAGAACAAGAGAATATTTTTCAATTTTATGTTTTGCAATCCGGCGCCCACCTGGAGAACAAGGAAATATTTTTCAATTTTAAGTTATTTGCAATCAGGCGCCCACCTGGAGAACACGGGAATATTTTTCAATTTTAAATTTTGCAATCAGGCGCCACCTGGAGAACAAGGGAATATTTTTCAATTTTAAGTTTTCGCAATCAGGCGCCCACCAGGAGAACAAGGGAATATTTTTTAAAATTTTAAGTTTGTGTAATCAGGCGCCCACCTATAGAACAAGGGAATATTTTTCAGAATGTTAAGTTTTTGCAATCAGGCACCCACCTGGAGAACAAGGGAATAATTTCAATTTTAAGTTTTTGTAATCAGGCGCCAACCTGGAGAACAAAGGAATAGTTTTTAAAATTTTAAATTTTCGCAATCAGGCGCCCACCAGGAGAACAAGGGAATATTTTTCAGAGTGTTTGGTTTTCGCAATCAGGTGCCTATCTTGAGAATAAGGGAATATTTTTCAGAATGTTAAGTTTTTTCAATCAGGCGCCCACCTTGGGAACAAGGGAATATTTTCCAGAATGTTAAGTTTTTGTAATCAGGAACACACCAGTAGAACAAGGGAATACTTTTCACAATTTCAGGTTTTGTAATCAGGCACCCACATGTAGAACAAGGGAATATTTTTCAACCCAATTCGAGTTCAGTAGTCAGGCGCACACCTGTAGAACGAGAAAATGCTTTCAACGGAAAACATGTTAAACAGTTCGGCATCATACATGAATGAAGGAAAAGGAAAGTAGTCTACGAGGCCACAAGCAGTTCGCAGAAATAACTACAAGACGTAGATAGGCTTTTCTTTGTTATACATAGCCTATAGCTTAGTCTAGTTTTCTTTTATTTTTCATATGGAGTAATAAGGAGGTCAGCAAGCAGCAACAACGGCCATTCACAGTCTCTCGGTTGTCCCACCTACCAATACATCCAGAACTACACTAACCTGATTCCTCTATTGCCGAGGATATGTAGGCAACCTTTGAAGCAAGGTTCGGTAAGGAATTTTTCAAAATGCTTCAGAAGAAGTATTCAATCGGACAAAATCGCTCATATTTGCTCACTTGTATTTGCACGAAAACCCTTCATGTTCCCACGCAACGAGGGGCAGCTGTGAGCATATGATTCTTGACCGGTCGAAATGAGCTCCTATAGAACACTAAAAGTGTAGGATTTTTCTTTAAATGTTAGGATTTCAATTTTTAGGATCGAACTGCATGTTCATGTTCATTACTGCGTGTTTAGAATTAATTACGATTTAATTATTAAATAAATTAGTTTTATAAATTAAAATACAAAAAAATACATATACATTTCCGGTACTTGAAATTATGCTTGTCTAATTTTGACTTGTTTTAATTTCATTTGTGATTTGTGGTTTTTAAATACAATTAGTAATTAATTGTAATTAAAAAAAGGCAAAATATATTAATAATAGGCAGCCACTCAGGCTGGCCACCTTTGGGCCAGACCTCAGTGGCCCAATCAGTTCTCCCCCTTTAAAATGAGCCTCAACCCAACCCAAATGACAGCCTAACCCAGTCCACACACCCACTAAACCAAACTATACCGTTTAGAGCCCCTCCCGTCACAACCGTTGATCTCGCCCCAATCCAACGGTTCCTAAACCCCCACCCTAAATCATAAATATATGTGCAAACACCTTCAATACATACACGACCAAACTCACCTTCCTCGTATTTCCACCTCCGGCTGTAACACCTCCCATGACCATTCCATTGCCACCGTTGACGACCAACTGACCACCATACTGCCGCCGCCGGAAATTTCCTCACGGTGGCCCCAAAATTACACCCTTTTACCATCATGGCATCCTCTACCCCGTCCCATAACCAGTTACTCTCGAATATCCCCTTAAAGGTGTCCAGAAACCCTACCTCCGGCGACCCCCATCCCAAAGCCTTCCAAACTTACACCCTTTAGACACCTTGACCTCCCCGTTCTAACCATGCATATCACCCCTCTCAAATCATCATAGAACCCCTCGAATCTTAATCCGAAGTTGAACCCTAAATACCAAACTTGCCGAAAAAGCCTCAAAACCCCCCCCCAAACTGTCCCTGATCCTCCTTGACACCAACCATGCCACCCTCAAGTCTCAACCCCCAACCACTCAAATTTCCAAATCTGAGACCTATTGAGGTCTCAGTACTTCAAGAACACTCCCCTGAGCTTTGAAGTTGACTTAACACCATCCTGGGAGTTTCAGAACCCCTGTGGAAGAACAAAGGTTCAATTGAATAAGTTCAAATAACAACAGGAATAAAAGCTAAGTTTCTCCTGTATATTTTCCATTTTTTTATCTTTGAGTGTTTAATTGTTTGTAAGAACTGATTAGGTTCAGTAATTGCATGTTTAAAAAGTTATGATGGTTGTCTGTTTTTCCACAAAGTTTAGGGTTTAATGTTCAAAGGCTTGTTTGTTTGTCATTAGTTCAGCATCCTGTTATAATTAGCTTTTAAGTGATATGATTCTCATAATATTATTAATTTTATTGATTTATTGATATTCTGATTGGTTTGACTGTCTGATTGTATCACTGAATGCTTGATCATTAGTTCATGCTAGTTTTGGTCTTCAGTGATGATAAGTGATTCACTTTTTTGGTCTTCTGTGTGTTAATCCTATATAATGCTTTAAGAAGTCTGTTAAATTTGTCTAAGGGAACTTTCATGAGCTTATTTGTGACCCAAGCTCACTAACCAAGTTTAATTGGACTGAATGAAGGTCAAAAAAACTGACTGGGGTCGCAATTCAGGGGTAGGGTAATTTAGGAAAGCTAGTGAGGGTATAAAAGGATTTTGAATCAGTAAAAATTTGATAGGAATCTTTTAGAACTTTCCTGCAGGTACTAATACATTATTGCAGCCTCAAACTTGAGTCAGAAGTCAAAAATTGAAGGACTACTCAGGCAAAAATATAATATGAGTTAGGGAATAAAAAAGAAACAAGGAAAAATCTGATGCCCTAACAATTCTATTATAAAATGAACCACTTGGGGCATTAGATGAGGATCCAGAACTTTTCTCTACAATTCTAAAGCTGAATTACTGATTCTATATTTGAGAATACCATTAGGATTATTTTGAATCACTTTCTGAAGATTTGACTCTCTAATAACTCTGCTTAAGTCTGGAAATACTGTTTTATTGGTTGTTGGTTGTTTAGCTGATCTACTTTATTTACTCATAGGCTTGGTTTTTCTTCTGTATTATAGGTACCAACTCAACACTCATGTATATGAAGTTCAAAGTAAAAATATATTCTCAATGTGTAGACCCTCACCTGCTATTTGTACATTAGTACCATATCCTCATTTTCCCCACTTAGTTTGAGCATAGGAATACTAGTAAAATGATCATCATGTTATAATATAGTATTAGACTGATCTATTTTGTCATAATTGCACATTTTGGACTATTTCCGTATGTAATAACTTGAATATTGACTGAGTTTTCTCTTTGGTACAATTAATAGTCAGTTACAACCTTAGTCTGGTCAGTTCAAGTGCTGATCCTGCGCACATAAGAGCCACCAGACTTAAGGAATGGAATTATAACAAGCATGTGAAGATTAGAATACTTCGAAGTATTTAAATCCCAGAATGCTTCGTAATAGTTTGTTTTTCAGACTTATTTCCTGTAGTATAATTTGAAGTGTGATTGAATTTTGGGAATTAGACTCATATACTCTGACTGATGAGTATATGAATTGTCTTGTTCAAATCTAACGTAGAAATTAGTACAAAAAATGGTTGTTCATATTTACCTCATGAATGAATACAGACTCAATTTTATGTATTATTCCAAACCAAAATTGGTGATTAATAGTAACACTCCTCCATTCAAATTGGTACTGGTCTTCTTTGAAAAGGCCCATTAAACATTAGGAAATTATAATAATATGTGTTCCCGAATAAGAGGATTCAAAAGTTTGGGCAAACCATGGACAAGGCCCAATAACTGTTTGTCAGTGTTAACACAACACGTTTTTGGTTGGCCCAGATTTAAGTCCATGCACACGATTTCTGTTGCTCCACCCATTTCATAAAGTATTCAACCCGGTTTAACAACATCTACCCAATATTCAGGGGATCCTTTTCCTGAACCCATACGTGTTTCTGCGGGTCTTAGTGTAACTGGTTTGTCTGGAAATATACGTACCCATATTTTTTAACCACGACGTGCATTTCGTGTCATTGCTCGTCGGCCTGCTTCTATTTGTCTAGATGTAATCCAAGCAGGTTGAAGTGCCTGGAGAGTATATTTACCGAAAGAAATATGATTACCTCGATGAGATATTCCTTTCATTCTTCCTCTATGTTGTTTACGAAATATGGTTTTTTTGGGGTTATAGTTGATGATTGTTTCTGAATTCCATCTCTACTACAGAACCAGACGTGAGAGTTTCTTGCCATGAATGAGGCTTAGTGTAAATACTACTCTGCCAAATACACAAATTGTACATAAAATCAAATAGTGTAGTTAAGCGTTCACAAGAGTAAAAGTTTAGCCTACGTTGGAATGCCCTTATAAAGATAAATTGAGCCATGTTAATTCAAACAAATACCATGCGTTGGCTCCTTAATTCATTAGAACACATAGAAAAAATAGGAGGCGCCGTTTAGCAAATTTCACGGCCTTCCCATAAATGTCAAAGACGTAGTTGCTATATGCGCGCGTGCTTAATATAATACCTTCCTATTTTCGGGTGCACATTTATATGACCCAAATCCAAATCCCAAACAAGTTGGAACGTGTCAAAATCCACTGGTGCATTTATGTGACATGGTTCGAGGCATGTTCTGACGGCATTGCAATTCTCTCTAAAATAATAATAAAAGCGATTTAAAGTTTAAAAGCACATAAGTTACAACATGTTCTAAAATCAGATAGCTTAAGCCAAATATAACAGTTGAGCGACTGTACTAGAACCACAGAACCTGGGAATGCCTAACACCTTCTCCCAGGTTAACAAAATTCCTTACTCGGATTTCTGGTTCTCCGACTTTTAAACAGAGTCATTATTTCTCGATTTGAGATTCTAACCGGTGACTTGGGATAACATAAATCTCCCAAGTGGAAACTATGAAATTCTCTCAAAATTGAATCCCGTCTCGATTGTCCTTTAATTGGAAAAACTCCCTTATCTACGCCCTTCGCAGGGTTGTAGTAGCCAAAAGGAGGTGTGACATATGGGACAAGTAGAACGTAGAGAAACACTATTGAAATACACCATGATTCATCAAGTTGAAACTAATGACAAGTTTGCTCAAGTTTTCCGTAGTCTCTTTAATTCGATTATTTGTACTCGACATATTTTGAGGATTGGAATGACGAAGGCATTTTGCTCTGCTATCTAAACACTTTATCATTTGTTACCCTATTGAGACTTATTCATTTTCTTTCATACCCCTCTTTCAGAATCGATGTACAAGCCAGAAACGCCAGTGTTAAAGGCAGTAAAAGAAAAGACCAAGGAAGAATGGAAAGAAAGAAAGAGAAAAGAGAAGGAAGAAGAAGATAGGAGAACAAAAAAAAAAGAAAAAAAAGAAAGAAATATGAAAAAGAAAAGAAAAGAAAGAGAGAAAAGGAAAAGAAAAAGAGGGAAAGAGAAAAGGTGAGAGAAAGGGAAAACCCACAAAACAACAAAAAAGAAAAAAGAAAAATGACGAAACAGAAGAAAGGAAGAAAAGAGAAAGACCACAAAACAAGGAATTGTGATGAACTAACCTGGTTCTTTCTAAGGATACGTAGGCAGCCTCACAGTTCGGTCTCATCAAAGTAAAAATCCAAAAGTCCCCAAGCAAGAAACTAGGGCAGGAGTTGTGGTCGTTTTAGAAAAATCTGATTCAAAAAGTTGTAGTTTTGAACCTATTTGAATTGTTTTGATCCTTTGACACCCTTACTTTATAACCCTATCCAAAACTCACGTTACGGTCCAAATAAAGACATTCTGACCAGTCTTCAAGAGATGTCAATTCGAGAAAGTAGAGGTGATTCATGTCAGGGGAAATACTCCAGTCCAAGCAGGAAAGATATTGAAAATGAGAGAGTCTCATTGGTGAAAACTCTCAGAGCCACCGCTAGGCGACGGGAGCTGAGTGAAATAAAAAATTAAAGAGTCTTAGTGGTGAAATACCTCATGGGCACCTTGACGAGACTGTAAGTTGACAGAAAGAACAAAATAAGAGAGGCTTTATGGTGAAAACCTTTTGGGCGCTACAAGTCGAATAAGGATTGTGAATCAGATTGGATAATCGGAGCATTGAAAACCAGCTTCACGGTGTGGGGGGTATAACAAGAGTTAAACATCAGATTTGCCCAACAGAATAGGCCGCAAGTGCATGTCATGGTCATTAAAGTTGGTATCGACATCCGATAGGTCTCTACTATGTAGTTCTCATGTTAGGGATTATCTTTTTCCATTGTCCCCTACTCTATTCCTTTTGTTTTGTTTATTCCTTCTTCTTGAGTTTGTTTGGTCAAAACAAGTGAGAAATGACTTCAAAATCTGCCACTAGCTTTCCAATTGCACAAAACGGGATCTATTTGTCACATCAAAGCGTCACAAGTCAGGAAAGAACAGCAAGCACACTGAGCCGGTAACAGTCAACATGCTTTGGAATTCGTTTGAAATACAAAGGCTTGGTATATATAAATTCATGGACAATGCAACAGAATGAGGGCTAAGGTGAACAAATCAAGGGTATTTTCTACGATAAGATTGACCAAAATTGGTGGTAAACTAGTGACAAGAAAGATCTTCCAAGAAAAAATTGAAGTTATCATGGCTGGCGATGGAGCAAAAGACCTCAAGGTCAAGGACAGTGGTTCAAGTCAATAAAGAACAACATTCACACGGAGTAGGGGGGCAATGGACGTGCTTTGGAGGTCATGTGAGATACAAAGGATGGCTAGATGTTAGTTCGTAAGAAATGCAACAAATAGAGGATATTGGGCTTTAATGAAGAAGATGTATTTTCTGTGATTGGTTAGTCAATAAGCAAGCAACATCTTTCAAGGTGAAATCAAAGTTACCATGGCAAGTGAACGAGCACAACACAAAGATGGGGAAGCAGAGTAAATTCACAAGGGTCAGGGGATCATGCGAGCATAGTACATTGACTTGGTAATATCAGGAAAGATGTAAGAATTCTGGCAAAAGCGCTAGGAGTGTAACACAATAACGGGGCAGCAAAGTAAAGCCATAATAGTATAGGGGTCAGCCGAACAACTCAAGCAACTCATTATCTATGTGGAAAATTAAATACAACATAACACGATAGTGGGGATGCCGCTTTCAACAAGGATGCCGCAAGCTAACCACAACTTTTCAAATAGACAAGGTTTCTTTGATTTAACAAGGGGCAGAGAAATTGCGGAGGATCCTAGGAGAAGCAATCCACAAGGGGAAGCAGGCACATGACAGGTATGATAAAAAATCTCAGGAACGACCTAGAAAAAGGACCCAGTCAAAACTCAATAAGGAACATAATCCGACATTAATATTCTCCCCTGGAAGAGAATAATGGGACGAAACTTTAGTTAGCAATCTCCAACAGAGACAACCGAGTGTTAAAAGGGGCATGCAAGTTGAAATTCTCAAGACTCTCTTGGAAATGCGACTAAGTTTAAAACTCAAACAGGCACGGGTACCATGGGCAGGCACAAACACCTACCCCAGTAAGAGTCGGTGGGACCCTCCTGAACAATGATCCCCAGCAGAAACAACCGGAAGTTAGAATTGGCATCTAATCTGGAACCCTCAGAACCCTCATAGAAAATGGCACTTACTTAAAGGTTAAAGGTAATCATGGATAGCAAAGGGCATAAAATGACTTGCATGTTGAAATAGGATTCAGCTAAGAGTTGCAAGGACCCTCCTGAAAAATGGGACTTAGCCTAAAGTACAAACAAGAATGGGTATCATGGGCAGGGACAAATATCTCCCCAACAAGAGTCGTCGGGACCCACTTGAATAATGGGATGTAGCTCTAAATACTAATCCCCAGCACACACATTTAACCATCTAATTAAGAGTTTTCAAGAACATTTCGGATAATGGGAAGTAGCTTCAATCACTGGTCCCCTGTAGATCCCCAGCAGATATAACTCGAATAACAAGACATTGTTGAAAATAATGAATTTTAAGAATGCAGCCTAATCTTAAAAGTTTTCATGGGATTTAATTAACACTCACAGATGCATCCAACACCAAACTAGGGCAGAAAAAATTTCCCTTGTTTTGTTTGTTTTGTTGTGATCAGGTATACATGCAGCAGTACCAGGGATTATTTTTTTCAAGTTGCAAGTTTTGGTAATCAAGCACCCACCTGGAGAACAAGGGAATATTTTTCAAGTTTCAAGTTTGGGTAATCAGGCGCCCACCAATAGAACAAGGGACTACACTTCAAGTTTCAAGTTTTGGGCGATCAGGCACCCACCTATAGAACAAGGGAATACATTTCAAATTTCAAGTCTTGGTTATCAGACGCCCACCTAGAGAAAAAGTGAATATTTTTCAAGTTACAAGTTTTGGAAATCAGGCCCCCACCTGGAGAATAAGGGAATACTTTTCAAGTTGCAGGTTTTGAATAATCAGGCGCCCACCTACAGAACAAGGGAATACATTTCAAGTTTCAAGTTTTGGGTAATCAGGCACCCACTTGGAGAACAAGGGAATATTTTTCAAGTTGCAAGTCTTGGGTAATTGGAGCCCACCTGGAGAACAAGGGAATATTTTTCAAGTTGCAAGTTATGGGTAATCAGGTGCCCACCTGGTGAACAAGGGAATACTTTTTCAAGTTGCAAGTTTTGGTAATCACGCCCCCACCCGGAGAACAAGGGAATATTTTTACCATTCAGATAATCAGGCGTCCACCTTGAGAACAATGGAATATTTTTCAAATTGCAAGTCTTGGTAATCAGGAGCCCACCTGGAGAACAAGGGAATATTTTTCAAATTGCAAGTTTTGGTAATCAGGCGCCCACTTGGAGAACAAGGGAATATTTTTCAAGTTACGAGTTTCATAATCAGGCGCGCACCTAGAGAACAAGGAAATATTTTTTTTCAAGTTGCAAGTTTTGGTAATCAGACACCCACCTGGAGAACAAGGGAATATTTTTGAAGTTTCATGTTTGAGTTATCAGGCGCCGACCTGGAGAACAAAGGAATACATTTTAAATTTCAAGTCTTGGTAATCAGGCGCCCACCTGTAAAATAAGGGAATACACTTCAAGTTTCAAGTTTTGTGTATCAGTCGCCTACATGCAGAACAAGGAAATACATTTCAAATTTAATGTTTGGGGTAATCAAGTGCCCACCTGTAGAACAAGGGAATACATTTCAAATAATAAGTCATGGTAATCAGGTGACCACCTATAGAACAAGGGAATACATTTTAAATTTCAAGTCTTCGTAATCAAGCGTCCACCTGGAGAACAAGCAATGCTTTTCAAATTTCATGTTTTGGTAACCGGGCGCTCACTGACAGAACAAAAAAATATAATTCAAGTCCAAAAACTCGTCATCAAACATAGAATAAGAGAAAACAAGAAGTTTTATAGGAAGAAATACAAGTCAACAAGGCAATAAGATGTTTACAGGAAAAAACACAAGGCAACAAAGCAATAAGGATCAAGAGCAAGTCTTAAGATATAAATAGGTTCTTTTGTAACTCATAGTTCATAGCTTAGTCTAGCTTCTTTTTATTTTCTATTGTTCTATTAATTCCATCCAAAAAAACCACCCCAACCCAGGCCCAATCATGCAAGGAACCCAGTCCAAAGCCCCACGGCAGCCAAACGACATCGTTTAGACGATAGTTGATCACAACCGTCCATTTCTCTTTAATCCAGCTGTAGTGAACCTATGGTGTAATACTTATATTAGTGTTTCAAACAGCCCCTACACCGAAACTGGACCTCGTACCCGGTGTAAAATTCCAAACCATAATACCACTACTCTTTGCCAGCCGCCGCTGGTCGGAAATCACCTCCGCAGGCGGCGATGCTCGGATGACCGCCAAAAAGAAACACCACACCACACTCTCAACTTCGTCTTTCTATCCCCGCTATCAGCACCCCTCGAATGTCGACCGGAATCACCGAATATTGAGTTGAAACCATGACTGCTATGCCGCCTACGACGATGCCGATGCAAATCACCCCCAAATGAACACCTTAGGTCCCCCTAGCCTCCTTCACCCATCGAATCGCAGTTTGAAGACATGGCCAGAATCGCACCACCCACCAAACCACCCAATGCACACCACCTCCACTTTTTTCACCTCTCATACGCAGAACCACCGTTAGAGCCACTCAAGTGTCTTTGCAACTCTCCAAAAGCGAACCTAGTGTTCAGAGTTAAGACATGAAGATTCCAGAGTCCAAACTAAAATTTAAGTCCTCACATTAATTAATCTCACCTCCTAGGCTTTAATTTAGTTAAAACATGGTAGCCTTGCTTGGAAGTTCACCTCCGTGTTTTTGTCTTTAACATGGTCAGTTGGGATTCTGCATAAAATTTTAAAATTGGCTTGGTTTAAATGTTGCATGTTTAAATGATATTATCATGTTTTTGGAATTGGTCTAAGTTTTTTTATCCAACTGATGCCTCGTGTTGGATTCTTTCATTTGACTCACACTGGTAGCATTAGTCTATTACTTGATACATTTGATTCTTGAATTTCGACTAATTAATTGGATTCTAGAGTTTAATATGATGATAAATAGCTTGACTATGATTCTATTTTTTTAGGCTTAATTAACTGTTCTTCGTTATTATTTTATTCAAAAAAATTAGGGTTTTAATTGATTCTGTTATTGTTCTACTTTGGTTTTATTTTATTTTATTTTGATTTTTTTGTCTAGTTTGAGTTTTTGTTTTTATTAAATAATCCATGATTGCTGCCGATAATTTGATTTTAGTTTCAGTTTCCATTAATCGTCAGTCCACTAATTCTTAGATTTAATTTCTTCATTAGTTGAATTGTTTAATTAGTTCAATTTTAAGGATCTGTTTGGTGATAGCTGAATAGGCTAGATTTTTGTTTAACAATGGTCACTTCGTAACAAAGTTATCATGGTAAAAGGGGTTTATTTTAGTTTGGTAATATTCAGAAGTAGAAAAGGGTAGTCTAGGTATTTTAGAATCAGGGAATCTTAAGTAGCTGAAATTAGATGCCATTAGAAGCACCTAGAAGGGTTTCTAATTGGAATTTCAGACTGGTAGTGGTTTAACTTTGGAAGCAAGGCATGGAATAAGGGACTAATTGGCCAAAATCTGAGATTAAAAGGAGGACTTAGGGTGTAATTGAAGAAAAGGGGTTGCCCTAACATTAGCTTATAAAAGGGTAGTCCTTTGTCTTGGAGAGGAGGAAGAAATAGAAAACAATTAGCTGAAAAAAAGAGAATCACATGCCCGCTTAAAATTAACCAAGAATTCCATTGTTCTATTGCCACTTTAAATTTCAGAACTCCTCATCTTTAAAAATAATTAGTTTTGTATGAGTGTTTGCAATAGCTTGAGTTTGAGTCATGTTGAAAATCTGGGTAGTTTTAGTGGTAAGACCACTGTTTGATTGGTTATCTCTGTGTGGATCTCCTGGGTTTTAGTTGCTGGAATTGCTCTTGTTGATCTCTGCTATTAGGTTTCTTATATCACCTCATAGCTTCTTTGCTTATCTGCTGTATCAGGTACTCTTCTGGTCTCATGTGATCTGGGAAGAGTCAATGTATAACAAAATTGGAAGATAATGATGAAATGCTGCTTGATTTACCCTCTGAAGTTCTCCTGTACTATTTTAATTTAACTGCGTAGTATAGTTGTGTGAACATTACGATGATTTGTAAATAACTGGACTTTTGGACCTCTCTTAGAACTATAGAATGTCCTGCTAATGATATCACTTTAGCCTAGATAACGTTAGCCTTGAATATCATGTTAGTCTGCACTTAAGCTCAAAATAGTTTATTGGTTATAAATCGAATCCGAAAATAGCATAAACATCTCCAATAATGCAGAATCAGTTTCTCCTGTAGTTTAGAATAGCTGATTGCTTTTATTTATCCACCATACACCTATTGAATAAGTGAAACTCAAAATTAGTTCATTTACAATTCAAAACGTGGTATATTTCGGATCTATATTATGTTACATGTAGTTTTGAAGTTTATGAGTTAATAGCCTAAAAATGAATATGTAAAAATTGAGAATTTCAGTAGTTAACTCCAGTTCCCCAGTCCAGGACTAAGTTTGTGTTAAGGTGTATTAATTAGAAATTGAAAGGCTGCTACAATTCAGAATGAGTATGTTAGGTCATATCTGTGTGAGATTCGGATTTAAGGTCGGTATGCCTGGAGAATCATTCATCTGTTCAGAATTTGTTAAGTCTGATCGTAATTTCATATTAGTATTTTGAGAAACAAATAAAATTAGTACTAGATTTGGGCACATTCATGAGCCAAAACATGGCAGCCTTTTGTTCAAATCGGGTTTGGGCCTAAAAATTTTTCGTACATGGCCAATGTGAGGTAGCTTCTCATAAAGATGACTGCATCTTCTTTCTTCCTGGGTTGATTTTAAAGGCCAAAAAGTGTTGAAGGCTCGACTTCTTATTAAGATCATATGGTTGAATTTGCCATACGTGTTGGGCCCTCCAAGTCAAATTGCACATTCCAACTATGAAGTTTCTCTCTTGTCTAAGTGTGGACTTGAACTTAGAGCTTGAATTCCTTAAATACTAGTTTACTAATAAAGTTAATTAATTAGGTCATTTAGAGAAAATATTTAATAGAGAACAATAGTCTTTTTAGGATAACCTTTGAATAAAATGAGGTGTGCCACAGCGAATAAAATCACAAAATTGGTGGCCCTCTTTAAATACTTTTACAAACATTACTTAGAAATTGAGTATTCTGCAAAGTTAACAACACGTTAGTCGCTTTATGCATGCATTTTAATTAATATACTTTCCTAAACTAGGGTGCATATTTATGTGACCCAAATCCAAATCCCAACGATGTTAAAATATGTCAAAGGCCATAGGTGCATTTATGTGACGTGGTTCGAGACGTGTTTTGATAAGGTTGCGATCTTCTTAAAAGTAAATAAAAGCGGTTAAAGGTTAAAATATGCACATAGGCATTAAAATACATTAAAATCACAAAAATCTATCCCAATATAACAGTTGAGTGACCGTGCTAGAACCACGGAACTCGAGAGTGCCTAACACCTTTTCCCGAGTTAACAAAATTCCTTACCCAGATTTATGGTTCGCAGAATGTAAACAGAGTCAAACCTTCCTCGATTGGGATTTAAATTGGTGACTTGGGACACTATTAGTTATCCAAAGTGGCGACTCTTAAAATCTATTATATACTTGAATCCCGCTTTGATTATCCGTAAATTGGAAAAACTCCCTTATCTACGCCCTTCACCAGGTTGTAGATGTTAAAAAGGAGGTGTGACACGCACACCCAATGAGCATGGGTACCTAGTGTGAGTGATATAATATTGCCTGATGAGGAGTTGTTGATTTGTATTGGTGCTTGAAGGTCTGGGATTATGCCTAAGAGGTTGATTGCGAGTGATTGAAAGGTAGCCCGAGGGGCTCATTCATTGATATTTTTGCCTAAAGGGCGGTATATGACACATCATTTGCCTAAGGGCCTATTACATTTCTATCATTTTTATTCAACATTTTATCACTCGTTTGAAACTAGTGAAAGATGTTTTGAAAGGTTTTTACTCAAGCTGAGTTTGATTTATGAAAGAAATAATTTCTGCACTATTTTGGAAATGTACTGTATTTGTTGTAGCGTTATGGCGTGGTTATGTGTTTTTTCACTGCTTAGCTTTCATTAACTTTTATTACTTACTGAGTTACCATAATCACATTACTCCATACACCTTTTGTCTATATTCAGATAGTTCTGAACACGGTAGCAGGTGTTGACTGCTTAGTGGCAGAGTCATTGTAGTTAGCAAGGTAGTTGCCAACATTCGCGTCACTACTTTTCTCCCTCTTTTCTTCCTTAGACTTTGTTTAACATATTTTTAAACTCTTTGTTGCATTCAGACATTTGTAGATGCTCGAGACTTGTGACACCCCAATGTTGGGCTTGTGCATTTATTTTGCACTATTCATATAGACTTAGATTATGAGATATCTGATTAATGAAAGGCTTAAAAATTATTATTAATGATTAAATAAATAAATTTGGAGTTGTGTTGGTTGTCCTAGTTTCACGAGAGGCACCATCATGACCAGGTCGATATTAGGGTCATAACAAATTGGTATCAGAGTCTAGGTTACATATGTCTTACGATTCATGAGCAGGTTTAGTAGAGTCTTGTGGATCGATATAGAGACATCTATACTTTCTGTTATGAGGATATGAAACCATTAGGAAATTACACATTCTTAAATTCTTATCGTGCTTTCTTGATTTAGCTTGAAAAATAACTTTTGAAACTCATTCAACATGTTCACATGCACGCATGAGTGCTAGGTATAAGTTGTGCATCAATGTCTTATGATTCCCTAACCAAATGGTGAGATGTGATTTCTGCATGTTGATGTTGGGATAGTCTAGAGGACTTGTGGCTGGAGCTTGCCTCTAGCTTGAGACTCGAGTTGTTGATTATATGAGCGCGTGTTTTTGGATTTGAATGCTCTATAGTGTCCCCATTAAGAGAAGTGATGGCTGGAATCTATGTGATGAGTATGATGTGATTGCAAGATGTGTTCATATGATTTGTAGGAGAAGAAAAAGGTCAGCTTAGGGGTGGTAAGAATTATCTAGTGCTTTATTTTCATCGTGATTTTATATATATCCCGAGTTATGGGTGTGTTGAAGGATCTTTTCATGTTGTCTACTTGGGAAGTGAAGTGGATTTTATGTTGTGATATGAGTTCAGACCCAGGAAGATTATGTGATTGTGTAATAGTTATGATTATGGAAGAGTATAGAGAAATACCAGTTTGAGGCTAAGTAGGTGGATTATCTCCTGTGAGGTTTTAAGATATTTTAGTGATTCTTATGTAATTGGTTGGGAGTCCTCTTTTACTTGTGAATAAAAGTGTTGTAGATTGAGTTTGGATCACGTATGAGAGTGAGCTTTATTGTTATGACGGTGAATGCGAGGGTTGCAGATGATTTGAAGTACTAGATGGTTTGTGTTACATGAGCTTATGAAGGATTTAGTTAAATCTCACTATGGTATTATAGTAGTAATAGAGTATGGGCATTGTGAGTCTTTAGGTGTATTGATGTATGGATTCGAGCTAAGTAGGGGAGTCCCCTATCAATAAGTTGATTGAGCGTCTGAGTGTCATATCAATTTCAGTTTGAGGTACGGTGGCGAATCAGAGGTTGAGATTGAGGATGACTCGAGTAAAGGGAATTTGGATTATGGTATGTTATACTTTATGGGTATATAAGAAATCGTTGGATTATTAGAGGTTGTCGTATGTGATGTAACGGGTATGGAGTAGGATATCACTCGGTTGCTTAGAAGGAGGGGTTACTTCCTTAGGTATTGTTGTACTAGTAAGGTATAGTTTGCTCGGTTCATTTGATTATTCTATTTGAGGTTTGAGTGTAGTAGGTGACTTCCTAGAATTGTGTTGAAAGATTAAGTATTTACATGTAGTAATTGGGAATCCCCATGAGGTGTATTTGGCTAAAAATGAGGTTCATATTGGAGGGTGTTGGGACTCGTGATAGTTTTATATCTCTTATGGGTTCTGCATATCAATATCAAGAAGGTGAATGTAATGGCTGCAGATTTGTATGAAGTCTCTTTAGGATAAATATTTGGAATATGGTTCTTTTGAGGATAATTAAGAGGGTATTCAATGGCTTATGAGCCTTAGGCGGTATAGTTTTTCCTCAGGTCTCGTATGGTGAGTATGTGTTGAGAATTGCTATATTATGGCGAGGGGAGGTGTCAAATTGAAGGTAACTTAGAAGAAACCTGGATAAATAGGATAGCTTGGTAGTAGGTTAGATTGTTGTGGTAAGGGATATGATGAGTTCTTTGGGTGCATATGGCGTAATGAGCTTCTATATGTGTTTCATGTTAATGCTCTTGGGTTTTTGGTGGCCTCCGTAACTTTGTTAGGTTAAAAGGATTCAACCCTGGTGGTTTGGTTGTGTGCATGAATTCAGAGAATCCTTGGTGGTTACTACACTGGTTAGAAATGTATATTTTCTACTGTTATAGGGAGCATGAGAAGTATAATGATTTTCTTCTAGATGGGATCAAATGGAAAGTTCTTGTCTAGTGGAGTACGTAGTTGCTTGTGGCTCGGAAGGGATATGATGTTCCCATGTTTATCCTATGAAGGTATGGTATATACGTTATGGTGTGTAGAATTGAGATTTGATGTGTATGGTCACGGTTCAGTTTTGAAAAGAATGTCATAAATTCATATGCAGCATGGCCAATTTCCGATGACTAGATAGATCAGATCACTGATTGGTGTGTCTTGATGAGGGTATACAATTCATAAGGGGCGATGTGTTTGAGTTATGGATACATCATTTGAATAGTGGCACTCTCTTGCTTTATTGAGTACTAATGTTCGAGTTTGCTTGGCTGCACAAAAGAATTATAGGAGTAACCTCATGAAGTGATTAGGTATTATAGATATGTTATATTAAGATGGTGGAATTGGGATCAGATATGGTGATTCGTATGCTATTAGAATTTGGAATCTAGGGGTTTTTAGAAACAGGCTACGTTGTGGTTGTGGGATGCGTGTGTCAGCCTTATGTGGTGACTATCGAGGCTAGGAAGACCCGATTGGTTCTTTTATTGCATAGTAGGCCAGATTTTGATGTGATATTATGTATGGACTGACTGTCTTCGAGTCATTTTATTTTGGACTATCATTTTATGACAGTAACGTTGGCTATGCCGGGTGTGCCACGGATTGAGTGGCGAGAGTGGATTGATTTTGTTCCCTGTATGGTGGTTTCATTTTTTATGACCTAGTGGATGGTTAGGAAATGTTGTTTTCATGTTTGGCCTTTGTGAGGTATGTTGTGCAGAGACTCCTACCATTGATTCAAATCTGGTGATAAGAGATCTTCTGGATGTGTTTACTTCTGTTGGGCATGCTGTCGGATAAGGTTGAAGATTTCAATATCTATTTGATGCTCAGCGCTGTATCATATGAATCCGGTGGAGTCAAACAAGTTGAAGGACTTGTTTTAGGAACTTCATGACAAGGGGTTCATTGTAAGGTCAATATAGATGTGTGTTTTGCAATGAGGTGGCTTTGTTGACTCTGAGTTACTACTATTGAGTGATGTGTTAGTTTGATTGATATAGAGCTTATTGGTGTTTTGGGGTGATTTATAAGTTACTTTTCCTTGTTTCAAGGCGTTTTGAGGTTGTTGGTTATAGGCACATATGGTGCGGTTCTACTAAGGTCTCATTGTGGAATTCGAGTGGAAAGAGTATTGGGTACTGCTCGGTGGATAGCGTTGTGCCCTTTTGAGTTTGTGTGATGTTATGTCAATTGCTTCGCCCTGGTCATGATGATTTGCTTTTGGTTCTAGACATTAAATTGGACGTGGTTGTCGATTTGAGCATTGTGACTTGAGGTGTTTCATGTGGCCCGATGTTTAGATGAGGTCGCGCATTGGATCGAAGTTGTGTAGAGGTATGATCCTTATGGTTAGGTTTGTGTGTGTTCTAGTTCTACGACGTGTGATGGTTTCTTCGCATTGTATAATGGTGGTACTGGTGAGCTTGCGGTATAACTCTCTCATTTGGGTCATTCTTTATTATTTGAGTACGTTCGGATTGTTGCTTATTGGTGTGCGGATTGCACGAGTTGTGGCTTTAGATATTATTAGTGTGTCATGCCACCACAGTAGTTGTGTTGGATTAGATGAGATTTTTGGGATCTAGAATGAATACAAACATATTTGAATTTAGCATGTTAGAAAGATAATATCGATGTTAGCTTAGAAACTTCATATGGTGCTTGCCTAAGGAGAAGTGGCATCACGAATGGTTGATCTCAGGAATGGTTATGACTTTCTTTGTGCTTCATTTATTATTGGCAGTAAACAAAAGTATTGGAATGAGGCTTTATTAGATAAGAGGTTTATTATAGATATTTTGTTGTTCTGAGCAACTGTTGTGATAAGACGTTATGGCTATGAGAGTTTGAGGTATGTGATATATTGTGTTATTGCATCTGATGCTGCAGGTATAGTTTGCTACAGCTTGTTTGGACTTATTCAAAGTATATATGTGAGATTTTAATATTATAGATGATTTCAGAAGTGGAAATATGGTTCTAAACATTAAAGATAATCAAGTGAGGACACCTAAATCTTTATCCCATGAGGTAATACTTCATCACCTCGGCTCTTAATTATATACTTAGCTACAAGGGGTAATTAGTGAAGTTATTTATGGGTATATGAATGAATTTAATGCATGAATATAACACCATAGAATATTGGAAGGTGGTAAAAAAAATAAGGCAAATAGGGGTATAAAATGATAGAAATTCAACTTTAGAAGGGGTATAAGATCACAATGCACCTTAAGTGTTTGATGATATACTCGAATCAAGCTAGGATCTCAATCTCGTCTCTAATTCTCTGTTCAATATGTAATTCTTAAACAGTAGATCAAAGTGCTAAGAGTTCCGGAATTTTGTAAGAGTAAGGAAAGCTATGTTGAGGTATGTATGGCTAAACCTTCATCTTTTAGAAATTGAGGTGTATCGGTAGATGTGTGAATACGGTAAGATCAAAATCATATTGTTGCACTGAATGTTTATTTCACCTTTGTTGGTGGTGCAAATATCAAATGCATGGAAAGTATATCTCAATATGATCAACATGTTATTCTTAATAACTTAAAGAAAGGTGCAAGGACTATGGATTATGAATAAAAATTTCTAAACCTTAAATTGAAATCAAAAATGCATATGTTGTGGCACTCGTTTGAAATTGTATCCACGCTTGCAAATTTAACTACTGTTGTGTACACCCATTTTCCTAAACAACAAACCTAACCTTGAAATTGGGGATGATGTGGCCTAGAGCCGAATGTATGGTGTGACAGTTGTGGCCTAAAGTGCATATAAAATGAGTTGTGGGAAACAAAAATAGAAATGAGAAGACTGTTGGGAAAGCGAAATTCCTTGGTCGGGCGGCCAAGCCGATCGGGCCGAGATCGGACGCCATGATATGCACATGGTGGTAATGAATTTGGGATTGTAGTGAACGTCTTAAATAAGGCGGCCTAGCCAATCCCTCAAGTTAGCGGTTGTAATATGAACAATGATGAACAATATGAGACACCCAAAAAGATGAAAGCTATGGAAACACAATATGAAAATTGTATGCTTTATTTACTTGTAAAAGTGTGGCCATTTCAAGCCCCCCTTGAGTTGTACATATGATTGCTTGATTCGCGTATTGAAGTTCTCTATAACTAGATGGAATTTAGTTATATGTAGTAGTACTATTTCATGGTGCTAACGTCTCTTTTCTCGGGGGCGCTACATTTGCCTAAATCAATGTAGGTAGCTACATTGTAAATAATGTTGATCGCGTGTAGTGGAGTACCTTATACCGTAGCCTTGGTGAGACCCTTTGTCCTTCAAGGGATTAGATTATGCATCTTTCGTAATAGACTCCTACATTTGAGGCATAGTCGGCGCCTTGTTGCTAGTACTGTAATGCTTGTCTTTTCTTACATTCTTAGAGGCTCTGTAGACATATGTGTGGGCTATGTAGAGGTGTTCTAGGGTTCCATGAACCATTTTGTAATTCTAAACTCATGCTATTTATAAGTTGTAACTCAATTGGAATTTCGGAACCTACATTTAACCATAATATATGTTTGTATTCTAGAATCAACTATCACGTTGAGTGTACTATCTTTCCTTGGCTAAATAAGAAGGAATAAGGGTTACATTGTGCATGATGAGTTCGGTAGGAAGTGTGTGGTGAGGCTTTATTGGTTGGATTCACTTGATCAAGCGCCGATCGTGCCTCCCGATACTGAGGCGTGACAAATTTTGGTATCAACAACTACCCCTCTTTACCCAGGAAGGATGAAAGAATTTTTTGTAAAGAAATGATGGCCAATTTCGACCAAGCGATACGATTAGGGAGATTAGGCCGCATCCTAACTTCTCTGCTTCCTACATATCTCTGGTTCTACTTAAATTAGGCCATGTGTAGTTCTGGATTTATCGGTGAAATTTACCGGTAAAGTCCTCTCAAGAACGGATGCAACATCTACGGCCAGGTGAGTGAGTGGTTTATGAGAATGATGATGGTTGATATGGCTGGGAAAAACATGAGCGGGATCGCTCCTGGTGGGATAGCTGTTTCTCGCCAGGTTACCTACAAATTAATGGTACAAGCATATATTGGGCAATTTAAACATGATGCAAATTCTCGTTGCACTATGAATGTTGTCTTTGGATGGTTAGGAAGGGCATCAACAGATCATGATTTCTTGGGCCAAGGGTTATTTTTTGTAAGATTCCCAAGCCATGAAATGATGTTCTTGGACTATGAGGATGTGCCTCCGAACCATGATGCCTTTGAAAATGATGTGCAAAAGATTGAAAGAGATCCTTAGGCCATGGCATGGTGTTTTTGGGCCATGAAGATGATGCCTCCGATAGATGACACGTTTGGACAAGTTGGCGATATTTCATTACATGAAGGATGCAGTAGTACGATCTGGACATGATAGAGCTTAATCTTGCAATTCAAGGGTAGAGCTTAGCCCATAAAAAAGCAAGATAAATAGTGCTTGAGATAGCGTCTAGTTTCGAAGAAAATTTGAGGCAAAGCTTAGCCTCGAAACGTATGAAAGTAGCATTATGGAAAGATGCGAAGGCAGATGGATGTAGAACTTAACCTCGGAAGTAAAAAGTTAGCCGTATGCAATGCAAATGAACAGAGAGACAGTTTTTAGTCTCGAAAGGCTGAATAGTAGCCTTATGCAATGCAGATGCGGAGAGAGACATACATTAGTCTCGGAAGGCAGAATGGTAGCCTTATGCAATGAAGATCTAGAGGCAGACATCGTTTATTCTCGGAAGGCAGAATGGAAAATTTACGAGAGAAATAAAATAAAAAATGATAGCAGATTGCGACATTGTGATCGCTAGGAGTATTGTGACATACGAAGCATTACTTCTGTGTGATGATAGCAAATGTTGGCATGTGCAACGGTTTTGTGGGCAATGTTTGTCCCTTGGGCGTACAGTATGTTTAAGGATTTCATAGTCCTAGTGCCTGCATCCAAAGAAAAATCGTGATTTTTGTAAGGGGAGGGGGTTAGTTCATATCCCCAATGGCTTTGCTTGACTCGTTCGGCTTTGATATGGTGATACCGTATGTATCATTGGGGTAGCATTTCTAAACAAAGCAGTTTGAATAATAAACATGCATGATTTTGTAAACTTATAACATAAATATATAATTTAAAATATCTTTTAGACAAACCGATGACTGTGACGTAGTTAAGGACATTGAATCATATCATGCTATAGAATTTTAAGGGTCCTCCTAAAAATTCTGCCCCAGTTTGATGGGCTGATGTTCCTAATTTTTGTTTGTGAAGCGATCAACTGTAATCACTTCGAAATTTTTAGGGTCCTCCTCAAATTTCTACAATTTCCAATTGCAGGGGGGAACTAAATTTTTATTGATTGTGACCGAATCCATAGGGCCCTCTTGAATGAGAATTAGTTCAGGCGTAGTTCAATTTACATCATATAAGGAAAGCACAAAGATTACAAATAGTAACGCTTGACTGCATCTGAATTGATCGGCTTTGGCCAGACTTCTCTGTCCGTTTTTGTAAGTATGAGGGCTCCTCCCGTCAAAACCTGGTGGACCATGTATCGGCCCTGCCAGTTGGGAGAGAACTTCGCTTTGGCTTCATCTTGATGCAGAAAAAATTTCTTCAACACCAGCTGCCTCGGTGTGAACTGTCTTGGCTTGTCTTTTTTTTGAAGACTTTTGACATTCTATTATGTTAGAGTTGACCATGGAATACTACATTCCTTCTCTTTCCATCTATAAGGGCTAGTTGCTCGTACTGACTTTTTACCTATTGCGCATCATCGTGCTCAACTCTTATATGATCCTTAGAGAAGGAATTTCTACCTCGGCAGGAATGACAACCTCAATACCATAAAACAACATATAGGGGGTTGCACTGGTTGATGTTCCAAGTGTGGTGTGATATCCAAATAAAGAAGATGATAACTTCTCGTTCCAATATTTATGATTCTGTATCATTTTCCTCAACACCTTCTTGATATTCTTTTAGGTGGCTTCTACAGCTCCATTCATTTATGGTCTATAGGCTGTGGAATTCTTGTGTTTGATCTTGAATGTTTTGCACATACCTTTCATCAAGTCTTTGTTGAGGTTGGAGCCATTATTAGTGATGATTGACTTTGGAATTTTGAATCGACAAACAATGCAGTCCCCACAACGTCTGCCACGACATTCTTAGTCACTGCTATGTAGGATGTTGCTTTGATCCATTCGGTGAAATAGCCGATCTCCACTAGGATGAACATGTGTCCTTTGGATGTGGAAAGATCGATTGGTCCAATAACGTCCATTCCCCAGGCAGCGAACGACCATGGTGAGCTTGTTGCGTTAAGCTCATTTGGAGGTACCTTTATCATGTTTACATGTACCTGATAGTGGTGGCATTTTTTGACATATTGGATGCAGTCCGTATACATAGTCATCAAATACCCACCAGAAGGATCCTTTTTTCTATGACGAAACCGTTCATATGTGGATCGAAGGTCCCAACATGAATTTCCTCTAGTAGCTTGGATGCTTCCTTTGCGTCGACACATCTTAAAAATCCCAATACAGTGTTCCCCCGATGTGAAAGTTGTTGGACAATCTCTAAGATGTGAATATTCCTTAATATCAAGTCTTTCAGTCTGCTTCTTCTTCAACATGGGCACAGTAAGCTGAATGATCATGGATTTTCACCGGAATAGGGTCAAAGCAATTCTTGTCTCGGTGTTGTATCATAGATGATAGGGTAGCCAATGCATCAACGAACTCATTCTTGATTCTGGAAACATATTGGAATTCTATCTTCATGAACCTCTTTCTCAATTCCTATACGTGGTGCAAATATAGGAGAATGGTGGAATTTTCGGGTGCCCATTCTCCTCGTATCTGATATATAAGTAAGTTTGAATTCCAATCGTTAGAATGTTTTGAACATTCATGTCAATGGCCATTTTGAGTCCTATGATGCAGGCTTCACATTCAGCCATATTATTGGTGCATGGGAACCTGAGTTTTGCAAAGATTAGGTAATGCTGACCGGTTTTTTATATTAGGACTACTCCAATGCCAACTCCTTTGAAGTTTGCTGCTCCATCGAAGAACATTCTCCAACCGTTATAGGATTTCGCAGTGTCCTCTCCTATGAATTATACCTTTTCATCATAAGAAAAATACATTTTCAGGGGTTTGTATTCTCCCTCCATGGAGTTCTCATCAAGGTGGTCTGCTAGTTACTGTCCCTTATAAACTTTCTGGGTTACGTAAACAATATCAAACTCACTTAAATGGATTGCAACTTGGCTAGCTTGCTAGTAGGCATAAGCTTCTGAATGATGTACTTCAAGGGAACCATTCTCAACATGAGATACATGGCATAGGCGTAGAAGTAGCCGAAAGCTCCATCTATTATTCCAAGGTAGAGCGATATGGGTCTACCTGGCTAAGGCGGGAGTAAGACTGGTTCTATTAGTAGGTAATCCATGATTTGTCGAAGGACTTTTAGTAATCATCAATCCATTTGGTGACAGCATCCTTTTTTAACATCATTAAGATCGGCTCACAGATATCTATACACTGTGCTAAGAATCGGTTGACATAGTAAAGTCTTCCTAAGAAACTCATCACATCTTTCTTGTTCCTTGGTAGTAGTAGTTTTTTAATGGCTTTGACTTTAGGTAGATCCCATTCTATTCCTCGATGAGTCACAATAAACCCAAGAAATTTCCCAACAAGAATCTCAAATGCACACTTCATTGGGTTTAATTTTAGGTTGTATTCCATAGTGTTATGAATAACTTCCTCAGATCACCTATGTGATCCGTGGCCTTCTTGGAATTTATAATAACATCATCCATATATACCTCGATTTCCTTGTGTATCATATCATAGAAAAATGGTAGTCATGGCCTTCACGTTGGTGGCCTCAGCATTCTTTAGGCCACTGACGTAATGAAACAGTACGCTCCCTATGGCATAATGAAAACCATTTTCTTGGCATCTTCCTAATATATCCATATCCAGTGATAACCAACAAAGCAATCCACAAATGGATGTAGCTGATGCTTTGTGCAATTTTCAATTAGGATGTGTATATTTGGCAGCGCGAAGTCATCTTTTGGACTTTCTTTGTTTAAATCACGATAATCAACACATACTTGAACCTTCATGTCTTTCATACCTTTTCATAAATTATGTTTATTTTTTTTCTTTGATGGCGACAGGTGAATGTTGATTCGTGTTTCCATGACTTTTGTAAATGTGCCTGGTTGATAATTTCTGTCTCATCCAGGCTTGACATAGGTCTGTTCTGAAAATTTTTAACTTCTTTGACTATCTCGTTAGGTATGCCATCTTCACCTAATTCTGTGTCTTTTTGCTGCATAGTCTAATTACATGTCACAGTCATTGGTTCATCAAGAGGAGTAATAGTAATACCCGAGGCTCATCAGGCTTTGGTTGTCCTTACGGTCCAATTCTTGAGATGTGCCCCTTTGTTCACATCATGTATGGAAGGGCCTTCCCCCCTCCCCCTCTTCCTTGAGAATAACGTAAGTGTCCATGTCACTATCCTCTAGAAAATATGTCCTTCATTGCTGCAAGTGCTTCTTCTTCATCTGACCCATGAATAATGTCGGCTTATTGGAAGGTCTGCTCTATATACAGTATTGGCTACTCTAGTGGGTAATAAAGACCGTGCCATGGTGGCGACCAACTATTAAACTCTTCCCAGGTGTATTAATATCCCAAATCGAAGGTGGTGCTGTATTTCTTGTGTTTTATGGGATAAGAGATTCCTTGGAGGTTCTTGCCAGGCCCTTTGCCAAGCTTGTATCCTACTTAGTATACTATTGATTTTGTTATCTCACCATTTATCTCTGTCGATAGCAATGACCCATTCAATGTGCTGGTATGTTTCCCCACCTTGGTTCATTCTTGTTTCGATTGCCGGGATAGTCTGACGATTTTATATACCATTGCTACCATCTTTGTGAATGAATTCTTCCTGGTGATTGCATTTGCATTTTTTCGCCTGATGACCATTTACGCTACGGCACCAGCAGCATAGATCCATAGTCATCATAGCAGTAAGTTGTAAGACACTAGTACATCTATTACATGGAAATCGACCTCGAACCATGTTGGTTGCATCTGCAGGCAAATAATAATCTCCCTAATAGTGTACCTCAGAGGACTACCGAAAGCTTTCACAATGGTTTCTCTATCCTTTATCTCATGCAACCCTTTACCTAGCTTCTTCAGTGTTATCAGCAAAAAAATGTAAAGACTAGACCTTCTATCGATCAAGATTCTGGTGATGAAATAATCTTTGCATTGCACGATGATATGAAGTGCTTTGTTGTACCCCAACCCCTCAGGTTGCAGCTTGTACTCATGAAATGTGATCTTATAGCTTTCTAGAACTTGCCCTACTATATTTGCTATTTCCCCGCTAGTGATGTTATTTGTTACGTATGTTTTATTCAACACATTCAACAAAAACATTTCTGTGCGTCTCAGAATTTTGCATCAAAGAGAGAATAAAGATTTGTGCTAGCATCTCCTCCCACTAGTAGTTGACAAAATACTATTTGGCCTTTACATTCCTGCAAAGGTCATCCAAACCTGTATCAATGAGGGGTGGCTGATTGCACGCCTGCTTGCTTGATTCAGTTATATCTTCAGGGGTGTAGACTCTACCAATTTTAGTTTCTTCAATCCTGACCTTGTCCTTCCTTCTCACCTCAACTGTATAGTCCCAAGGTATAACATTTGAATACAAGGGTGGCATGGTTGACATCACCACTTGGATCGGTGCGGCGATCCTAACATTGAATGGAACAT
Organism: Nicotiana benthamiana; assembly: GCA_034376525.1. NCBI lineage: Eukaryota > Viridiplantae > Streptophyta > Magnoliopsida > Solanales > Solanaceae > Nicotiana > Nicotiana benthamiana. Next base: position 105,806,572 of record CM067329.1, read on the forward strand.
ATGCCTTGGCTTGCAAGATTGCAACCTCAAATGGTGCGGGTGCATTTTCCCGAGACACGAATTCAACCTCAATTAGTGTTGGTCTCTTTGCAGGTGGTGCTACTTCAAACTCAAGAGGTACAGACATATTTACCTTAGCATCCTTAGACGGTTGGATTTGTACTATGATTGGATTGATATTAATTGCCGATTTCTTCAGGTCATCACCTTCTACGATCAACCCGATTGATCCCTCGGGATAATAGTCATCTTCATCTTCAATCATGTGGATACCTCCATCCTTATGGCCTAGAAGAGGATTGTTGCAGACATTTGGAGTAGGTTCCTTTGCCACACTGATCTTGTTATCAATCAAAGAGTGTAAATTGTCTTTCAAAGAGCGACATTCATTTATGGTGTGACCTTTCATGCCAGAGTGGTATGCATAGGACTTGTTTGGGTTAACAAATTGAAATGTATTATCAAGGGTTTCAGCAAGGATGGGGGTGACATAGCCAGCAACTTTGAGCTTCTTATACAGCTGGTCGATGGGTTCAGCGATGGCGGTATATTGTTTGGAGGTTTGCGATCAAAATTAAGTCAAGTTCTAGGGAAGTTTTGGCATGTTGGGGGTGATTGATAATGGGATGGTTTAGAATTATATGTGTGGTAGACATGAGCGGGTTAAGAGTATATGGGAGAAGTAGGTTGATATGAAGGTGGCGGAGATGATTGATAAGTTGGTGGATGAGCTTGGTACAAGGGTGATGGTGCATACTAATTTGGGTTTGACTGGTATGTGAGTAGAGGTGCTAGGTAACTTTGGTATTTCAGGGGAGACTTGGTCCTTTGTGCAACTATCATGGCCCCTACGTCCCTTTTCTTGGACACACCACCCGACTATAAATCCTTATTTGTAGCTTCCAAGGCTTCAAAATATGGTATCAAACCACTTTTAATACCCTCTTCAATTTTTTCACATAATTTGATAATGTAAGAGAACTTGTTCTCAATAATCATCAGTCCTTCATAATACAGCGGGTCTTGAGACCGAACAAAGAACAAGTTCATTTGCTTCTCTTATAAGGTGCGTCTAATCTTAAATGTCTCCTAGGGCTTTTTCTTCAAATTGTGGATATAGAATGTGTCTGGTGCATTCTCTATTTTAAAACCGAGCCTATCCATAAAGTTAGACGTCATGCTCACCCAACTTGACCACTTATTGGGATCTTGACTGATGTACCAAGACAATGCATCTCCTTTCAAACTCCGCATTAACAGCTTCATCCAGATCATTTCTTCCTTCAATACTCCAACTAGCTTGTAGCAATAGGTCATTAGATGAACCCTTGGATCACCCGTGCCATCAAATATTTTGAACTTAGGTGGTTTGTGCCCATTAGTCAGTCAACATCAAGCTGTATGCAAAGGTCCTCATAGTTTAGCCCCTCCATTCCATTGCTTTCTTCGACCCCCTGAATGCGGCTTATAAGTTTCTTCACCTCCTCGGCCAAGTTCCTGAGAAGTATATCCTTTTCATATGACTCAAGTGTGCACTAGATGGGTTGGTTGGAGTGTGGCGTGGTCTCCACATAGATAGGATTGTTATGGCGGCCTAGTGTATGGGTGTGGAAATGGTTGTTTGTGGAGTTCATATGTTCTTGGATGAGTAATGGAGTGTTTGGGGTATGTCATGTGCTAATGGATCATGCCATGAAGCTTTAATAAATAAATTTTCTCTTCCTATCAAATTACAAATGTATTCGATGCCCAAGAAATGCGCAGGAGAAACCTAACGTCCTAGAGAGGATAATAGCCCTTTGGGGAATAAATATGGAGTACAAGTTGGTATAAATGAGACTTGAGAGGACGTTAAAAGTGGGATGCAATAGATAGTAGTTTAGATTAAAGCATAACCTTATCAGAAAGTACAAAAACAGATATCATGCCGTCTGGTTATCAGTTTATCTCTGTTACTAGTTATATAGTCTTTCAGTTAGAAAATTTATGGTTATTCAATATGCAAGTGTTCAGTTATATGTTTACCAAATATCCAATTTTAAATATATCAAAATTTTTGGTGACTTGTAAGTATACAGTGATGCATGTGGGTTATCAAAGAAAATGTAAGTAATAGTGATTGTAGCAAAACCTTTGCATATTTTAGGTCCAGACTAACACCAAGACTGACTGATCGAAGCCAACCCTATACTACTATAGAGTAGCAAGAGAGGCCGAAGCGAATTTTACCCGATAAGGTTGGGATCGATTTCCACAGGGAGCTAGAAATTGAAATTGACGTTCTATAGTTAGAGTTGTAAATTTGATCCTAATAGTAGTTTTAAATATTTTTGGGTTTTTGATTAACTTTTAAATTTATACTACCAGTATGCTAAGCTGAGCTACGTTAAGGTAAAAGGAAGCTATTGAAGATGTTATAATGAGTTAACAGGAACTAGGGAAGTGACCTTCGCCTAGGTAGATAATTAACAGATTCTTATGTATAAGGTTAGGTTGTCATTCATGGGGATTAAGATATAATCCATGCATGATTCTACCCACTCTATACCTATCGGTAGTTCAAGTTATTTAGCCCTAATGGACTTTCTCAAGAGCAATTGGGTATTAACATTTGTGCAAGCAATTAAGGTTCAAGAAGGGTATTACTATCTCTTGGTTTAACCATTTAATTGGGGCTATCAATTCTCTTGAGTACGCCTCCTTGTTGGACTAATTCTAGATACTTAGGCTCTCTTTCTCAAGAAGAGCCAAAATCAATAAAGGATAAACTAGTATTTGCAACCACTAATTCAACAATAAAATCATAAATTAGTCCAACAATCAAACACACACACACAATCAAACCTTAAAACATAAGACCCATCAATTACCCACACTAGGGTTAAGCCACAGCCCTAGCTGATGGGTCTAGCTACTCATAATAATTAATTGCTAAATAATAAAATAGATGAAGATAAGCTCATAATAATTAATTGCTAAGTAAAACTTTAAGATTCAATTATAGAATTAAGCTACAATTACTAAAAATAGTAAAAGAAATGAGTTCACGGGTGCAGCTCTACATCAAAACTATCTGCTGACCAAAAGATGTGAAAACAAATTATTTGTACTAGGATAAAAATTATGGACAAAAATACTACGCGGGGTCAGTACGGACCGCACAAAATTGAGTGCGGTGGAACTAAGGCTCTTGTCTTGACTTTTTTGCTATCTGAAGTTTTGCCACCACGAACGGCACAAAATTCACCGTGGTCGTGGGCTTCTATTATGATACACACAAAATGGACTGCGGACCACATTGGGCATAATTCTCCAATTGTCATCTCTCTGAACCTTAATTTTGTAAAACGTATGAAATGGACTATCGCCGCAATGAACCAAATGCGGGCCGCACAAAACTCTTGCCCGATGGCCTGAAAAGCATAATATCTGAACTTAATCCTTGTGGACCATGCAGAATGGTGTGCGGCAACACTGGCCCTGTTTGACTGAGCTTGGTCATATCTTAGTACTTGTGCAAGTTTCACACTTTTTTGAGCTGGTTTCTGATAACTTCTCACCTTGATGATCAAACCTGCAATAACAACCTGTGAGCCTTTGGGACTATCTTTTACACATTTCCAATCAAAACTTAAGCAAGAAGGAATGTAACATGTATCATAATCCCTAGATATTAACTCCCCAAAACTTATGCTTTTGCTTCTCTTTAAAAAAATGAAATAAGACGCACCCCTTGAGAGTTAATCCAAGAAAAATTCAGCTACCCTAAATTGACCTCAACTAGCATCAATTGGGGCTAACAATTGCCCTCAACTCCAATTATCATTAACAACATTCACTCTTTTAATCACCACAGATCTTAGTGCGACACGAGAGCATCAAGAGTTGACACAACACATTAAAGGAACGCTTTCTCTTACTTTGGTCATTGTGGCTCCAAAACTCACACATCATCAACTTTCCCTAAGCAAACCTCACCTTTAGGATAATATCATTCAGAAATATTAATGAAAATACACTCATCTCTCTTAAAGAAAAGTCAAAAGTCCGGCACTAGGTACCATATGCTCGCCTCTTATGTGAGTCACCACGAATGTAAGCTTCATTCAACTCAAGATCAAATAGGGATTTTGTGGAGAAATAATGAAGGCTTTTGGTATAGGGTAGGAAACCTTTGGTCTAAGTAGGTTCGATGTTCCCTTTAGCACTTCTTTTTCTTCATTTCATCACAAATTCACTTGACTTTTTAGGTCATTTCACTATTTCAAAGGGGTTATAGAGACACACTGTCACTCATTCTTGTGCATTTTAAATCTTTCCCCCTCATAAACCTTCCACGCCTTTCATTCTTTGCTTTTAATGAATCTTTTCATTCTTTTCTATGTTGAACATTCTTTTTGTCTTTTCAATTTTTTTATTTCTTTTTTCATTTCCCGTCCTTTTCTTTATTTTTTATCTTTTACCACTTTGTTTCAATCCTTGTCCCCCCCCCCCCCCCCAAACATATACTATTTCCATGTGCTAAGAAAAGATCGGGTGCCAAGAGAGGGTATATTCAGAATGGGTAAAGGCTTCTAGCGTTGTTCTTATAAGAAAAAGGTCTAAGGCTCAAAAGGCCTGACTAGGGATTTTATTATTCATTGGCTATAAAACTGTGCAAGATATCATTCAGATCAAGGAGAGCCTATAATCACGTCATAACTCAAATTTCGACCTAGGATTTTGCCTAGACAAATATTTAGGAATGTTCTAGATCAATGGCTCATGATATGTACTTACAATTCAAGTTGTCACCATACATGCTTTGGGATTGCTAAAGACATGATGTCGGGGGCCCATAATAACCTTTGATAAGATTTGAGCACACAATGGTCCAAAAAATACACGTGATGATTATTGGCAAACACAAGAATCTCAAGGTCACAACTTTTACCATCCTATACACATAGATTTGTTTCTAACCATGCGGTCAAGGACAATTGTGTTAGGCTAAAGTGAAGCTTTCCTTTAGCCACCCATATCAACTAACTACCAAAAACAAAAAGAAAAATAGACTCAATCCCTTCAGAAGGTTGTCATATCATCTATCATCATGAAGAGCCACCTAGTTAACACAAATTCCATATTTAGAAAGAACCGTGGCGTTGAGAAAACTAAAGGCTTGTTTCAAAAACTCAAAACAAGAAGCTACAAATGTAAATAAGCAGCTAAGAAACATAAATGCGGAAATTAAAATGAATATGTACAAGAGGGAATATAGACAAATATACAATACGGAGAATGAATACATACGTAAGAAGGAAACGTTATATACGAATCCAAAGTAAAAAACACAAAAATATCAAAGAAAACCTAAAGTTATATATATAGGAAAGATAAAAAAAAAGAGAGATAAAGCGTAAAATATCATAATATATACAATCATCCAAACCCTAGTAGGGATACCCTCTAAAATAAAAGTAGGCATTGTTCTCAGTGAGAACTAACCAAAATAAGCACAAAAGTAGAAGGGAGGATAAAGGAACTCCCTATGGGTCCAAAGTCCGGATGGGATCCGGAATATGAGGTCGGTCCTCCATCTGCTCAAGAACTTATGACTGGCTCCCAGTGGCATGTGGCTCTGTTGTGACCTATGACCTAGACTGACTCTTGGGAATACTTAGAGGAATATCACTGCATATCATCCAATTGTATGACTGCATCATCTGCACGGGGAATCACCCTCCTACTCTTGGAAGGCCTTTGTTATTCCAGTTATGGGCTGGGCTGCTGGTGTCGGGTCATGCAATAACAAATCCAAAGGCTGCTGATCTGCCTTAAGCCTGTCAACCTCTACCTTGAGCTTCTTCACAAACTCCTTTGAAGCCCGAGTCTTTCTCATCTTCTTTGCCTCGTTTGCAAGCTCCTTAAGAGCTTTCCCATGTTAATCAATGGCTTCTAATATCCATTTTTGGTTGTGTAGGGGCCTCTTGTGGTTGTCCAGAAGCTCCCTGAGAGCTTCCTCAATAGACTGTGTGACCTCTGGAGGAGGAGGTGCTTACTGCGATTCCACCGTAGTAGTAACTACATACAACTTAGAAGAAGCTGTCTGCATCCAGTTGTTGATGCTGAGGAGGGATTGACTCAAACAGTGGGCAGTCAATGGGTAGGCAGAGGTGAAAGGTATGTTAGGAACTGTAGAACTGGATGGACCTGGAGGCATGTCTACAGAGATAGAAGGGGGCTGAGTAGGAGACACTACAACTATTGGTTCTTCAGATTGGCCAGTTTTACCTTTAAGGGTGTCATCACCCTGCATACTATGCCATAAGAACAGTTCCTTTGCTTTCTCTTCGACATCAAATTCTGCTTCTCTATATTTTAGTCCTTCAGGTACATAGTTATGAAGCTGGTGAAGTGGTAGTATCTGTAATCTTCATCCATTGCCTGTATAATAACCCGAGACATTACATTCTCGATGTTAATTGAGTAGCATGCCATAATTGATTCTATTAATATCGCTCGGTGAAGAGGGAGTGAACTGTCATGGGTAGTGGGGTCAAGTCCACTACACACAAATGTCTCTCACCCCTTGGCCTAGAAATTCAAACTTCACCTTAAGATCTTCACTCCCGCATTTAACCTATTGGGGCACATTCAATGGATTCCACCATTAACCGGAAGTGGGCGAAGACATGCAGCTTCCATTTTCGGGGTACAAAGTCACATGCTGAGCAAAGAGGTATATATCACACTCATTCACAAGCGCAATGAGCCCAGGGAGCTGTTGACTAATGACCTAAAAATTTCACAGAACTTTCTTACTTATGCGATGAGGAGCTTACTTAGTATTGAAATCGGGTTGGCAGAAAGTACCGAAAGTCGGCCGCCCACCCTATCATCCCCTGTCTCAACCAACCTTTTTCTTGTCGTAAAATCTCTCTATTGGATTTTGAAACTTCAATTCGTGACAGATACTCATACGTGCCAAAGAGACTTCCTTCCCTTACCCTCACATGCATCAGGTGCCTATAACTTGTGATTGCAAAGTACTATGACATCTAGGGACGAGCTTCCTCACCCAATGCCATCATCTGTATGTGATTAATCCTCCTCGTTTGAATTCAATGTAGTCATTTATTGCTTTGCCATTGAACAACACTTTTACGTTCCGCACCTTGGCCATTTTGGTTCCCTTCTTGATATGGGCAGCATTGGTGTGGAATTCCTTGACAAGGTGTCCCTTCGCATCCGCACAGTTTTATAAGAAATACTCCATGCCCACTGTCTTTCTAAAATGTCCTCTCATTTTGGGGTTGTAAAGCAAGAGGTCTTTATCCACAAAACATTGCTCCGGAATTAATTTCCATACAGGCCACCATTCTCATAACATATGGTAGGCCACCTCATTAAAAAAATGTTCCTCCCAAGCCTCCGAGTTTCTAGTTCTCGCAGCTCCTCGTACCTGACGCTCACCCCCTTCTACTTCTGCCCCTTCTTCTCCTACTCCACCCTATCCAGATGATGAAACTGTAGAAGAGGTGGAGTACTCATCCCTACTGCTTTCATCTAAGCCCTCACACGACCCAGAATATACATGCACTAAAGCCTGAGCAGTGGGGGATTCTTGAGGAGTGGGGTCATCTGTTAGCCTGAACCTGCTTGGGAAATCATCTATAAACTCCGGGGCAAAATTAGAATCAGAAAACTCCCTAGAAGGTTCATGCTAACTTTATGATAAGTGGGAAGCAGCTCTATTAGCGGCCGGTATCACCTTCCTTATTGCTTTTATTGTTTCCCAAACTCAAGGGGTAAATTTTATTGTTCCACTTTCCCTTCCAATGGAAGACTCTCCTTTTCTTTGTTGTTTATCACACTGGCCTCTTCATTTTACCATTTTCTGATAACAAATTCAGTCATGCTTTGTTAGTTTCAGTATACACAATGAAATACAAAGTTGCAGTGAAAGAAATATGTTGCAGACACTTCAGTTATTGCAGAGTGCAGATCGCAAAAAATGTAGTTTGGCCGCACAGAGGCCAACACAGATCTATCAAAATGCATTGCGGTACGCATAAAGGTGGGGTTAGCTATTCTGTTTAGCCTTTCATGGGCGCAGAGGAATATTTATGATACATTGTCTTAACAATTCAATCTTTCGTCTACGACCACGGCTCAATACTTTTTTATTGCATTCCATAATCTTTTACGACTATATATGATGCATGTATCAAACTCCAAATTCTTAAGTGAATTAATAATGTAATTAACCTTGGATGACTAATTGAATAATTGGTTTTATTCCATCTTATCATTCCTCAAACGTAAGCAATTACTTTTCCTGGCCTTGTGCCCTCTTTTCGCATGCATACTTAGCTTATATTAGTGCTCACACTTATTGGAATTCCATACGACTCATATGACCTTGAATATCACCACTGATTTTACTTCTCATTCATTAGCTACGGTAGGTGACATTTTCATATGCAGTGCAAACAATGTAATTGTGAGATTGTTTTTACATGACCATTTTGTCTTCAAGTTACTATGATTAGGTTGGAGCCTTCTACCTTATTTCTTTTATTGGTCTTCCATTGTAGTATTTATGAAGCACTTGATTCTTGCACGGATGTGAGCTTATCACCTTGTTTACCTGATGAAATTTTGTATGTCGTTCCTCCTTGATAATTATTCGTATTTACTTACCTCCACGACGTTTTGCTTGTAGGGTTGCTTCCGATTATGAGTTTTTTACTATCTTCCCAGCTGTATTCTCTTTTATTTTTATAATACTCATATGGTTCCTTTTTAGCTCCCCCCCCCCCTTCCATATAAATATTTCTCAAGTATTATAATGTCATAACTACGAGGTTGAATTTCGCATGTTGGGGTTCGCTTTATTTATCTTGCCCGATCTATTTATTTGTCGATATACTCTAATCTAGCCATAACTAGGCTCTTCTTGAATCAACTACAAACAATTTGTTGTCCCACTCTTATATCAATATTCAGTGTAATCTTCTAAGGTTATTTTCATTGTCTTAACTTACCTCTCCGGCTGGTTCTTTATTCATCAATAACATCCCAGGCAGGGACCATTACTTCTTTTTATTGACGTCGTGTTTGCATAATGTTCTTGAATCGTAGCATATCTGTAGGATTTGAATAATTGCTATCTGATCCCTTTCTCATTTTAATCGTGTTCTTCCTTTATCATTCCATTATTACTAGATCCAACTTTAATCTATCTTAATGCCACACCATTCCATATTCCCCCCTCCCCTCTTTAGGGGAGTACTAAGATTTTGTGTTACAATAATCTATGTATAGATGATTTACCTCTTCGTCTTTGGCTTTTTTCTAATTATCGATACCCCTTACTCACCTTGAGATAATCCTTCTGTACCAAGGATAACAAAATTCCTTACTCACGAGGGTGACACATAGTATAACTGGCACACAAAGTTCCTTAAGCTTGATTTTGCTCACATTGCTTGCTTTAGAGAAGCTTCTTCCTGTATGACCATCCTCTGAATTTCTCATGAATCTTCTTTTGTTGTCTATTCTATTATCGCTGAAACAACATCTGAATTTATGATGACGTCGACCATTATAAAATTAATCACTCAATAATTCATGTTTAATTTATCTTGTTCAGTGACCTATACATATTTCTATTGCTCTGTGGTATAACTATCCTTTCTGGTAGTCGTGTTAGAGTCACGTACTTATTTCTTGAAAGGCCTATACTCTCTCGTTCTCTTGCGGACTGTCACCTCTCATCTCTTTCTTTACTTTCCTATAGACTCTGTAATACTCTCATTTTTTTAATCTATCGTTGTCAACCATGTATCACATTTTAAACATAATGCTTTATTATCTCTCGTCTTATTGCTCTGCTAACATTTCTGTCTATCACTTTATTTTGAAATCTTTAACAAGACGTTCTTTTTCTTTTATCTCCCATTGCTCCATCAACTGGCTCTTCGGGTTTAACGTACTCGATCTATCAGGGACAAGAGTTAAAGTTAGTTAATATTTATTCCTTCTAGGCTTCAATTTCCTATCCTTATAGTGTACTCACAAGTAGATATACTATTTTAGTGTGTAACATTTGGGCATCTCACAAGGAGATTTCGTTAGCATTTTTTACAATATCATTCAGAAATGTCAACTAACACAAAGAATCCATTCACCATTTTGGGTAACTCTAACCACATCGAGGTCCTAATATACCATTCTTCTCTTGAACTATATATAATGGCTCTGATAGAGCATAATTAAGATAGGTGATAATTGTATATACCTCTGTTACAATTGATGGTACCTCAAAACTGTATATGGAAAAATAGGAGGGTCCAATTTCCCATCATTAAAGCATTTCGGAAGATCTCATCTAAGCCTCAAGGCTGCCAAGATGTGAGTCTTCTCACTTTGATCCCGCTAACACTCGGCCTTCTGATGATATTGGTTGGGTCTTGAGTAAAAATGGGTAGTTCCCAAGGAACGGCTAAATCTGTCACGGCTGAGTCATACAAATCCTAGCTAGGCTACTCTAATCCCTAATTGCAGAGTCACTTCTAACTATCCCATCTCCTGACCATAACAGCTAATGGGTACCTTTCTATACAAGCTTCCCCTTCTATATAAAGGGGAATTTCACTATTTCATAGAAGACTGATGTTGCTCCAAATAATTTACATGAAATATATGATAACTCTCTCTTTCTCTATAATTCACTGTCTCTCTATATTGTTGTTCTATCTTATTATCTGCATACTCCTTCTACATTTATTGCTTGTTATTGGCCATAACAAGCATCTTTTAATATTATTGCTTCTGTTATCCCTTCCCCGATTCCCCCTGATAGCTCGAGCAAGTGCTCGAGACCTAACCTCGAGGCCCTAAATCGACTAGCTCGAGGCCCTGAAAGACTATCTCTCGGTTTGATTACTACTTTGTTTTAGACCACATCTCACCCTTAATCTACACACACATAGCATCAACTGCTCCATAACAAGAATAAAATTAGATCAAGTATTTTTTGGAGTTCCATGAACAAATTTAATTATTACTACCATTATCACGGTAAATAGTTTTCCACCCACCATGGGGATAAAAATAATAGTGATTATTTTCTTGGTAGTTTCGTTACACAATGCAAGTTATCTTTCACACTTCTTCTTATCCAAGATCATCGATTTTATGTCAAAATGTCTAGCTCAGTGAACATTTTTGAGGACTACAACCTCGAAAAAGATGAAAAGAAAGGCGTAGCTATTCCAATCATCGGTGCCCCACCACTGGACCCCGATAATGCACATGGACCTATTCCAACGAGCATGGGTTTTCAAGATGTACAATAGGTCAAAAAAACCTCACACCCCGATAGGAGCATAGAACAAGTTGAACAACAAAAAGCTTAAAAAACCCTAGCTCGAGAAGAACATGATGTTAGCCTTCATGTTATTTTTGAAATATTGCAGGCACAACAGCTGGCTATCACTCAGCTGCAAAGCTACCCAAAAACTCCAAGCACCATAGCACCAGGAACAACACTCCCGGCCAAACAAGTACCTGAGACACTGAGCAATAATGGTTCGGCAACCGACCCTGCGATGGTAAAAATGCTCAATGATCTTACCAGAAGGATCAATCAGGTGAGAAGATGAAAGCTGCCAATGATAAGAACGTCCAAACTTACTACTCCAATGCCTTCAAAATCATTGGTGCGACCCTAGTCCTGAAAGGCGTAGACTTGAGAAAGTTTGTGCAGTAGCCGTTCCCGGAAGAATAAGAAGCTATGAATCCCATCCCAAAGATGTTCAGAATTCCGGAACTCCCGAAGCACAACAGGACCTCAAATCCCAATGAGCATGTTTCCTCGTATCCATGCGCATTAAAGGGCAATGACATAAAAGACGATGAGATTGAGACTGTATTTCTTAAGAAGTTAGGTGAAACACTCTCGAAAAGGGCCATTGTGAGCACGTGATTTTTTCCACGCTTAAATTACTCCCATATAATTTATTAATATTAGGATTTTTCCTCTATAATTAGAAGTTTCAGGAATTAATTGCGTGATTTGTGTTTTGCTTGCGTTTTGTGTGCATTTTTAGGCATCATAGGAAATGAAAATTATAAAAAATGGCATACTTGCATTTAGGACCTAATCCTAGATTTTTGATTAATTCAACATCATTGAAAATAAAAAAATAAAAAAATAGTCTCTTTTTATTAAAATTTTGTATAGTTTTACTTTTTAAAACTATGACTTAGGATATTTTGGAAATTAATTAGTTTTAATTGTGGAGTTTAAATTTTGTCTTGTCTATTTTTCTTTTTGTACTTGTTAAAATCTGGAAAATGAAAAGAAAAAGAACTAACTAAATAAAAAGAGAAAAAGAAGAAAACAAATAAAAAGAATTTGAAATGGAAGGAAGAAGACTTAGGCTAATTTGTAGGCTAAATTTGTGGCCAACCCAAACTAATCCCTTCCAAACAGTCCCCAGCCCAAGCAGAACACCCTATACCCGGTCCAACCTCCACACCCTACCAAAACGACCTTGTTTCCTCAAGATCAATCACAGCCATTGATTTTTCTTCATCCAACAGATAGGAACTAACGAGATTCTTGCTATATAAATGTCGGATAGACGCTCCTACCCCTCAAGCACCTCTCAAAACACCCCAACGAACGCTGGCGTAACCCTACCGTTCACCACCGCCCCTCCGCTGTTACCCGCTGGCCGAAAATCGCCTCCACTGCCAGCCGGTTTCCAATCAACCCCAGATTTACACCCTCGAATCCCCTCCTCCTCCTCTTTCCAACGCTTCAAGTATATACCTTTGAATCACAATCGTCCTTCTCGAATCATCAATCAAAGTGGTGGCTGTTCCGCCATCCATGGCGGCCCCGGCTCCGATGGCCACCAAAAAATACACCACAAAACCTCCTAATCTCTCTCTTCATGTCCATAGCCTATAACCCTCAACATTACCAGATCTCTTTGAATATCAAATTGAAGACCCCACCCAAAATCTAACTTTTCTAAATCCGATCAAATTCACATCTTGTGCTGTCCTCACCCTCCATATCCTAAACCATAAAATGAATCTCTTGAAATCTTGATGAACCACCTAGAATTTTAGAACGAAGTCTGACCTAGAACCCTAATTTTCCCAAACATAGATTTAGGGCCTCCCAAACACAGTGATGAAGATTCCTGAGCCTCAAGAGTTTTAAGGTAAGTCTTCTAGTCTATTTTATTAATTTTAGTTTTAGTTGTGGCTTTGTAAGTCATTTTTTAGTCTAAACATGGTTTTCCTTAGTTTCTTTAATTTATTCATGCTTTCTTCTTTCTTTTTCTGGCTGTAGTCCATACTTCATGTTTCTTTGGTTTAGTTTAGTTAGCTTTCAATATTGCGATTTCTCCTATGTGCTTATTGTTGCTAGGATAATCTGTGAATCAGTGCAGTTTAATAGTTTTTCGTGTTAAACGCATGTAGCTTGTTGATTTGAATTAATAGGGATTCATTTAGGTTTAAACAAAATAGATTTGACAGAATGTAGATTGTTGGGGTATTGCTGTTTCTCCTATATCTTTTTTCCCTATTCCTTTAGTTGATAGTTTACTTCCATGCTTAACTCTAGCGTAGTTGTATTAATCAGAGTTAAATTTTACTTTTGTTCAAATACAGTTCAATTGCTGGGATTTCTATTAGATTGGTTTGGATATAGCCGATTAGGTTAACCTCTGATCGAATTATCTTCATTAAATCTAAGGATAACTAGTTATGAAAGTTAGGTTGGGTGATTTGATAATTTCAGTTTGAATAAAGGTAGTGTAGGTATTCTTAAATAGAATACAATGTTGTAGTTGAATCTAGAACCTTCTAGAGTAGGGTTCAAATTTGAAATTCAGGTTTTAATTAATATAACTTGACCAACATGTTAAGAATTGAGGAACTGTTTGGTTAAAATAAAAATTGAAAAGGACTAAGTGTAAAATAAGAGCTGAAGCTTTGCCCTAGTATACATTCCTATAAAGGCATAGGTATCTTGACTGAAAAGGCACGAGAAAACCTTCCAGAAAAATCACTTTTGAATTAGGCGCAATTACAAGAGCAAAAAATCAATAAAAAAACATATCTGATTCTAAGGATCAATTACTCTTCGAAAATATTCATGTTTAGTCCCACTTTTCAAAAGTGCAAAAATGATTTAAGTTGGAATCATTTGAATCCATTTTTGAGGATGTATGAATCCTGGTCTACTTGATTAAAAAAACTCCTTGTTTTCTTCTGGGTTTCAGTTTGGTTTCATTGCTGCATCTGCTGGGTGGATTATATGCTGTTATTGTTTCATGTTTGCCTACTCATAGGTGTTTCATTTTTCCTTTACTCAGGTACTCATTCTGTTATGGCTCAACTGTATAACTCTATTTAAGAGTGAAACGAAGAAATGAAGATTATCCATGACCTCTCATGTTCAGCTCTATATGATTGGTTTACAGTTGTTTTATTAGTCCTTCTCTTTATCTAGCAGTTGATTTGGAACTGAGATATGTAATTATTATACTGGGAACTAGTTTGTTAGAATTATGTTGTTTAACTGGACTGTTGGATTTTATTTCTTAAGAGTTATAGTTAATTTTGGTCTCGATTGTCATGGCAATTTGAACTTGAGTGTGTAATAGGGTGTTTGTTAGAAATTGGGTTCGAATGTAGCATGTACACTGATATTAATACAGAATTTGGCATATCATATAGTTTACTTTAACCTATTTACTACATGCCTGCTGAAATGTGAAATCCTGGAGTTAACAATTTAGTATTAGTGTTTACTGTATTAACTTGAGGATTCATTAATTACTTCACATTTCTGCTAAATGTCGGATTAAGCAGTTGGTCTAAAAATGAGTTGAATAATGTATTGAGATTGGAATTCAAATTGTGCCTTGCCTTAGATTGGAATAATTAGTGTTTTTTCTTTGTTTTAGAAATTATTAGGTTCAGTTTAATTAAAATTACTACTCTGGAAGTCTAACAACGAGATTTGGGCTCATGCAGGAGCCCAGCGTGACAGGTTTACTCATAAAAACGAGATTTGGGCCCAATTGTGTAATAATGCACCCAAGTATTCGATAACCCAATCAACCAATACATTTTTCTATACGCTGAACAGCTCTTATAAAAGCTGAATACATTTTCTTCCTAGGCCAACTCTGTAGCCAAATATACTGAAGCGTGAATTTATATTTAAAGTTTAGTTTAATTTTGAAACGTAAATTTGGGCACTCGAGTTAGGTAGCAGGTTCAAATTAATACGTTCTTCCCTTTGTTTGAACCCGGACTTGAATTTTAGACCCGAATTTCACAATATTGATTAATTAGGGTTATTAGAGACATAATCCAATAGAAAATCATAGTATCTTTAGGTTGGACTTCTAAAAACGTAAAATGAGGTGCGTCGGGCCAAATAAAACCCATAGATTGCGCGGCTCTATTTAAATGCTCCTATTAAAATACTTAGAATTTCGGGACATGTCGTTTAGAGAACTTCATGGCTTCCCACAAAGGTAATAATTTTTTAGTTGCTTTAGGCGCGTCTTGTAACAATTTTACCTTCCTAAATATGGGTGTGCATTTCATGTGACCCAAATCAAAATCCCAAAAGGTTGGATAAAATGTGTTTAGGATCCGGGTGATTTCATGTGACGCAATCCAACGACATGTTTTAAATGACGTTCATATTCTTGAGAATTCCACTAAATGCGGTAAATAATTTAAAACGTCATTATAGGATGAACATGTATAAAAATCAGATTTTGAGCCACTTATAATAGTTTAAGCAACCGTGCTAGAACAACGAGATCCGAGGTTACCTAACACCTTCCCTTGGGTCAACAAAATTCCTTACTTGAATTTTTGGTTAGCGGACTCCATTTGGGCTATCTTCTATT
Organism: Nicotiana benthamiana; assembly: GCA_034376525.1. NCBI lineage: Eukaryota > Viridiplantae > Streptophyta > Magnoliopsida > Solanales > Solanaceae > Nicotiana > Nicotiana benthamiana. The sequence goes on from CM067329.1 coordinate 105,822,516, forward strand.
TAGAGTCTTTTCCCATTTTGAACGAGGTTCAGATACGCTGCTAAGCCGACGGACATTCTGTATCCCCGGTATGCTGCCCCCTCCCCCGGCTCGAGTCGTTCGCTCGGGTAAGCCAGGTCTAGAACAATAAACCCAGATTTTAAACCTAGTATAATGAAACCTCATGCCGGATCCCTAGTAGGAACATTTGTTTACATCACGTGCATTTGACTTAGGGGACTCAACATAGGGGTAGGGTCCGTATAGGACAGGTGAACTGAAATGAAAGATTGTCCTAATGCATCTTACGTGCTACTTATGCATTTATTTGCTTTAGATTTGCATGTTGACCGGCGTGCAGATAAGGTAAGTAAATTGAGAAAATAGTAGTGTTAGGGATAAATGAGAGTAACCACTTGCTTCGGAAAATTAATGTTCAAATAGTACCAAAATGCTGCCGAATTTTTGAAAAAAAAAGGAAAAAAACAAACAAGAAAAAGAAGATTTTTTAACAAATTTGGTTTTGACAAATCATTTTGACCGAACTACGCTAGTTTCACTCTCACTGGGCGTGAGATACATAGGCAACCCCTCGTCGGGTCCAGCCTCACTTTTGTAAAAATAGCCAAAAAATATCAATTGTTATCATATGTAAATGGGGTGATTTTGTTCTTGTTTAAACTAACCAAATGTCCCCAAAAGAACGCAGGAAGGATGTTTTTGAATGAATAGCCACCCTAAGTCATTTCTAAATTGGTTTGTAGGCACAACCTTAAAAGCTTTATTCCAGAAGTGTTAAAAGGTCGTGTTGGGAAAATCAAGTCCTTGTTTTCATAAATAAAGAAAGTTTTACAAAAAAAAGCCATTTTTCTCTTTTTAGGCCAAAATAAATCAATAAATCTCCTTTAAATAAATGTGCAGAATGAATACCACTGACATTGAACCCTTCTCAATCCTGAGTGAGAACCATTTGCAGTTCTACATGTGGTGTAATGACTTGGGAAAATGTAGCAGAGAAACCGTGGTCAATATTTTTGGTGATCTCGTCGGATTGTTAAACATCACACCAAGTACATATATTATTGAATCACTGATACCATTCTGGGACCCAACTCATAATTTATTCCGGTTCTCGTACTTCAAGCTTACACCACACCCACACTAAAAGAGATTGCGGGATATGCGGGTCTCAATGGGAACCTCATGAGTAGATATCCATTGGCACCGAGACCGGTAACCGTCCACAAGTTCTTAGACTCATTGAGCATTCGTCGGGACATTCATGATAAACATCTATCAGAAGGGTGTTTCACACTTCATTTCTTATACAACTGATATTGCAACCCAAAATGTTTGTAGGATCTCAATACTGGATGACACATGCCGGGAACAAAGATAAATGGGAGGCCTGGTAGGGATTGGCATTCATGGTAGCATTCCTAGTAATCGTGGTTTGTCCAAGAAAAGACGGTCATATAGACATTGGCCTTATAGGAATGTTTGATGCTTGCATAAAGAAACCTACTAGCACTGTGGTTCCTTTGATTGCGGCAAAAATGTATCGAGCCTTAACCATGTGCCGAGAGGGTATGAAATTCTTTTAGGGTTGCAAACTATTGCTACAATTATGAATGCAAGAGCACCTTTGCCATCAAACTGGGTACATGAACTATGGATTGACTGGGTTAAGTTGTATTAAAGAATTTGAGATCTGGGTAACAGGTATTGAATTCCCCGAGGGCTCCAAGGATTGGTTGTCATGCTTGAGATATTTGACTGCGGATAAAATCGAATGGACTTTCGGATGGCTTCCTGCTACCGAGGTTTTGTACACATCAACAGAAGTTCCTTATATTCTTTTGATGAGCGTTTGGATTATCCAACTCTACGCTCCCTGTCGAGTCCTGCGGAAACTGGGGAGATTACAAACCGTCCATGGTGACGAAGACCTGAGCGGACAAATCATTGATTTAGGTCCAAAATTTGCGTTCCCAAATGGAAAGATCCAACAAATATGAAATGAGTGCAGATACCTCGAGCCTAAGACTATGGTAGAGGATTTGGCAAAAGGCAAAGTGGATCCCAAGTATTGGACCTGGTTCGGCAAACGATTTCAAATCCCCCAAAGACCTGCCAAAAGTCCACATGAACAACAATCACGGTGCCCAGGTTCAATGCGAGTGGCTAGCCAAAGAAAAGGAATACCGAACGAGAATAGGGAAGTTGTAGCAACATGTGTGAGATATTCAATTTGAAAAGAGTGTGCAAGCCACAGCTGATGAAGGTTATAAAATGAAACTGGCCCAAGAGACTGAAGCCCTCAAGGCCCAAATCCAACAAATAAAAATAAATGCTAAAAATCAAAAAAGAAGCTGGTCCGACCAGAGACTAATAAAAGGGCTAAGGAAGCAAGTCATAGAATACCAGGAAGAGTTGGAGAAATCTGAAGGGAATAGGGCAAAACTTCAGGCACAATGGGCAAAGAAGACAGAGGAAAGAGCTCAGTTTAAATTGTCAAGAAATGTAAGACCGGTGAATGAATGGTTCATAAAACTTTCTTTGCTACAGTGATGATATTTGTTCGTCGGGTTATGAATGATTTAGAGCAGTTACAAAGGGGTCTTGCAAGTAGGTGTGCGGTGATGCCGAATGACACCGCGCGGGACCTAGGATTTGAAGCTTTAATGTACTCTTGACCTAGTTATGGTCATCGAGTCTGTATTTTGTCATTACGAGTCTGTTTTGTACTTTTCCTTTTTAAGAAAAACCAACAGCCTAGCATATTTGTAATCGGAGTTTCATCAATGAAAAATTTGAAATCCCAAAATTGGTCCTTATTTTTCATGAACTACGCTAGGTCTGATTCATGCAGGGCATGATACGTAGGCAGTTTTCTTAGGATTCGACCCTAACCCTAAAAACGAAAAAAGAAGAAAAACAGGGAAGAGAGAAAAAGAAAAGAACGGGAAAAGCCTTAAGAGAAAAACAAAAGAGGAAAGAGAATAAAAGAAGAAGAAGAGGGGATAGGAAACAAATCGAGGAAAAAGAAAGGAAAACAAAGAGTTGAAATCAAATGAAAGAAAAACGAAAGAAAATCCGGGACGACACATACAACCATTGCAAACATGTAGACTTGTGTTTAACTGTATAGGTGAATCACACCCTAATGTGCAATTCCCTATCTGTTATCTATCTCAAACTAACTGTTTTTTGCTGTAACTCAACTTGGGTTTTTAGAAACGGTGGTTGTTTTTTAGTATGCTGGCATCACATTGGTATTTTACAAGATCAAAAGGAAGTACAGAAATATTGTCTGAAATGACCTTGCTTGTAATTCCCATCCCAGAAGATGCAATTTCAAGCATCCCGGCCTCATAGTCTACAACAGCAGAGAAAAATAGGATCCTACATCTTAGAGTCATGGAGATGTGGGATACATATACAAATGGAAAAGAACCTCCGAGCACCATCCCTGGATTCCCCGAGCTCTTCCCTAGTTTTGGGGTACTTCCACTATTCACATTAGTCATCCAAACATATAGTCTGTCGTCTGAACTGACTAACCCAATCCTGATCTCTGCCTTTATCATTATCAACAACAAAAGGCGTAGATGAACGACATAACAAGGTTACCAGAACTCAGTGGTGAAAGGCCTGGTACAGCCTGACGAGATGGCTAAGCGCGAATTCAAGCCTCGCCTTCTCCGCAAATGAACCTCATCATCCACATTGTTTGCCAAAATGACGGGAGTAGATGTGCCAAGTTAACCTGATACTTTATACAGATGTCAAACACCACCCTATCAAGAGGTCCCGGTGTGAAGGGATACATATATACATTCAAGAACCCATTGGTAGTGTCATCCTGGGAAAGCACCCGTAGCTCTACCTCCTCTACCCATCTGTTGTCTCTCCACTCCAACTTAAGGTGCTCCTACCTTATCTAGACGTATTCTTCAAGACAAAGTCCCGCGGATCCTGAGCACTAGGAGTGGAACTCTCCCATCTCTGACAGGCAAACCTTGAAGCAGTATTCATAGCTATAGCAAGACTCGAAAAACTAAAGCAGGAGCTTGTACAAACACTATGATACTAAGAACGAAGGGCTTGGCACCGAAATGGAAGGAAATATTTAAAAAAGTGGATCTCTCAAGTGGCGAAAGAAACCCACACATATGTAGAAACAGCAACAACCACCAGCGCGATATATACCCCGGGAGGTCAATAACATGAATTCTAGTCCCGAGGTCGTACTCGACCTCGAGGACCTCCACCAACATGAAGCTAGGCTTAATGAAGCCAATAAATACCATCTCCAGCCCCGAGGAACTACTCGACCTCAAGGAACTCCATCAACATTAAGCGAGGCTCCAGAAAACCTCCAACGCCATTTTGGGGCACAAGATAGTTGCCAAACTCGAAGGGTCCCCCCGAGAAGAGGAACTGGTAATTCGAGCCTGCCCATAGAGGACCGACCTCAGGACACCGCCTAAATCTGGGCAACCCATCTTCTATGACCTATCTACAATGTCTTAAAAAGGTTGTCTACACCAAGTTCAAATCAAATCCGCAGGTGCCCGAAGTCAACCATCACTCAAGCACCGCCCATAAGAACTTCAAGTCTCAAAGTACTATCTCCAAATGACTCGAGTCTCCCAACGGCCCGGGTTTATCGAGCCATTTCAAGCTTGGTCCGACGAACAATGGTGGGCTCAGAAGGGATCCATTCCTATCAACCAAATGGCGAGAAGAATAGTCATATCAGAAGTCAAATATTGATAATCGTCAATGGAAGCATACATTCAGGATCCCCACAAAATATAAAAGAATTTGGCTAACATCAATGGCAGAAGCCAAAAAAGTATCTTAATATATCAAAAAAATATGTTAAAAATGGCCCTCAAAGGGTCCTTATATATGATAACAAAGGCTTACAAATGGTCCCTACACAAATGCAAAAACCCAAAAGGGAATGCATGAAGTAACAGCCTAAAACCTAGTCTACCCTCGAAGGTATACCTACAGATGCTGCATATTTGAGTGCAATTGCCTTTAATTGATGTCATCAACAAACTTTCCCCGGTGCCTCAAAGTAGCACTTAAAAGAAGCACATTAAAAAAGAGAAGACAAAGAAGAAAGTAGGAGGAGCAGTAAGGGATTAACAGACGCCATAGCTCACCAATGGTCGAGGGCCATCATGAGCAGCGATGTATAGTCCAAATGACTGTCTAAAATTTTGAGGAAGACGGTTCTCATGTATAATTATCTTAAGCCAATAACAGTAGCAATGTCAGCCGTAATAACAATAACAACAATGTAGAGACATTATAATCATGATCGACATGGAGAAGCTCAAGCAATAGGACACTATACAGCTGATAAGAATGTTGCCATACGGTCTAAGGGCCTTGAATCTCAAACATGGCGGTTAGCAATAAAAGAAATTATAGTGAAAAGAAACCGATGAATGAATGAAAGAAGATACTTAGCTGAAGAAAAAGCGTCAAATTACGCCCATTTATAAGGAGAGATAACATAGTCTTTGATGTCTTTCAAAGATGGATCGGCAGGTGCAATCAATGCATTGTTGAAAACCGAATTGACGGCGGTACTGCCACTTTGAGTAACGAGAATGGGCAGTGCATTGAATGGCACCAAAAACACAAGTCCAAGGGATTTCTCGATCGTAACAAAGGCTCACGTCATACGTTTTGTCACCGAAATGGCATCGGCATGGGGAACTCAAAGATCCGAGTATCAAATTAGTTTCCTACCACTTTGATCTGGGAAATACGGAGAATATTTGTATATGGAAAAATTGGAGGATATAATTTCTCATCATTAAAGAATTTCGGAAGATCGCCTCAGAGCCTCGAGGCTATAAAGATGAGCTCCAGTCTTTTCCCTCGGAGCCTATTGACACCCGGCCTTAAGAGGATATCGGTAAGGATAGAGTAAAAATTTGAAGTTCCAAAGACATGGATGTTAGAAACTACGCTTTACGCTAGAGGGGGGGTGAATAGCGTATTAATAGAATTTAGCGTTTTCTTGCGGAATTTAAACTTTGCAGGAAGTAAAATAAATGCAGAAAAATAAACTTACACAAAGATGTATACTGGTTGGCCACCAACGTGGTTAGTCCAGTCCCCGAGAGACTCTCTCGAGATTTTTCACTATCTTGTTAAGCTTAAGGGTGCTCAACAAACCGTTACACACTTGAGGACACAAGCCTCAAACAGTTGCTCGGAGATCGCAATCTCAAAGACTTCACCCAAGGAAACGCAAGTTCCTTGAAACAAGAGAATCGCAATTCTCTTACAAGTATATCAAATACTTGGACACTCACTTAACTAAAGTACTCCTTATTGAGTAGATATGAGTAAAAGAATATGTTCAAGATCACAACAACTTTAAGCAATAATATGGCTCTCAAAAGCTTTATGAAATGAGTAGAAAATGAAGAACAATTGAATGAAAGCTTATAGCAATGTAATGATCAGTTTGTGTATGTTGTTGTTGTTAAAACAATAAAATGAAGCTGTATTTATAGTTGAAAAAGTTGGTTCAACCGTTGTCTAATTGCCAATTAAGAGTTGCTGAAATTACTCAGTGATAATCGATTATTAAGACCAAACAATCGATTATCTGCCAGTCAGTTTAAAAATCAATCCCGGATTTAACGCTTCACAATCGATTATACATAATCTATAATCGATTACTGGCAATATTCAAAATCTGATAATCGATTACACAGAGTTCATAATCGATTACTTTAGCAACGTTCTAAAAATCATTTCCGGATTTTAAGCAAAACATCGATTATATAAAATCTATAATCGATTACTTCAGCAACGTTCTAAAAATCATTTCCACATTTTAAGCAGAACATCGATTATATAAAATCAATAATCGATTACTTCAGCAACGTTCTAAAAATCATTTCCAGATTTTAAGCAGAACATCGATTATCTAGAATCAATAATCGATTACCTTATGGTATTTGAAAATCATTTGACAACGGCCAGCTTCAACAATCGATTGTCCTTTGCAACAATCGATTACTTGTTATTTTCTGAAAATCATAAAACTTACTGTCTCAGTGATAATCGATTATCTAAAGACATAATCGATTACTTAATTAAATTTAAAATCACTGGAAGACATCAACTCAACACAATCGATCACCATTAGTTCATAATCGATTATTTAGAGTATTGAAAAACTTTACCTCAACAACAATCGATTGTCATTTGTTCACAATCGATTATCATGCAGATTTGGAAAAACCTGATGTTCACTGTCTTACTCACAATCGATTACCATTAATTCATAATCGATTGTCATGCAGTCTTGGCTCAGAAACAATCGATTATCATAAGTACATAATCGATTATTTTAGCCCAGATTTTTTAGGCATGTTTAGAAAACATTTTGTCTAATGTAAATATGCATGATTTAAAATCTTTTTGACACAGAATTAAATATGCATGATTTTGGAAAATAGTTTTATGAGAGAGGCCATACTATGAGTCAAGTTATAGGATCGAGATTACAATTTAGAACAACTCAATAACAATTAAAAGCTATATCTTGAACTTCAATCTTATTCGCAACCATTGTGCGCTTGTACTTGAATTCCGTTATATATCAATTTTTGCTTCGTTTTTCATTCATCAAAACCTACAAAAGAGTACACGTTTAGTATATTGCATTGAGAACGTGTTTCTAACAAGTTCCCCCTTTTTGATAATGGCAAACATTAAGCGGGATATGCAATTTAGGCAAAAGATATTGACAATTCAAGACATGTAATAATTATGCAATTTTGTTCTTGTTCCCCCTCAATTTAAGAGTTCCCCCTCAATTTTAGCTTATAAGCAATCAATGAATTAAGAGGTGGTGCATACCCGATATCCCGTTTTCTTCCCCCTTTTTCCATTAGCAAAAAAATAGTAAGGAAAGATGCAAAAAGATGAAATAAACAAGGTTTATTTATTGGAAAAAAGAGGGTAGTCGATTATTGATACGGGATAATCGATTTTTATAGGGACATTGCTGCAGATTCGCGGTTTGCTTAAGAATTGCTCTTAGCTCTAGGGTGATACCTGCAAGAAGAAGTTAGACGCCTCCGACGCCCAAGTTAGAGATCATGTAGGAAAGAGAATGCAATGCATGACTTAGATCAAAGTGGAGTCAAGGATCCCGAGTTCACTGCGAATTCGGAAGAAGGACTCTTTCTCTAAAGGCTTGGTAAAGATGTCTGCCAATTGGCTTTTTGTTTCAACAAATTCAATTTCGACATCGCCTTTGAGTACATGATCTCTAATAAAATGATGTCTAATTTCGATGTGTTTTGTTCGCGAATGAAGAACGGGGTTCTTCGTCAAGCATATGGCGCTAGTGTTATCACATCTAAGAGGAATGTGATCAAGACTTAGGCCATAGTCCAAGAGTTGTTGTTTCATCCATAGGATTTGAGCACAGCAACTCCCCGTGGCTACATATTCAGCCTCGGTGGTAGACAACGCAACACTTACTTGTTTCTTACTAAACCAAGAGACAAGAGAGCTACCGAGCAAATGGCAAGTGCCACTTGTGCTCTTGCGGTCCAATTTGCATCCAGCAAAATCGGAATCGGAATATCCAATAAGTTGGCATGAAGAGCCTTTGGGGTACCATAGACCCACATTTGTAGTACCAATGAGATACCTTAATATCCGTTTCACCGCAGTAAGGTGAGACTCCTTCGGACATGACTGATAGCGAGCACATAAACACACGCTAAACATGATGTCCGGACGACTAGCGGTAAGATAAAGAAGAGAGCCAATCATACCTCGATACTTTTTAGTGTCAACTTCCTTACCTTTTTCATCTTTGTCTAGATGATCGGATGTGCTCATGGGAGTAGTCATTTCTTTTGCATTGTTCATCTCAAAGCGTTTTAGTAGTTCTTTGCAATATTTGGCTTGGCATATGAATGTACCTTCTTTCATTTGTTTCACTTGTAACCCCAAAAAGAATGTTAACTCGCCCATCATAGACATTTCAAATTCGCTAGTCATTAGATCGGAAAATTCCTTGCATAAAACATTGTTAGTAGCACCAAATATAATATCGTCTACATATATTTGAACTAATAAAATATCATTGTTTTTATGCTTGACAAAGAGGGTTGTGTCAACTTTTCCCCTAATGAAATCATTTTCCAAAAGAAATTTACTCAACCTTTCATACCAAGCTCGAGGAGCTTGTTTTAAACCATAAAGAGCCTTTTTGAGTTTGAAAACATAATCGGGATATTTAAAATCTTCAAAGCCGGGGGGTTGTTTGACATAGACTTCTTCTTCAATAAAACCATTTAGAAAAGCACTTTTCACATCCATTTGATATAGAATAAAATTCATTGAAGAGGCGAAAGCAAGTAATAGACGAATAGCTTCTAATCTAGCTACGGGAGCATAGGTTTCCTCATAATCAATACCTTCTTCTTGACTATAGCCTTTTGCCACAAGCCTAGCTTTGTTTCTAGTGATTATACCATTTTCATCTAGTTTATTGCGAAAAACCCATTTCGTACCAATTATAGAATGACCTTCGGGTCTTGGCACCAAATCCCAAACGTTATTGCGTTCGAATTGGTTAAGCTCCTCTTGCATTGCCAAGGTCCAAAATTCATCCCCAATTGCTTCGGAGATGGTTTTAGGTTCAATTTGAGAAACAAAAGCAGTAAGTTCTAAAGTGTTTTTGAGGGAGTTTCGGGTACTTACCTTTTCTCCAACATCGCCGATTACCTGTTCGAGAGGATGATCCTTGATCGTTCTCCACTCCTTAGGCGTATTTATTCCTTTTTCTAATTGTGGCGCTTCTTCCGTTGGTTGTTCCCCTATTTCATTTTTGTTTTCCTTTGAAGGTTCTTCTTGGATTTTATCTTTCAAGCTATCCAAGATACCTGCAAGATCAAAACCGGATTCCTTTCTCGCCAAGCGAGTATTATCTTCGGAAAACACAACATGAGGGGATTCGTCCACAATTTGGGTTCTTTTGTTAAAGATCCTATATGCTTTGCTACGTGAGGAATAACCAATGAAAATACCTTCATCCGATTTAGCATCAAACTTACCCAATTGGTCCTTGCCATTATTATGAACAAAACATTTACAACCAAAAACACGTAAATGAGAAATGTTGGGTTTTCTACCCTTATAAAGTTCATATGGGGTTTTCATGAGTATCGGCCGAATTGCTACTCTATTTAAAACATAGCAAGCGGTACTCACGGCGTCCGCCCAAAAGTATTTGGGAATCTTAGCTTCGTCGAGCATGGTTCTAGCCATCTCTTCGAGACACCTATTTTTCCTTTCCACCACCCCATTTTGTTGTGGTGTCCGTGGAGCGGAAAAGGTGTGTTCGATTTCGAGTTCGTCACAAAAATCCGCAAAGAGATTGTGATCAAACTCTCCCCCATGATCACTTCTAATCGAAGTGACGGTCGATTCCTTTTCGTTTTGAACACGCTTAAGGAAATACTTGAATTTTGAAAAACATCACTTTTATTTGCAAGAAATAGAGTCCAAGTAAATCTAGAAAAGTCATCAACAATTACAAAAACATATTTATTTTTACCAAGACTTTCAATACGAGAGGGACCAAATAAATCCATGTGAAGTAATTGCAAAGGTGTAGACGTTGAAACAATATTCTTGGATTTAAAAGATGCTTTGGTTTGCTTCCCTTTTTGACAAGAATCGCAAATAGAATCATTTTCAAACTTTAAACTGGGAAGACCAACTACTAAGTTTTGAGAAAGAAGCTTTTTCAAAAGATGCATGTTCATGTGTGCAACTCTACGATGCCATAGCCAAGAGTTATCCTCTTTGCTTACTAAACAATCAACATATTCGGGTGAGGAGTTTGCAAGATCAACCATATAGATATTATCAATTCTAAAACCACGAAGTATGATCTTGAAATCACTACGTCTAAATACAAGGCATTCATCCGAATTAAATAGAGCAAAATTTCCCTTGTCACATAATTAGCTTATGCTCAAGAGATTATGCTTCAAACCTTTCACAAGTAGTATATGTTTAATAGAGGAGTTTTCGTCCTTACCGACCGAACCAATGCCGATGATTTTTCCTTTATTGTTATCACCAAATGTGACACTTCCTCCTTCTTTGTGCTCTAGTTGAAGGAATTTGGATTCGTCTCCCGTCATGTGTTTGGAGCATCCACTATCAAGGTACCATAGTACACTTGATCCCTTCAAGCACACCTACAAAACAAATTAATGTTCTTTAGGTACCCATGCCATCTTGGGTCCTTGAGGGTTAGGCATGTTATAATGATGCAATTGATTTATATGTCTATGACGAGTAAAGCAAGCGGGAGCAATATGACCAATACGTCTACAATAATGACAAGTCACGTTGGGATTATGCATTTTTCTAGGTACATAGTAACTAGATGAATGAAGGTTGCTTACTCTACTTTGAACACCATTGTTTCTCCTATTATGAGCTCTAGGAGGTTCACAAGTTTGTCTAAAATATGCATCATTTCTAGAATATCTATTTCTAGGTGGAGGGTCATTTCTTGGTCTTCTAAATTGTTCAAGGTTTGGCCTAAAATATGCATCATTTCTAGGTCTTCTAGCATTTTCACTATTTGGTCTAACATGCAAGTTATTTCTAGGATTTCTACTTCTAGGATAAGCATTTTGGTTATTAGTCCTAGGTTGAGCTCTAGGTTGTTGTGGTTTAGCACCAACCTTTTCTTCAATCTTGAATCCTATTCCATGTTTAGTTGATTTTAGATTAACAAGCACATCATTCAAGTTTTTATGCGAAGAATTAAACTTATCTAATGTGCCTTTAAGTCTAGCTACTTCATTCTTACGAAGCACACAAGAAGAACAGTTTCTAGTAGAACCTTCAGGTTTATCAGCACTTCTTTTTCCATAAAACTTGTTTTCCTCTTTTAGCTTCTCATTTTCGAAAACCAGTTTTTCTAATTCTTTTTCTTTTAATGAAAGCTGTGTTTGAAAATCTTTTTCTTTTAGAGAAGCGCTTTCTTTAACACTTTTGACAGTTTTTGAAGCTTTGATAAATTCAGCATATAGTTCATCAAAAGCATTTCTCATTTCATCAAGAGTAAAGAAATTTTGAGAAGAGATTTGACTTACCTCGTCTTTTTGAGCCATGAGACATAAATTTGCTGCTTCATCGTCTTCTTCTTCGCTTGCTTCATCTCCGGAATCTCCTCCCTAAGAGATGTATGCATGTTGCTTTTTGAAGGGTTTCTTCTCCTTTTTGATGTTAGGGCAATTTGATTTTATGTGCCCGGTTTCTCCGCATTCATAGCATTTTAGTTGATCGCCTTGCTTTTTGTTCTTGCGTTCATACTCTTTGCGCATGAATTTTTGAAATCTTTTGATAACGAGTCCAAACTCGTTGTCACCTTCCTCATCAATTTGTGGTTGGCTAGCCTTTAGAGCAATCCTTTGCCTTCTTTGATCATCAACAAACGGGTTAAGTATAATTGATTCATAGGTTTTGAGATTACCTCTTAATGCGTCAATTGTGACATTTGTGATGCCAATGGATTCTTGGATTGCATCGGCCTTTGATCGCCATGCCGGAGTGAGACTTCTGAGGATCTTCCGGACAAGTTCTCTATCCGTAAACGTCTTTTTGAGGGCGTGTAGATCATTCACGATCATTGAGAATCGCTCAAACATTTCGTCTACTTTCTCTCCTTCCTTCATGTGGAATAGTTCATAAGAGTGAGTTAAGAAATCAATTTTAGCTTCTCGTACCTGGTCGGTTCCTTCGTATGTCACTTCAAGCTTATCCCACATTTCTTTTGCTGTTTTGCAACATGATATCTTCCTGTAGTCGTTAGCATTAACAGCACAATATAATAAATTTATAGCTTTGGCATTATTTTGAACCTTACGAATATCCTCCGCGGTATATTCCTCTTCGGTCTTTGGAACCCATTCGTCTTCCACCTTCTTGGTTGGGATTTGGTTTCCATTGGTGAATACTTTCCACAAATGAAAGCTATTTGATTGCACAAAGATTTGCATCCTCTCCTTCCAGTATGAGTAGTTTGTGCCATTGAATAAAGGAGGTCGTGTAGAGCATTGTCCTTCTTCAATTCCTGCAAAAGAGTCAAGAGTAGAAGCCATGGATGGTTCTCTCAAACGGTTAAGTTTTCAGAGAGTTGGGCTCTGATACCAATTGCTAGAAACTACGCTTTAGGCTAGAGGGGGGGTGAATAGCGTATTAATAGAATTTAGCGTTTTCTTGCGGAATTTAAACTTTGCAGGAAGTAAAATAAATGCAGAAAAATAAACTTACACAAAGATGTATACTGGTTGGCCACCAACGTGGTTAGTCCAGTCCCCGAGAGACTCTCTCGAGATTTTTCACTATCTTGTTAAGCTTAAGGGTGCTCAACAAACCGTTACACACTTGAGGACACAAGCCTCAAACAGTTGCTCGGAGATCGCAATCTCAAAGACTTCACCCAAGGAAACGCAAGTTCCTTGAAACAAGAGAATCGCAATTCTCTTACAAGTATATCAAATACTTGGACACTCACTTAACTAAAGTACTCCTTATTGAGTAGATATGAGTAAAAGAATATGTTCAAGATCACAACAACTTTAAGCAATAATATGGCTCTCAAAAGCTTTATGAAATGAGTAGAAAATGAAGAACAATTGAATGAAAGCTTATAGCAATGTAATGATCAGTTTGAGTATGTTGTTGTTGTTAAAACACTGAAATGAAGCTGTATTTATAGTTGAAAAAGTTGGTTCAACCGTTGTCTAATTGCCAATTAAGAGTTGCTGAAATTACTCAGTGATAATCGATTATTAAGACCAAACAATCGATTATCTGCCAGTCAGTTTAAAAATCAATCCCGGATTTAACGCTTCACAATCGATTATACATAATCTATAATCGATTACTGGCAATATTCAAAATCTGATAATCGATTACACTGAGTTCATAATCGATTACTTTAGCAACGTTCTAAAAATCATTTCCGGATTTTAAGCAAAACATCGATTATATAAAATCTATAATCGATTACTTCAGCAACGTTCTAAAAATCATTTCCAGATTTTAAGCAGAACATCGATTATATAAAATCAATAATCGATTACTTCAGCAACGTTCTAAAAATCATTTCCAGATTTTAAGCAGAACATCGATTATCTAGAATCAATAATCGATTACCTTATGGTATTTGAAAATCATTTGACAACGGCCAGCTTCAACAATCGATTGTCCTTTGCAACAATCGATTACTTGTTATTTTCTGAAAATCATAAAACTTACTGTCTCAGTGATAATCGATTATCTAAAGACATAATCGATTACTTAATTAAATTTAAAATCACTGGAAGACATCAACTCAACACAATCGATCACCATTAGTTCATAATCGATTATTTAGAGTATTGAAAAACTTTACCTCAACAACAATCGATTGTCATTTGTTCACAATCGATTATCATGCAGATTTGGAAAAACCTGATGTTCACTGTCTTACTCACAATCGATTACCATTAATTCATAATCGATTGTCATGCAGTCTTGGCTCAGAAACAATCGATTATCATAAGTACATAATCGATTATTTTAGCCCAGATTTTTGAGGCATGTTTAGAAAACATTTTGTCTAATGTAAATATGCATGATTTAAAATCTTTTTGACACAGAATTAAATATGCATGATTTTGGAAAATAGTTTTATGAGAGAGGCCATACTATGAGTCAAGTTATAGGATCGAGATTACAATTTAGAACAACTCAATAACAATGAAAAGCTATATCTTGAACTTCAATCTTATTCGCAACCATTGTGCGCTTGTACTTGAATTCCATCATATATCAATTTTTGCTTCGTTTGTCATTCATCAAAACCTACAAAAGAGTACACGTTTAGTATATTGCATTGAGAACGTGTTTCTAACAATGGATAAGTCTATCGCGACTGAGTCTGACAAAGTCTAGCCACACTACTCTGAGCCCTAATCGGGGCGTCACTTCCAGCCGTCCCATCTCCTCACCACTAGAGCTAATAGGTACCTTACAATATAAGCTTCACCCTTCTATATAAAAGGAATTTTTACTATTTTATTGAGGAGTGACGTTTCTCAAAAGACTCTACATGAAATATATGATAACTCTCTCTATTTCACTCTAATAAAGTCTCCCGATATTGTTGTTCTATCTTATTATCTTTGTATCCATTCGGAATTTATTGCTAGATATTGGCCATAAAAGAGCCCCTTTTATTATAATGGCATATGTTATATCTTCCATGGTTCCCCTCGATAGCTCGAACCTGAGCTCGGGACTCGACCTCGAGGCTACAAATCGACTAGCTCGAGGCCCAGAATAGCTATCTCTCAGTTTGATTACTGCTTTATTTAGCTCGTGTCTCACCCTTTAACTACACACATATAGCATAAATTTCTCCACAAATAGTTGTTGAAAGTTGTGTCTATCTTTTGAATCTCTTATTCCTTTTTATCGTAAGAGTGGACATATATTCTTGCCTTAGGATCCTTATCAAAAAGCTTGTACATCTTAGTACCCACATGTTCTGTTTGAGACATTACATTTACTCATCATAAGAATGATTCAAAATCGAGTATTCTCTTACTTTCAAAAGCCATATTTAATCCTATATTAATCGTCTTCCTGGATGTAGGCATGTCGTGCTGTGAATAGATAGAGTTTAGAAAGGTGAGTCCTTATATTAGAGATCTTCCACATGATCTACAATCAGAATAAACGGTGAGAATCCTAATTGCCTTGTAGTCTCCTACTTATAAATGTAGTGCATGACACACCCATAAACAAGACTCTACTAGACATGTCTTGTTGATTCCCTAGGACAGGACTGCTCTAATACCACTTTTGTCATGCCCCGAACCTGCGGGAAGAGACTAGGACCCAGAGCCTTACCAATCATTGCGTACTAACTTGTAACTACGAAACTCTAAACATATGATAATTTTTCCATGGGCCACATTGCAAGACAGCTACGGATGCTGACTAAATGTTTATATAAAACTAAGTCGATAGGGCTGTCAAAATTATTACATCTGACAAACCAGCCAAATATACATACAAGGTCTGCAAGACCAACATACTGCACCAAGTGACAGGATATGTCTACAAGCCTCTACTTATGGATGTACTGTGATTGGAATAGCTCCCCGACCTACTCATAAAATAAGTACATATATATACTAGATGTACATAAGACTCTAGACCGGACAACTCCGAAAGAAATAGAGCTTACAGTTCAAGCTTAACTCGGACAACTCTTAATAAAGAGGTCCACCGACCAGTCTCTGTGAACTTACACGCATGAAATGCAATTCCCCTAGAAAAGGGACGTCAGTATGAAATAATGTACCGAGTATGTAAGGCATTATACTGGAAGTCAATACTAAATAAGTAACAGAATAACTGAAAGTGACTTGAAGTCAAATACAATCTGAAAGTAGGTTTCCTGATGATAATGACGCAACTCTCTAAAGATAGCAAGTAAAATAGTTTTCCGAACCTATAAGGCTCGATATATACACATATATACATACATATATATATATATACACACATACATACATACATATATATATATATATACACATACATACATACATATATATATATATATATATCAAAATACTCTACCATAGTAGGATTGCTAATAGGCGCTTGGAAATATAAAAGTCTATATCTCAACAAACTGTTATATATATATATATATATATAGACTCTCTGCTCTTCTGACTGGAAAAAGGAAATACTCAATTTAATGTAAAGTCTTGATTAGGAAAAATAGTGTAATTTCTAGCATTTCTATTAATAGAGTCGTTTACGGAAGTTGGGAATTTTCTTGTTTCGTTTAAATCATATTGACCATGATAAAATCAGGAAGGGCGTAGCATTACACACTTGAAATAGGCAAATATCCATAAAATATTCTTGGAAAAGATTGTACCGTGCTCCGTTAGACTCATAAAATTCAGTTACGATTACACAGTGTAACTTCACATGAGTTCTTTTCCTAAAGCCATCACGTTTTCCCTTGCATATATTTGTGAATATTAAACTTTTATAGCCTAGCCAAGATTCCTTTCAATGGTGCCATAAATTTATCCTATTTTCTAAGTTATATTTGTATTAAAAATGTATTTGAAGAATGAAAAAAAAATTTGAGAATGTGAAATCAAAGTGATTCGGAAAGAATAAGAACAGTGGTCTTTTATTTGTAGGGAAATCCCGATGTCTCTCATGTCTCTCATTTAATATTTGTGAGTCTTGGTTCGTAATGCTAATTCCAAAAAGCTTTTTTGTTTACTTTTTTTATCAAATAATCAAGGAAACCAAGATAGTTATCCAATGGCTTTTACGTGTAAAAAAGTAATTTATGTCTTATGACTCATCATGGCCATTTGGCCTGGCTTAATGCCATGTGACAGCCCATAAAATCATCATTATCCATGTGATACCACAATTATTCTAACAGTTAATCAATTATCCAAGTAAGTAGGAATCATCTCAGATTACTTAAATTATTATTCACCTTTAACATAATTTGTACACCTTATCATCATAATCATATAGTATTTTATATTATATTAGTTTGTAAATATTGAATATTTTAGCTTTAGATATTTTATTTTAAAATAATCTCATTCTCAAATTTACGTCGATTAGCTTACAATGAAAATTTAACGTAAAAAAATACGAAATGTAACATGTATGCTGATATGTGATGCCTTAGCTTCTGAGCAATCTAGGTCAGAGCACAACAAGTTGCGTTCTATCAAAGTGTACTTGGCCTTGCACAATATGAACATCTTACTTAAGTAGTAGATCTCCTACTCCTTTCTCCCAATTTAATTGTGCTGCCCTAACAGACAGCCAAAGGCATTATCCAAGAATGAAAAATAGAGCAATAATGGTTTCCCTTGTTCAGGGGGAACCAACAATGGCGGGTTTGAAAGATAATCTTTGATTTCATCGAAGGCTTTATGACACTCCTTCATCCATTTCGTGGCAGCATCTTTCTTCAGTAACTTAAAAATGGGTTCGCAAATTACCGTATATTGGGCTATGAAGGATCTTATGTTATTTAATCTTCTCATGAAACTCGGGACATCTTTCTTACTCTTTGGCGGTGGTAATTTCTGAATTGCTTTGAATTTTGACAGGTTCAGCTCTATTGCTTTCCTGCTTACAATAAAGCGCAATAGTTTTCCAGCAGGGACATCGAAGCGCAATTTGATAAATTAAACTTCAAATTGTACCTTCGCTGGTGGTCAAAAAAATTCCTCAAGTCGTCCAACTACTCTAAACTTTTTCGACATTATACGATCACCTCATCCACAAACACTCTGATCTCCTTATGATCCTCATATATATAGCACTAGTTTTATTGAGACAGAACGGCATAACAATAAAATAGTATATTCCCCAAGGAGTGGTGAAAGTTGTCTTCTCTATGTCTTTCTCGTGCATTACGATTTGGTAATATCTATCAGTATAATAAACAAACAACTGCAATTCATGCTTCGTACATATGTCGATGAGAATGTGGATATTTGCCCGTCCTTTGGACTAGCTTTGTTGAAATCTCAATAATCCATCATATTCTGTTTTTTCTGTCCTTTTTGGGCACTAGGACGATGTGGGCCAACTAGCGTGGATAGTTGGTGACCCTTACTACATTTCTCTCTAATTGATGGTCACATCTTCTTTTATACTTAGACTTAAATTGTTCTTTAACTTGACGGGCTTCTGCTTTACCGGCGGGCTAGCATGTCATCATAGAACTAAACGAACCTGTCAACGTACTGTCAGAGGGGCCCAATAATTTTTACTTATGCTTGGCTTCTAGATGAATGATTCTGGTTTCTTTCATATCTAGTTTGCTTCCGAGATTGTCTACATCCATTTCTTCGTGGTTGCGCTACTTATGAAACTCTATCTATTCGATCTCGCATGAGAGATCGTTTGTCATCATACTCTCCTCATATTCCTCATAATTTGTATCGTTTCCATCACTGATTTAATTACATGTTATAAATTGCGGAACGTGATTTTTTATTGGTTTGATTACTGATAAGAAAAGCTAGGTATAATAAAGTAGTAAAATAGAGTTGTGATATTGAAGAAAAATATTGTTTTATTTCATCAAAAGAGGAATGTCTTATGCGTTCATAAGAGCTAAACGAAAAAAAGTACCGACACGGTACATGTCTATTGGCCGTGCTTTTTCAAAAGAAATTTTTTACGGTTCCCTTCAACCATTACTCCCAGCGATCCAAGGATGGACTGGCCGTCCAATTCTGCAGCTCTTCCCCTATTTCACCATCCCTGATAGTCGGTGTCCAGATGTCACTTCCTTGAATGTATTCTTCAACCATATTTACAAATATATTTCCCATCCTGTCTATGATATCATCTTAAAGTGTTCAAATCTCTTCCGGACTTGAAACATACTTTGGCACGAATGTAATTAGGGATGTGCATTCGACTTATCGATTCGATTTTGACTCTTATTAATAATTACTTCTCGATTATCGATTTGTATATACTTATCGTTATCGTTTCAATAAGGTTTCGATTTTTTCGATTTCGATTTGTCGATTTTGGAGGCTTATCGATTCGGTTATAGATTACACCAATAAACAAATTTGCGGGATTTGACGGAAAGTATATCAGTATAAATACGCTTAACTAATATGGACAAAAAGAAGCTAAAATAAGACGAACATCATTTATAAGATAAAAATTATGTCAACAAGCACATGCAACAAAACTAAAGTAAGGGATCAAATGTATGCCATCAACACTCCAATGGTATAAAAAACAAAACAAAATAAAACATATTATGGTGGCTAATTCTGTTTTCCATTAATTTGAACTTCATTCCCTTGATCTTTAAATATGATCATTCATTAAATTTGGTAGAGAATATAATAGGGTAAGGGACTTAGGGTAAAGGAAAGGGTATAGATTAGGGAAAATAATATTGTATAGCCAATTTCAAAATAGTAGCGGAATATATATACATTATATATATTATATTAATCTACACAAATAGGTAATTACTCATTTAACAAGTGTCTGCAGTCTAGGGGTGTGCATTCAATTTATCGATTTGATTTTGACCCTTGTCGATAATTACTTATTGATTATCGATTCGTACATATGCTTATCGTTATCGTTTCAACAAGATTTTAATTTTTTTCGATTTCGATTTTTTCGATTTCGATAACAAATAATCGATTCGATTTATCGAAAACTGATTCGAATGCACACCCCTAAATGTGATCATGTGATTTTTTTCGTCACGCGAATTACTCCTAATAAATTCTTAGATTTAGGATTTTTTCTATTAATTATTTGATTTTCAGGATTAATTGCACAATTTTCGTGTTCGATTGCATTTTTGTATGCATTTTTAATTTAGATAATTAATAAAAAATACAAAAATATTGCATTTTTATTTAGGATTGGATTTCACATATTTTTAAAACTAATTGGTAATTCGGATTTTACAAAATAAATAAATAAAAAGTTCTAATTTATTTTTACTTTGTTTAATTTGAATATCATTAGTTTCTTAATTGTGTCAATTATCAATTAGACTTTAATATAATTAGAATAAAATAAAAAAAATAAAAATATAAATGAATTCTACTAAGAAATGCCCAATTTGGGCCAAAATACTCCAGCCAGTAATCAAACCTACCCAAAACTCACGCTCTAACCTGGTCTCCCGTTTAAGACAACCAAATGATGTTGCTTCATTGGGTAATTAGCTACATATGGGGTCGAGTACTTTATAGAGATACAACCTTTACTCGTGAGCAGGTTAAATGATTTTAGTTCTAATTTGTTCATACCAAATCCTAGGGGTTCATCTATACTATCATAGGTATTTGCACGCCTATTGGATTTTATTCAAAAGCTCAATCTAAAAGCTCACGTTGGTTTAGAATCAATCACAACCGAAATACCCTTATAGCTTGATAAACCGGAATTTTTAAAATGACCAAGGAGGACCATAATTAGATAGAAGATAACCTATGGTACCCCAAAATTTAGTTCAAATATCCTTAAAAAATAAAATTGAGGTGCGTCGCGCCAGACCAAATTACAAATGCGTCGCCCTCGTTTAAATTTAGTATCTTAAAACACATAGAATTCGGGATACGCTATTTTAGCAAATTTTCATGGCTTTCCGCAAATTTAATAACGCTTTGTCGCTTTAGGCGCGTTCTACAATAATTTTACCTTCTTAATCTCGGGTCTGCATTTCATGTGACCCAAATCCTAGTCCCAAAATGTTGAATAAGATGTGTTCCGAATTGCGGGTACATTTCATGTGACGCAATCCGAAGATACATTTTAAACCACATTCAATTTTCCTAAAAATTTATAAAAAGTAGTAAATAATTTAAAATTGCACCATAGCTTTTAATACGTGTATATATTAATCAGATAATAGTCCAATTATAATAGTTTAAGCGACAGTGCCGGAACTACGGAATCTTGGGGTGCCTAAAACCTTCCCTCGCGTTAATAGAGTTCCTTATCTAGAATTTTTGGTTCGCAGACATCAAATGGAAAGTCGAAATCTTTCTCATTTGTATTTAAAATAAACCGGTGACTTGGGACACTAGAAACAATCTTATCCTAAGTGGAGGCTCTAAACAAAAAATCAAATAAATAATCCCATTTCGAATAATGTCACTTAAATTTGAAAAACTCCCTTATACACTATCCTTCGGGTTGGTGTATAAAAGAGGAGCTGTGACAACGAAAACCTGTTTCCTATAGCTAATGGTGCAAATTTTACCTTCTAGAGGTAGATGTCCTATGCGATCCCTTCTTTTCTGTCCACTGTGTTTAATTGGTTATATGATCCCATATGATTTGGCTCTCAACCCTGTTCCTGGCCTATATCGATATTTCATCATTTCACTCATGGCTATCTTGGGTATGTATTGCAATTTCATTCCTTGATTCTGTTCAGTCTTTTCCTTCGTAATAGTCTACATGATTTCTATAGCGTGGAAGGAGACTCAGTCTAGTTTCTTAATGAGTGGGACAACATACTCCAAATAGGCAGGGTGACCCCACTCACCATGGAATACGATCTCTTGGCATACCCACTTGAATTTTATGCATTGGTGCAAGATAGATACTATGGCCCCTGCCATATGCATCTAGGACTTGTCTAGCAGTAAATTTAAGAAGAGGAGATGTGAATCACCCAAAATAGCAGTGGAAACTTGACTGGCCTAATTTGCCAGGCTAGATAAAGTTTCCTAATAACATCATGTTGCAAACCGTCAAAGGCCCTTACCCTTACATGGCTTTCCCGTGACCTCCCTCAAATGAATTCCCAACTCTCGTAGGATAGAGAGCGGAAAAATGTTGACTTCTAATCCTCCATCGACCAGCATTCGGGATACCACCTTGTCCCTACATTTCACAGTGATGTGAAGAGCCTTGTTATCACGTGCGCCTTCAATGGGAACTTCATCTCTTTTGAAAGTGATCATGTTTGCTTCTACCATATTCCCATTTGTCACATCCAATGCCTCGCTGATGGTGGACTTGGTACACTTACCACACTTAATATTTTTAACAAATCATCCTTATGGCTATTCGAACTAATCAATAGATCCATGATGGATATCTGTGCTGGAGTTTTCTTCAATTGTTCTCGGGTTACTCTTTGCTTCACATTCTCTTCCACAACTCAGTAACTTCTTGTTCCGTAATGTTTATCCTTGTAATTCTCTCGCTGGATTTCCTTGATTGAACTTTTCTGAGGCAAGCATCCCCCAGACCTAGTCATACAATTGGGTGTGGTAGAGTCTTTCATTTTGGCTTTTCCCTTTTGCTGATAGGTCCATACGAGGGCTTTGTATTCTCAGTATTCTTCAACATGAGTAGCATCGATTGGTTGCTACGGATATGCTTGAATTGTCGATGTAGGCTTTAGTTGTATTATTATAATGGTAGCCTTTTGAGGAGGGATTCTTGCCACTTTTGCATTTCCAATAGTGACAATTGTTCCCTTCAGGTCATATTCTTCATCTAACATGATCATGTTGGCTCCCTGGTTTTGTTTATTTTGCAATGGGTTGTAGTTCACATTAGACGGCGCTGGAGTGCACTGGATAACTCCTGTATTTATCAGTGTTTATATTTCATTTTTCAACTTGAAATAGTCTCCAGCATCATGCCTCGACACATTAGAATGATATACACATCTCTTAGTGGCATTCTAAGAGATGTAACCAACCGAGAGGTTGTGAGTTCGAGTCTCCCCAAGAGCAAAAGGTGGGAAGTTCTTGGAGGGAAGGATGCCGGGGTCTATTTGGAAACAGCCTCTCTACCCTAGGGTAGGGGTAAGGCTACGTACACACTACCCTCCCCAGACACCACTAAATGGTATTATACTGGGTTGTACCTTTTACCTTTTTTAGTGGCATCAAAATATTTGGAGGGAAGTTCATGAACCCTTCCCTAGATTGGGTGTATCAATCATACTATTCTCAACCTTTTAAAAAATAGCGCCAGAGACTCAGTAATCAAAGAATGGATTCTAGGACTCCTATCTTCAAATGTGGGATGAGGGCGCAGTGCGTACACATGTCGGTTTTGGTGAGTAGTAGCTTTGACATCAACATATGGTTGCTTTGGGTTTAGGTTGTTTGCTTGAGGAGGGTTGTATTGTAGTTTACGATTGTAGTGTGGTTAGGTATTATAGACATGATCATAAGAAGGTGGTTGTTGCTTGGGGAATAAGATGTGCTTCCAGGGGACGAATGTTGAGAACTCTTCCTTCTTTTTCATTCCGCATGCAATTGATCCTGACTGAATGGCCTTGCTACCCAGTGGAAGTTCTGCCATAGATTGCACCTTACGTGATTTTATGCCCTCTTCTAAGAAATCTCCCATCTTAGCCACCTTGGGGATCTTTTGACCCATAATTCCAATCTTCTCAAATTATATTCCCTCTTGGTCTCGATTGAAGTACTTGGTTAGTTCACTATCATCCATTAGTTGTTGCGTCCTAGCAGCATATGTCCTCCCCTGTCGCGCATTTTCTTGACATGACTCAAATGGTTTTGTCTGCAGGTTCAACAGTGCAAACGGATCAGGAATGATTTCTATATTGAATCAAAAATGGTTCATGAAGTCCTCCACCATCTCTTGCAATGTTCTCTGATTCCGCGGATCATGTCGGGTTAGCAGGTGAGCTCATCTCCTATCAGACACCTTATAATCAATTTCACCCTTAATTTCTCATTCCTCCCCACTTCGGTCATCTTGTCGGAATAAGCCCTTAAATGTGCGTGAGGTTCCCCCGTACCATTAAAGATGTCGAACTTTTGGGGTTTATGCCCTATTGGCAGATCCACATATAGGTGAAAACACAAGTCCATATAATATGGGCTTTCACTTCTTCGGGTGACTTGGAGACTCTTCATTTGCCTTATCAACATATTAAATTGCTCACATACCAACCCCCTTCCTTACGCTTGGTATCTTTCTCGGTGTACCGTTCGATCTCATACGGCACATTGACCGTGATAGGTGTTTTAAAGGTTCGCTCAGTAACGACACATACAAGGGAATGTACCACTTGTTAGTAGCGGCAAGTGCCAAGGGTATGTGGTGGTCGGTGGTGAAAGTAACTCCGCCATGACAAGGGATGGTTGCATTAGTGGTAATAGGCGGGTTTTGTGATGTTTGGGGATATTGTGCTACATATGGAGTGTGAATAAGAGGGTTCAGTGGATTAGCTGGCTTACTGGAGGTATAACTTTAGTGGTGGGGCTTAAGGTTTGTGTCACAACCCAATTTTCCCTATGGGCCTTCATGGTAGGCTATACTATTGTATTTAAGTCGATTATTGCAATTCAGTTTACTGCACTTTAATATAGTTGGAGCTTTAATCGCTAGTATTTTGCACTAACTGTATGTTTTATGTCTTGGAGGAATGATTCCGAGCTATGTAGATGTTATTGAACCAATTTAAGTGATTTGTAGCTTTGAATTCTGAAAAAAAACCCAGAGAATGAAGCTGAGATCGTGTTCGGGGACCAATGGATGATAGTTCACTTTAAGAATGAAATAAAAAATCAAGCACACATATTGCACACTCTCTAGAAAAATGCACATAACCTTTTGTTCCAAACTTTGTTTGGGCTCTATGATATATCGTTAGAAAGCTATTTAAGGGCTACAACTTTCGTCTTTTACATTTTCCCCAATTACCAATACATCACCACCCACATCCACGGCCCGCGCACTGGGCGCACTGCGTGAAAAATTTGTGGCCAACCATGCGTGTCCAGTAAAATGCATATAAATTTTTTACAAATCCATTTGGGCTCACAGTATATCGTTGGAAATATATTTAAATGGGCTGCAACTTTTATATTTTACATTTTTCTTAATTCCTAATAGAACGCCACCCACATGCGTAGCCGTGCACTGGTCGCGCACTAGAGGCAGAACCTGGTGAAAAATGTGCGGCCAAGTGAGTGAGCACACTTCTAGGTGTGCGGACGCGCACCAGTAAAGTGTCGTATTTTGCGTAGGAGAAGGTGTTTTTTTTAGGCCCGACCCTACTTATTATATATAGATGTAATAATTATATTTTTCGGTCTTTTGACTGATCTAACACATAGGGAAGCTAAGGAGAAGTTTAAGAAGCAAGAGCACAAGGAATCCATCATTCAATCCCAAGTCAACACAAAGGTTTGGATTTTTTATATTTTTCTATGCTTTAGACTTAATTGTGATGAATTACTCCATGTCTATTGAGTAGTTCTCTTTATTGTTTGATGGATTTAGTGTATTGATTTTTGTTTGTGGATTATAACTCTAATTTATATATTGAATCGTTTAGGATATTTCAATTGTCGCATCTATACTCACTTGTTCATTTATATGAAAGAGGCTTAAATTTTGTTACTTTCGTATTATATTTTCTTGGAAAAATTCATTAATTCTTCGTAGTAATTGAAAGAGACTAGTTGAATTGTTGATTAACCAAGTTAGGAGAATAATCGAAAGAGGTATTTTTAAAGACTACTCCATTACGAATTCTTGCATATCTTGACGAGCTTAAATTGGTTCATGTTGTGAGGTTGAGACTTATTCGACATAGTAGTTTCTACTAAATAATTGAATTAATAACCAAGTTAATTATAGAGACTCACGTGAGCATCATAAATGAATTATCTAGAATTAGACCAAACATTTATTTTGCACCTATCCTATCAACCCTATTTTTCACCACATTGGTATCTTCCTTTGCCTATTACTTCCGTTGTTTGTTATTAGTCAATAGTTTAGACTCTTGGTTAATTTTAGTTTATCATCTAGGATAATAATTGAACTAGATACAACGAAAGTACTATTTAAATCAAATCGATGTGGATACGATATTATATTATACTATAGTCGACTAGCGAGCATATTTAAGTGTGTGTTATGCGCTCGTAAAATCATGAAGTAAACTTTATCAAATTATGTATATTCTGAGACCCATGAAAGGATGATAGAACAATATGGCATGTAGGAATTCAAGAACATAGGCATCTCTAATACTTCTATGAATAGACTCATTTATGGAAGTTGTGCATTTGCTCACTTGGTTTGTACCGTATGGACCATGCCAAAAGGAAAGAAACAATAACCTTAACAAACCTGAGCCTATTTTGTGGACAATCCTTTTACCACACATCAATTGCGATAAATCGTAATGGTGGATCGATGTAGGAAAATATTTGTATGATATTCTTGAGAACGATTGCACGGTAGACCCTTCAAATTTCCAAGTCTCACGTTGCAAAGATGCTAAGAGACGTTTGAATTTAGTTTCAAGAAATTCACATTTCTCAGATGCTAACATGCAAATTTTGTTAGAGATTTCATATAATCTCATTGCTAAAGATTCATCTATCACATGATCATTGTACACATCTCCATCTTTGTGATTTACAGAAGCTTTTTATATTGATGGGTGTTGGATCTGCTTTTGGGGATTATTTATCCAAAATTCCCCTAAACCTCCAACCAATTTAAAAAGACCAAGAATCATTGCATCTTAAGTTCCTTACTGCCATGTCGGGATAGGGACTCTACTAAACTTATCCACAAATTTAAATTAATTTGTTAACTTCCCTCTCAAATTAAAAATAAACCAACTATTCACATAATTAAGGATTATAGTCATGTGGTACTGCGTATAGTACTAGTTCATAAATATACAGGTATTATAACTTGGAGCATATCTTAGCCCCAAATTGTCAAATTTCGGCAAAACTCTTGTTGCTTGTTAATAAATAATGTCATATGATTCACTTGGCTGCCTTTGTTTCGCTCACCCTCTCACTTTCATAAATTTACTTATAATATTAAAATAATCTCATTCCCGAGCTTATGTCGAATAATATACGACGAAAATTTAATGTATGAAAATGCGGGATGTAACATCTCATTTAAGAGCTTTCAACAATTCATATATGGCATTCTTTCACGTACGAAAATATGGGGCATAACATAATTCCCCCCTTTGGAACATTCATCCTCAAATGTTGACTGATGCACTTATGATTTTCATAACTTATGTCTTTCGAATACATTAGTACTCTCCTTACCATCTACGCAACTGTTCTATAAATAAATATAAAAGTTAGGGCATTTCACCCTTTTGGCCACTTTCCCACACCCTGACTAGTGGTCGCAATTCTTCCAATTTTGCAACTATTGTTACCTTCTATCATGTGGCTTGTATGACTCCGACCTTGTATGTGCGCCTATCCGTCTCTACTCTCCTCTTTCATCTAGCTTTTAGCAAATCTCTACGCCTCACTTTGTGAACCTGTATAGAATTATGACAAGTTGTCCCTCTAGGCGTCATTAGCTTTACTATATCTAAGTAGGTCATACTATACCATAACTCTTATTTCAGTTTATTGTTGTTAAGTTCTGCTATGGAACTTCATGTTACTCTCGTTGCTTATTCTATATGCTTAAATCTAAGTCCTTTAACGCTTCTTCATTACTATTCATCTTAATACTGATGGCCTACTGCGATCCCATACTTTGTAACTTTTATCAATCCATTGTTGATTTACAATCTACCGCTAATAACTTGAAAATTGTTTGGTAATACATTATCACTAGGGCGTATGTCTTATCACAGAATATTTGAAGTGGCTTGCCTAATCCATCTAGGGGCGATAATGTACTTCAATAACCATATTTTATAGCATCCGAATATGATTCTACTTACGAGGGTATTTTAATATTATAAAATTCATCAAATAGTTACTTCATTGAAGGCGCAAATGTAATCCTTTATTTATCGCGATTACACCCGCATCTTACTACCAAGGCAACATTTCATCTCACCTAAATGCTATTAGTCTTAGAGTATTTTGATTTCATTCAGGCTATACTAAGCTTTCTATATCATAAATGTCACGACCCCAGTTCGCCCTCCGTGAACTGTCGTGAAGGCACCTAGTCTCTACGACTTGGTAAGCATAAATTACGAAATAAAAACTACTTTTGCGGAAGTAAAATAGTTTAAAATAGAAATAAAGTGACAACACTACTAAAATGTGCCGCTTGGCATACGCCATATACAATTCTCCTAAACCAATATTCAACTCAAAGTCCCGGAAACCCACGAATCACAAGCTAAAAAGGGAAATATTCCGTAGCTCTATCTCCGCAATTTATCTAATAACAACATAAATTATAGAAGGAAAAATTACTAAAAAAGCAAAATTAGAAAGGGATTCGTCGGTCTGCGGGCACGACAGATATGCCGCCTTCCTCAAGGATAGGATACCTGAGAAGGTGCACTTGGATCTGTACATAAAAAACATGCACAGAAAGGGCATGAGTACACCACAACGGATACTCAATAAGTGCCAAGCCTAACCTCCACCGCTTAGTGACGAAGAAGGTCAGGGTCCTAGTAAGATCAATAAGATAAAATGGTTAACAGTGTAACTAAAACTGTATAAATAAGCGCAACAATAGGAAATAACATAGATTTTCCAAGAACAACAATAGCTACAACGGAGATAACAAACCACGGAAAGAAATACAACTCAATAGAGAGATAACAACCGAGGCCTCTTACCGGAGATCGTCCTGTAGTCCTAATCATAATAATCAAGTAGATCTCTTGGGATACCGTCCCGTAGTCCATCAAATATATGTCTGAAGGATCTCCACGATATCGCCCTATAGTCCTACTATCAATAAATTGGGATCTACTAGAAATCTTGATTCGTAGTCCCCAAATATAAATACTTAGTACTGGGGGAATCTACCAGGTGAATTCCCGTAGTTCAATATAACTGTGCAGGGCGATCTATCGCGAATCTAACACGCAGTCCCTTAGTAAAAGTGTAGGGGGATCTATCAAAACTCTAACCCGCAGTCCCAAAGTAAACAGACAAGGGGGAGCTACTGGAATCCCACATCCGTAGTCACAATGAAAATAAAGAGCAGTAGCAAGAAAATATCCAGAGATGGGAAATTTCATATTAAGGTAGCAAATAATTCTAGCCTAGCATGCTGCACAGAGTTCAGGTAAATAGTTTGAACAGTTAAGACAATCAAATCACTTAGACATACTTTCCCAAGTAACATAAGATTAAATAGTACAAATAATAAAAGCAAGATAAGGAACATACTAATAAGTGAATAAAGAAAATCGGATTGGCAAGAATTTGCACAAGTACACACTTATCACCTCATGTACAGGGCATTACAATTACCAAATATATACATCCGAAGGAGAACGTCCCCCACACAAGGTTAGACAAGCTACTAACCTAGAACCTCCTCAAAAATCAACTCGAAACCATAATTTTGCCACAAGTATACAACTCCAAATGGCCAAAATCTATTCAATTCAATTGCATATTGTAAATAACACTTCAAGAAACTAATTCTACAATTACATTCTAAGCTAATACGTAAAATCATGTAAAATGACCAAAATATCCCTCAAGCCAACGTCTCGGAACCAGGTGAAATATATATTTTCGAAAACCTCATACTCTCGCGAGTCTATACATAATAAGAACAAAAAAATTAGATTCTAAATGACCCCTCAAATCCTCATTTAAATGCCTTTCAAACTCGAGCATTAATTACCCATTTTTCCCAATTTCTCACCACTAATTAGGTATTTAATCACACAAAAACAAGTTATGAATTAAAAAAACGTTACTTCCAAGTGATTCCTCTCGATTCCCTCTAGAATCTCCGCCAAGAAACTCTAATAATGATAAGCTATTGGGTGAAAATAGACATAAAGTCGCGGATGAAATGACTTAAAAGATGCTACCCAGTCTGTTTTTCCTTCATCGCAATAGCAGCACTACCCTCGCGATCACGAAGAACAAATATTCAGGTGTCTATAGTTACTCTATGTGAACACGACATGCAAGTGTGAATGCAACGCCTTTTGCTCCTACAACATCGTGAACGTGAAGACACTTACGTGAACGAGAGATTTCCCAGCCTTCCTCGAACACGAAACCTCTCATGCAAAAACGAAGGCTTAACCCAGGCCATCCTCAAGTCCCTTCTACGCGATCACAAATGGAAAATCTTTGCAACACCTGAAACTTCAAAATCTGCAATTTTTCAAGGCACAAAATTATTTGAATGACCATCGCAAACTCACCCAAGGCCCCGAGACCTCAACCAAAGGCATCAGCACATCCTAAAATTTTCTTCAAACTTGTCACAATCATCAAAACACCTCAAACAACATCAAATCACTCAAAACACATCAGGTTCAAGCCTAAGTTTCCAAAATATTCCGAAATACGCTTTTGAACAAAAACACTACCAAACCATGTCCGAATGATCTGAAATTTTGCACACACCGATCAAATGATACAACAAAGCTACAGCAACTATAGGAATCCCATTCCAACCCGCAGATCAATATCTCACCTACCAACAAGAAATTTCCAAAATATCAACTTCGCCAATTTAAGGCTAATTCTACTTCAGACCTCCAAAACCCATTCCGATCAAAATCTTAAGTGTCAAATCACCTCATAAAGCTAATCGAACAATCAGATTTTGATTCCGAAGCTATTTTCACAATGTTCCGACTATTGTCAATTTTCCAACACATAAGCTCTCATTTATGGTCTAAGTGTCCCAAAAATCTCCGAAAACTCAAAACCGAATATTTCAACAATCACATTGGCAAAAATAAACTTGGGGGAAGCAGTTGATAGGGGCTCGGTTAATAATTCTTAAGACGATCGGCCAGGATGTCACATCCTTCTATACTTAAACATTCGTTCATCCTGGAACGAGCATAGAGACATACATTAAGTAGTGAAACGATGAGGGTAATGGCTGCGCATGTCCTGCTCAGTCTCCCTGGTCGCCTCCTCAACCGGTTGACCCCGCCACTAAACCTTCACTTAAGCTACGTTCTTTGACCTTTACTTTCTGACTTGTCTGTCCAATATAGCAACTGGCTACTTACCATATGATAGATCCTTGTCAAACTGGACTGAGCTAAAATCCGTACTACAGGGACTGAATCAACAGAAGGGGGATCAATACTGATATATCTCTCATAAGCTAAATACGGATCATACCCCTCCTCAACCATACGTTGAGCCTTAAGGAAAGATGTAACTCTATTGGTGTGTGACCTAAAATATCCCAACACTTAACATGCAGTACACCTGGCATAGCATGTATCGCGATAAATTCAAGAACTCGATATGGGGAAACAACCAATCCATGACCAAGACAATATCAATGTCAACCACGCTAAGTAATAATAAGTCCGCTTTGGTCAAAAAACCACTAAGAGCAACCAAACATGACTGATAGACACGGTCCACGGTAAAAGGATCTCCCTCTAGAGTAGAAACATATACGGGAATCTCAAAAATCTTGAGGTATACCCAAATGTGGAGCAAAATAAGAAAAATCATAAGAGTAAGTGTAGTCTAGATAGAATAGAACTGATGTATCTCTATGACGAGTCATAATAATACATGTGCTGGCAAAATCGGAGACAACAACCTCAGTAGGTTATGGGGATGGTGAGGTATGAGTTTGGGGATTTTTTTGAGAGTAGTGGCATTGTAAATAAATATTTTGAGCACGAGGATATCCGTATGGTCGATATTTAGTCAAATAGAGCATATTGTTTTGCTATATCGGTAGATTTGACTGGCAATAAGTGCGCTAATTTTGTGAGTCGATCAATAATCACCCAAATTGAGTCAAACTTCATGGAGTGCACGACAACTCTAACACAAAATCCGTGTTGATCATCTCTCATTTAAACATTGGAATTCTATTCTTTGAGCTAGTCCTCTGGGTCTTTGATGTTCGGCCTTCACTAGCTGACAGTGCGGACATCTAGCAAAAATGTCCCCCTTATCCCTTTTCATATTATTCCACCACTAAACTTCCTTGATATAATATAATTTGATAGAGCCTAGGAGCATGGAGTTCCCAGAAGTGTCAGCTTTTGCCATATTACTTTCCTGAAGACCGTCGATATCCAGAACATATAGGCGGTATTGGTACCATAGTGTACTATCCTCCATGATATCCGAAGACCATCGATATTTGGAACACATATGCGGCCTTGTTACCGTAGGATACCATCCTCCATCACAAGGGAAGAAGTTGTGTTCTTGTGTCTATGAATCCCCTCACATACATTTTCACAACATCAAATCACGTAACATAACAAGCATGCATCAATTGCAGTTCGAACTTACAATAGTTACACGGACACCATCGAAGCTCGATTTATAAGAGGAAGGAGTTTTAGCCATACATACCTAAATAAAGCTTTCCCTTAATTCTTATAAAATTATGGGACACTTTGCACTTAAGTCTATAAGAATTACAGTTGAACCAAGGAGTAGAGACGAGATTAAGATTCTAGCTTGTTTGAGAACATTATCAAACATAAAGGTGCATTATGATCTTAGTCCCTTTTTGAAAGAAATTTCGTCAATACTATACCCCAATTATTGTCTTTTTAGTTCTCATCATCCCATACCCCATTATCTCTTGTGCATGCAATAGTACTAGCCTTTATACCCATGTACACACTTGCTAATTACATATTTTAACAGATATTTGAAATTATTGATGAGGGTACAGTTATTACCTATTAGGATAAAGGCCTAGTAGGTTCAACTGACAGTATTCAAGGATAATGGTTGACTATGTCATCTTGAGGCCCATTCTCTCTCGGTGCATGTTAAGCAGAGCTTGCTAACATGCACGGGTAACATGATGATTCCGTCCACCACCACCATAACGCCATCGGCGAGCTTAGTCACACGAAGCACTATTGTGCCAGCACATGCAAAGCCACTAACATTTGGAAGTTTCCTTCCGATTCGATTACTATTAGTAAGATCCAAATGAGGATGGAGCTAATTTCAAATAGAACTTAGCTATAAAATGCGCAGCGAGTAGAACTGGTGAAGAGGTTCCACGCAGGCTCCAATCTTTTAACGTAGCTAAAACTATGGCACAAGCTTCATCCATGACTCAGGAACCGGCACCAATGGAACAAGAACTAATGGAAGAGACTAGTTAAACAAGGTAACAGAATAGGTGAGGAGAAGCCATATAAGAGGAACCGTAGCGTCCAAATGGGGAAAGCTCTCACATACATCCCACCAGATCTGCAGGGTGATACAATTGTAGTAATAATTGAAGAGGAAGACATAAACGAACCGCACAATTACTGGAATGCTGCACTCATTGGGTACGTATTGGGTGAAAATCCATATTTCAAAGCTAATTGAGTACTATGTTGAAAATGCATGGGATTTTGTTAATACTCAAAAGATATAGTACCGCGATGAAGCTTATTACATATTTTGATTTCATTCAATTGAAGATAGAAACAAAATCATGCAATCAAGGCCTTATTCTTTTTATAATAAACCATTTATTTTGAAGAATTGGACACTTGACTTTGTCTTTAATCCGGATTATTTGAATGTTATTCCAATTTGGGTAAGATATCCAAATCTACTTGTGGGATTTTAGTCAGCTAAGGCTCTAAGCAAACTGACAAGTGGTATTAGAAATCCATTGTACACAAATTAGTACACTACGGAGAAGGATAAAATTTCATATGCAAAAGTCCTTGTTGAAGCGGACATTTCTCATCCTTTGCCAAACGATATTTTACTTCGAACACCTGTAGGAGTAATTCATCAGAGCATAGAGTATGACTAAAAGCCTAAGTTTTATATAGACTGTGCAAAAGTTGAGCACACCATAGAAGAGTGCAGATAAAACAAGGAAAAAGGAGAATCTAGGGAACTTGTAGAACAGAACAAAATAAGGAGAAAGGGAAAAATAGAAGAAAAGTGGAGACTAAATGGGTAGCAAAAGAGATGCCTACCACAACAATTGGGTAAGATGATACTGCAAAGGAGACTAGAGCCAAGAAAAATATAGTAGGAGCACAAATGGAAGCTTGGCAGCGAGATAGTAATGAATCACACCACTCTTAGTAACAAGGAGTGGGAGGTATTATGATAATAGAGCACTAGTGCCTAATGTGGATGAACCAAGTTGTTCTACTAGCCCACTTAATACCACAAATAGGTTTAAGGTTCTGAACCAAGGTGGTATTATAACTGACATAGGCCAGGGTGAACAAATCCACCCTACACCTGCATGACAATTATTACTTGGAATATTAGAGGGCTGAATAAGCCCTTTAAATAGAAGGAGTTGGTGCTCTTTCTTATGAAGTATAAGGTAGAGGTAATGGGGCTAGTTCAGACAAGGGTGAAATAGAATAAGGCAAAAAGAATAGCTCTGAAAACAGTATAGGATTGAAAAGTACAATTGAACTATAACTGTTCATATAAAGGAAGAATTTTGTTAATGTGGAGGTTCATATCTATATTCAGATTTTGAAGGTTGACATACAATTTGTCAACTCTGAAGTGGAAGACTATTCTAGTTAGATGAAATGGATTTTAACTGTTGTACATGCTTATAATGAATTTAATTCAAGGCAACAGTTATGGGAGAAGCTTATTGGTATAGGACCTAACATTACTGGTGATTGGCTAATTAGTGGTGATTTTAATAATGTCTTGCACTCAGATGATATAATAGGAGCTCCTATAACTCATGTAGAGGTGCAAAATTTTAGGATTTCTTAGACAAAATGCAGCTCACTCCCTTGAAAAATGCATGATGATATTATGCATGGTGTAATAAAAGGGATGAAAATGTGATGGTATATAGTAAAATGGATTGGGCTTTTGAGAATTTCATTCGGATGATTAACAATGGGAATATTGAGGAATAATATCTAAACCTTTGGGTACGTGATGCACTCCCTTATATTAATGATTTGCTGGACTCATATCATTCAATAACATCTACATCCTAGGTCGTTCAGATTGTACCATTCTATCCTCCACAATCCTGACTTTACAAAGATAGTGAAAGAAGTATGGGTGAAAAATGAGTGTTACCTGGGGAAAGTCAAGGACATGATATAAAATCAGAAAATGGAAGGAGGCATTGAAAGAACTTAAAAACTATATGACATCTTACCAGCAAAAAACTAAGTCAAACAAAACAGAAGTTAGAGCTGGTTCATCATCAACTATCTGTTCAGCCATTAAGACATGAATTCATAGAAAAAGAAAAATAAAACTTATAAGAGGTGGAGAAATGGAGTAACATTGAGGAACAGGTGATGGGACAGAAGTCTAGATCTACTTGGATTCAACATGGAGCTGCCAACACCAAGTACTTCCATGCTTAACTTAAAATGTATACTAACAGTAATGCTATTATCTCTATTCACAATGATGGATGTATTAAACTAACAGATCTAATCGGGTGGAGGAGCAATTTTTGGAATTATTAAGGCACTAATAGGTGCGTCTTCACCAGTGCACCCATGCCCAGATGTTGAGGTGACTAAAAAGGGACCTTGCTTAACAAGGTCACAACAACGGGAGATGATCAAGCCAATCATAGAGGAAGAGATAATAGGAGCTATTAAAAGCATGCGTACTGACCAAGCTCTAGGTGTAGATGGTTTTCTATTGGAATTCCACGCAAACTAATGTGAGATGATCAAATCAGATGTGATTGCTGATGTCTTGGATTCAATAAGACACGAAATTTGAAAAAGGCCATAAATAATATGACTATTATTCTTATTCCTAAAGTCCCTAATCCTACTCAGGTTAAGGACTTCAGGCCAATAGCATCTTGCACAACTATTTACAAGATAATCACAAGATTATAACAGGGCGATTAAAAATAGTAATGAACTACGTAGTATGAGACTCTCAATAATCATTTATTGAAGGCATGAATATTACAAATAACATCCTATTCACCCATGTACTTTTCAAAGGCTATTCTAGGAAAGGAATATCTGCAAGATGT
This sequence comes from Nicotiana benthamiana, assembly GCA_034376525.1. Lineage (NCBI taxonomy): Eukaryota > Viridiplantae > Streptophyta > Magnoliopsida > Solanales > Solanaceae > Nicotiana > Nicotiana benthamiana. The sequence goes on from CM067329.1 coordinate 105,859,068, forward strand.
ATCCTCAGGTTGATCTTAGGAAAGCCTATGATACATTGGATTTGTTCTAGTTGAAAAGGATATTAATAGGATTGGGGTTTCCAGATAAATATGTATGCTAGATCATGGAGTGTATAACAATTGTATCATGCTCTTTGACCTTAAATGGAGGCTTCACAAAACCATTCAGGGCAAAAAGGGGATAAACCAGGGTAATCATATGTCACACTACTTACTTGTGGTAGCTATGGAGTACTTGCAAAAGGAATTTAGTCAACTGGCATCAAATAAAGAGTTCCAACTGCAATGATCTATTAATGTTTTACAGAGTTGACTTACAGTCAATTAAGCTACTATAGGATGCATTCCTAAAATTTTCAAAAGAATAAGGACTACAAGCAAATCGTGAGAAAAGTTTAGTATACGATGCAGGTACATCTGCGAGGATAAAAGAACTTATTTTGCAAGAGTTAGGTTACAATGAAGGCTGCTTACCCATTAAATACTTAGGGGTTCCATTAGCTCCCAGAAAGTTGCTTAATCATCAGTGTTGGCCATTGGTTAAATAGATAATTGCAAGGATTAACTGTTGGACCTAAAACTATTGCCATATGCTTGAAGATTGCAACTCATAAGGTCACTAATTTTCAGGATGTAGTCTTATTGTGTTAAGGCATTTTTGTTACAAAAAAAGATCAAAAAATGATAGAGGGAATGTGTAGAACTTTCCAATAGACTGGGCAAGCAGACATATCCAGAAAAGCTTTGGTAGCATGGGATAGAGTCTGTCTACCACGAACAATGGGAGGGTTGAATGTGGTAAATCTGTGCAACTAGAACAAATCTACAAAATGAAGCACTTATGGGCAATCACTAAGAAGAAAGACTGCTTGTGGATTCGATGGGTCCATACCTACTACATAAAGAACATGAGCATTTACACCATGCCTGTACCTAAGACTGCAACTTGGGTTGTAAGGAAGATTATTTAGAAAATGAAGTTTATATTAAATATAAAAATTTTACAAGGCAATGTGCAAGAAAGATTGGAATCTCTATAAAGCACAAGTGGTAAATTCAGTATCAAGAAGCTATATGACATGCAAACTCCTTAGGGACTGAAGGTAAACTGAATAAGTTTGATCTTACTCCCTCATATACATCCAAGGCACAAATTAAATATGTGGGTGGCAATTCAAAGAAGAATACCAAGTGTCGATTGGCTGCAGAAAATAGGAATTCAAGTAAATCTAATGTGTGTATTCTACGGTCAGGAACAAGAATTATTAGAACATCTATTTTTTGAATGCTTAAACACAAGTTCTATTTGGAATGGACTGCTAATTGGATGGGAATTCAAAGACAGATTCACACTTGGGCGGAGGAGATACATTGGATGACTTATCATGCTAGGAAGAAGAACTAAATTGGCAATATAATGATAGTAGTTTTTTGGCATATTGCTACATAGTATATGGAGAGACAAGAATGCAATCAGATTTCAAAGTGGATGTACCTCAGCAGAGAAGATATGCCAAGAGATCACTTCATATATCCATATCAAGAGCCATATACACAACAATTGGAAGGATCATATGGAAACTTTAGATAGATATCAATAGCTAGGAACTAGAGAATCATGTACTTATGTGTATTTCCGTTTAAATTTTATAGGAGCATATATATATGATATGAACGATTATAGCATACTAGTACAGTATAGGGAGACATCTCTGAGATGTAGGAGTTAAGTATAGTCTAAGAAGAGATAAGAGCTAGTAAGCAGATCCTATTATGTACAAAACAATTTGATGAATGAAAATTGTAGTTTATCAAAAAAAAAATTAGATCGAGATGTTTGATGAAATTCCTGAACCAAAAAAAAAGGAAATCATTAAGGATTTGGGGCAAGGATTGAGAGAGGAATTGATGAATATTACTCCCTCTCTTTCTATAACTCTTCCTCTCACTCTATACATCGTGAAATGATAGGAAAATAGTCTAATGTAGTGTTTTCAAAGGTATGGGGTCGTGTTTTAAGAGTTAGAAAATAGGAGGTGATTAAATATGCGATCACATTCCTGACATGCAGCCCATATTATAGATCACAAAAATGGTCTCAAAACCTGAACACACTTCCTCGGTATGCGACTGAAATATGGTCAGCATACCTGTTCTACGGTCGCATAATGCACTGCAGAACTGCCCCTAATAGAATCCCAAGGGGATTATGTGATCACTCTGTGGTCCGCATGGTGGTTATACTATTGTATATCTGGCTGCATAGTTGACCTCAAATTATATATCACACTACCTCACTTTGCGAAGATTATGCAGTCCACCTAGCTATTCTGCGATGGCATAGTGACCGCACAAATGCAATTTTTTCAAAAACATTATTTCTTCACTTTCTAATGCATAAGTCAGCCTATAGGGTCCAAACTGCAGTGACTATGCTCATCGCGAAGAATTTTAAAAACTTCTAACACGTATTCCTAACTTGAGACTACGATCTCTCGGGTTTTGAGTAAAAATTTTCACGGGGACTTACAACTCGGGCACTCGTCACGCCTCATTCGCTTAGGTCGTGAAAAAGTTTGTATCAAAGCTTTTCTAGCCTAGGGTTGACTACAGATCTTGTTTAGTAGAGTCTTATTTATGAGTGTGTTGTGCACCACACTTAAATAGGAAGCTGCAACACATAAATGACGTTATCCTCCCTTCTTATCATATATCATGCAATACGAGGATTTATTTTCCTAATGATATGTTATGTTTTTAGCAATACCTAAGAAGGCTACAGTTTCCTAGAAGGGCAAGTCTGTGGCTGACGAGGCTACAAGTAGATTTCCGTGAGTTACGAGTGCCTGGGAAGATCTTTAGTGAGACTCCATCTCGGATATCACATACCCTGCCCCGCTCCACCGGAGATCCGAAGGGTGCTAGCTCTAGCACCCCTTCATGTACCCTCTTTAACTAAGCCAGATGTACCGGTTCAGAAGAGGAGAGTTGCTATTAAGCTATTGACCTGATTAGTGGTTGCACGGGCTCAGTGCTCGAAGGTAGGTATTGGTCTTGCAGAAAGGGCCAGCAGTGTGCAGGTTTGTGATTTACTATTATCTTGAGCAGATATGAATGAGGAGCCTCGGGTATTTATCGATAGGATGAATAGGACTTTTAAGGTAATCAAGGACACTACGACTGAATCAGTTGAGCTAGCTTTCTATAGACTATGGAAATTTTTAATTATTATGTAAGAGTCTTAGGAGTTATCTAGAGATGCGGATTCCCTTTTAGCAGCATTGCAGGAGTTTACAGATGGTTTTCTTTGTCTTTATTATCCACCAGAGCTTAGATAGGCCAAAGTTGATAGGTTTTTGAACCTTCGATAGAGTAATATGAGTGTTTTGAAGTACACTTTTCAACTTGATTCATTGGCTAGGTATACTCCCATTATTGTAGCTAAGTTAGAGGATCAGGTTCATCAGTCCGTGATGTAATTTGATTGGTGCCTACTTTGTAACTGTATATCAGTCTCATTTCATCCAAGAATAGATATTTCACATATTCAAGCATACGCTCGGGATATAGAGGAGAATAAGCAGAAGTAGAGGGTTGATCGTGAGCATGATAGGGCTGGAGTTACAAAGCGAGATCTTCAGGTCTTTCTGGTGTGTTTCGAGGTATTCAGAGATAGTAGTACCCGAGGTATCAAGCCCAACCATAGGCTAGTGCATCCTTTAACTTTTTTGGAAGGAGATTTGATTGTTCCACCTATCTAGCACCTAGTAAGAGTTCTAGGGCATCTATTTCTCTGTATAAGGGTGCGTCAAGTCAGATGAGACCACCTTTTCCACAATGTGCAAAATATGGTGTGCAGCATGCCCGACAGTGCCTTGTGGGTTAGGTGTTTCTCATGCTTATTGTTATGCAGGCCATCTCAAATCAGAGATTTTCTAACGAGATGTGTTGTAGATATAATTTATCTAGTAGGATCTGTAGCTGGTTCTTCATTGTTAGTACCCCCCTCCCTCCCATCCTCCTTCCCGAGCAAGATTCACAGGAACAAGTCAGCCGTGGTAAAGGAAAACGTGGATCATCTAGCTTGAGCGGTCCGCAGAAGAAATATTATGCATTAGCGGGTTGACATGAGCAAGAGTCATCACCTGATGTTGTTACATATATATTAGCAGTCTCCACATATGATATATACACATCGATTGATGCACGTTCCACTTTATCGCATCTTACTACGTTGGTTGCTAGGAAGTTGGGGATAGAACTTGAGTTGATTAAACCTTTTGAAGTCTCTACACCTATTCCAGGTCTAGTGATAGCAAGATGGGTGATAGAGTTGTATAGTAGTAGTTCTTAGTCGCTCTGCAGTAGCAGTCCTAATTGAGCTAGTATAGTCGAATTTGTTATTATAATAAGTATGGTTTGGTTGTCTTCTTCTTATGCTAACTTTGGTTATAGACCGAAGATGGTTCAATTTTTGTTTCTTGGGTAGCCAATTCTAGAGTGAAATGTAAAACTGCACACCGAGAGTAGGTTTATTTCCTATCTCAAGGCAAGGAAAATAATAAGAAAGGGCTATTGATTGTAGATCAAAGATGGTTTGATTTCAGTTTCTAGGGGAGCCTATTCTAAAGTGGAAAGGTAAAATGCATCACTTTAGGGAGCACCTTTGTTATTTGTGAGAAAGAAGGACAGTTCCTTGCGGATGTCTGTATTAATTAAAAATAGTTGAACAAGGCGACGATCAAAAATAATTACCCGTTCCAGATGACTGATAATTTATTTGACTATTGCAAGGTGCCCGGTGTTTCTTGAAGATATGCTTGGGTTTATGGTACCATTAGGCATGGGTTAGAGAGAATGATATTCTGGAGAAAGCATTCAGGACCAGAAACAAGCACTTTGAGTTTTGTGTTATGTCATTCGGCTTGACCGATGACCAAACAATATTCATAGACTTGATAAAGCATGTCCAAACCCTTATTAGATCTGTTCATGATAGTATTTATAGATGTTTTGTTTGTTCTCGTTTAAAGGCTGAGCAAGAAGATCATTCGCGTACTGTGCTAAGAGTACTACAAAAAAGGAAGTTGTACGCAAAATTTTTTAAATATGAATTCTGGTTAAATTATGTACCTTTCCTTGGACGTATTATTTCATATAAGGGTATGGGCATTGATAGCTAGAAGATTGAGGTAGTGAATACTTGTCCGAGACGCACGACATCGACGAAGCTTCGTAGGTTCCTGGGTTTGGCAGGCTATTACATGGGAGATTGGTATAGGGATTTTCTTCTCTTTCCGCACCATTGACAAAGTTCACTTACAACAAATCACACCAATTAGAGTATTAGATCTCAAGTAACCTACCTCACAAATATACCGATGAATTTCTCCGGAAAATTACTCCCAAAATCTTTAATGCCAACTAAAAATCGTGGAAAATGAACCAAAATTCGCAAAGTCCACAATTCATACTTTATGCCATGAGATATAGAATCTACAATCTAAATATCGCTTCTGGGATGTCCCGCTTGTGGAAATCCATCGCAAGTGTGGTTCCCACTTATTCCTCAGAATTCGATTCCACGATCACAATATAGCACCTGCGGTGTTGCAGGTGCACCCCAAATCTCGCACCTGCATTTCTAGCCAGTCTTAGCATGGGCGCATTTGTAGGTTCCTCTTCCATTCAATGGGCTCGTGCCTGGGTTCTTACTCCACACGTGCGATTACCATAAATTAGTTCAACTTATGATATTCCTCGAATTCTAAAATTGTACCGTCAACCACCCAAAATCAACCCGAGGTCCTTGCGACCTCTACCCAACATACCGAAAAGTGATATCCACTTATCCAAAGCTTCGAAATACTCAATAAAACATTAAAACATCTAATTACTCTCAGATTTAAGCTTAAGAATTTCAAAACTCCTCAAATGACACTAAAAACCTAACGAATCACCTCAGAATCACCTAAGATTTTGCACACAAGTTACAAATGACACCACGAACCTGCTCCAACTTCCTTAGTTCCGTTCTAACCCCGATATCAAACTCAATACCGACAAAAATTGCCAAATTTCCAACATTTTCCAATTCAAACCTAATTTTACCATGTACCTCCTAATCAAATTCTGGATGCGATCCTAAGTCCGAAATCGCTTAACAGAGCTAATGAAACCATAAGAATTCACATCCAAGACCATTTACACATAAGTTAACGTCCGATTAACTTTCCAAAAATAAACCTTCATCAATGAGACAATGTGTCTCAAACCCTCTCTAAATTCACCCAAATCTGAACCAATTGATACAACAATTCATAATATAGCTGAAGGATACAACAAGAAGCTGAAATGGGAAAATGGGGCTATAACTCGAAACGACCAGCCAGGTCGTCACAACAAGTTTTGGATCTAGTATAGCCAGTGCAATATTTTCCTTCGGTGGCACAAATTCAGTTAGATAGGATGCCCTTGTCTTCTAGCATGAGTTGGAGTCCTCCCTCGGCCTCTACTACAAGGGGAAGAACATCCTTTTTGGCCGGGTACTTCTATCGTGTGCGTTCTCATCATTTATGTGAGAAAAAGAGAAAGTTACTTACCACAACATCCACTGCAAATAAGAGATCAAAATAGAGAAGTTCCCTTACACCCTATTTGGTTAGCTGATGACTTTTGACACTTACATGAACCTACTGCTCCGATAGCAAGTTTTCACTACCTAATTTCCCTTTTAGGTCTTGATGGCGCCCAACTTCTTCAGTAGGAAAGCCAATAGTAAACAACCATATGTCTATTCTTTTTAGTAATTTCAAAGTAGCTTATCTCTATTTTTTAAATAGATAAGAAGTAAAAACCTACAGTAAGGTAAGGCGTAAGATAAAAAAATATAGCAAAATAAGTAATCAAAAACATAAAATGTCCACCAGCATGTTCCCAACACCTAATATCAAAAGTGTTTGAGAACTAGTAATATATGAAAAAGTCTATCCTATTGTATGAAATAAGATATACCGAAAGTAAATACAAAGGGTGATACAGAACAGACTTAGAGAGAAGCTCACCACTATTCCTCAAGGTAACGGGGATGCACACTTGAATGAGTATCAGAAGGACCTACCTTAGATCCTATACGATTAGAGCACCAGTGTAGCGCGAGTACACTAAAAGCATGCACCAGTAAGTTTCCCATCTAGCATCGAAGAAATGCCGACAAGGGGACATTGACACTTATAAGGGGTTATGATTTGCGAGATTTCGACTGTGAGGTCATGCATATTTTTTCTACTTTTGAGGCTATTCTTCCATTATTCGGGACGCTTTTTATGGAGGAATCATTTTGGCAAAAATTCTGAGTTTCGTTTGGAGTATGAGATTCTTTGACGAAAGGTATTCTTAGATTTACGTGGTATAACTGCATATTCTTTAGTTATCATAGGACCAACTACATGGCCGGATACATCATTTTACTATTGGGACACTTGGGGATGCCCTCTAGTATTCACGGTTATTTGCAAAGGAAGCGTCGAATACTTGTTGCGTCTTACTTAGGTAGCACATGGATGTTGGCTCATTAAAAATCTTGCTAGAAAAACCCTCTTTGGGATTAAAAACTCGATCGAAGGAAAAGAGTACAATAGATGCTTCGAAACCTTAAGGTCTTCGAGTTGGGTTGGCAATTCGACTGCTTTGATTGGGGCCCTAATCAATTTTTATCATCAAATTTTATACAAAAAGGCGGGATTATTATACCTCAATGGCAATGGCATTTTATATCATGGCGTTCGTTTGGTAGACATGATGCGGTCCTGTTATTTGAATGTAGCCGAGGGTGTTTATTAAAACATCTTGTGGATGACATGTACACGTTCTTCTTTTTTGTTGTTTCTCCTTCTCGGTACTGATTTTTAGCTTGGTAGCTGAGGAATTCCTGAAGGTGAACGTTGTTGAGCAACTAAGCTATTTCCTCCTGGAGTTGCTAGCAATCCTCAGTGAAACTCGCATACTGAGTTAGAGTTCCTTTGTGAAGGATCTCACTACATTGGCCTTGGCCATTTGGCGTCCCTAATTTTGCGGATGGTGAAAACGATGTTCGATATGTCACATTGAATTCTTATTCTGACAAGCGAGGTGTCTCAGTTTGGTCGCATTTTTTTTTGAATCCGGTTCTGTTAAGTGTCCTCGAGAATTATGTCATCAATTGATCAATCGATCATTGCGTGGTGGGTTGCGCCTCACAGCATTTCTCTCATCTATGGTATACGGAGGATATCTTTCTATATTTTGCTTTGGGTCCTTTGTCAGATGCCTACTTGGGTACACTCAGCCCGAGAGGGCTCCTAGTTGAACATCGTCGACCATGATCTTCAATTGGTATCGGTTGTTGAAATCCAATTAGGTACATTTGGATACTCGATCAGATTCTCCTTCAGCTACCTTCAGGCCCCTCAGCGCCGCTCATTTTGGCCTTGATGAAGGCATGCACTGCCCATTAGTCAGAAACTGGTGTTTCCTATATTTTTTCCATTTGGAAGTGAGAAAAAAATTCTCGCAACATCTTGTTCTCCTTTAGCTTTGTTTTGAACATGTCACATTTCCTTGTTGCTACTTTGGTGGCACAAACGCGTGCCTTTATGAAGGAGTCTACGATCATGGAAAATGAGTCTGTGAAGTTGGGATCGAGGTTGTGATACCACATCATGGCTCCTTTTGAGAATGTTTTCCCGTACTTTTTATTAACACGAACTTGATCGAGCCATTGTATTTCGGGACTTCTAACATTCTAAACTTCTTCAAAATGGGTTCGGATCCTCTTCCTCTTGAATCGGACTTTGCACGAACTTCTTTGAATCTACACCTTTCATGACTAGGCGTGCTCCCGGAATTCGGCCGACCCCGGAGTTGAAGATATCGTACTTCTTCTTGTTGGCTTCTATCAATTTTTATTCCTGATTCCATCCTTCTGCTGCGAAAGAGGTCAAGCAATAGTGGGCCCTATGGGTAGCCAAACAGTCACTGCTTTGCCCTTGTTTATTCATTCACTTGCCCTTATGGGCATCACACGGTCTTTGATGCCTTTGAAGGACATATTGGTAGGTGCAATCAATGCATTCTTGAAAACTAAATCGATGACGGTACTGCCATTTTGAAGAACGAGAATCGATAGTGCATTGAATGGCACTGAAAAGACAAGTTCAAAGGATTTCCTAATTCTGATGAAGGTTCACGTTATAGGTTCACTGAAATGACACTGCCGCGAGGAGCTCAAAGAGTTGGTCGTCAAATTTTTTTCCTATCGCTTCGATCTAGGAAATCCAGAGACCATCAGTATACGGAAAAATTAGAGTGTCAAATTTCTTGCCATAAAGGAATTTTTGAAAATTGCATCGAAGCTGCAAAGGTACACTCGCGATTTCTTCCTCGGAGCCCATCGACATCCGGCCGTAAGAGGATATCGGTCTGGATTAAAGTAAAACATGGGAGTTCACAACACGTAGGTAAGTCTTACAAAGCCTAGCCAGGATATTTTGAGCCCTAATCGGGGTGTTAGTTCCAGCCATCCATCTCCACACCTTTACAGCTAATATATGCCTTACCATATAAGCTTCCCCCCTTCTATATAAAGGGGATTATGACCGTTCTGTAGGGGACTAATTTTTCTCCAACGACTCTACATGAAATATATGATAACACTCTCACTTTTCTCTCTCATGCACTCTCTTGATATTGTTGCTCTATTTTATTATCTTCATACTTGTTTCACATTTATTGCTTGTCCTTGGCCATAAAGAGCCTCCTTCATAATATTGCATCTGTTAGCCCTTCCTTGATTTCCATTGATAGCTCAAGCCCGAGCTGGGGACCCGACCTCGAGGCCCTAAATCGACCAGCTCGAGGCCTCGAATGGCTATCTCTCGGTTCGGTTACTGCTTTATTATAGCTCTAGATCACCCTAATATTTAATATACATATCATCAACTACTTCACAGCTAGCATAAAAATAGTTTACGTACTTTTAGAGTGACATTAAAATATTTAATTGTTATTGCCTTTTTTATGGTAAACAGATAGGATTATGGCTTTGCAAATTTTTGAAAGACTCAAGTGATTGACGGGTCTGTAAGCTCGAGTTAGAAGGGAGAAGAAGTGGAAATAGGGAGGTAAGGCGGCATAGTATTGTTAAAATGAATTAGGCTTTAGGGGAAGATAGGTCCGTCTCTAGGTTAATATTGAGAGGAAGAATACAGGTTGTTGGATTTGGTGATAAACGGCCTGGAGTTTCGGGCATTTAGGATTGTTTAGAAAGAATTTTGTGGGCCATTGGATTAAGAGGTTTGAACTTTGAACGGTGGAGACATGGTGTTTAGGCGACTGTTTTAAAAATCATAGAAAAATCAAAGACTACATGGGAGCCACTAATCAGATGAACTAAAGGTTGAGAGGGGTGGGTGACGTGGCAAACGCGTATTTGTGCAAATAGAGTTACTTGGATTGCCAAGTGGAAGAGATGGGTGAACTTGGGTTTGGTTAGTTCTAGATTAGGCGGTACATTTAGGCCATAATATTTTCATAAATAGCCATTTTTTACTGGGTTAAGGAATTACTATTGTAGTCTTTTAGTTTTTAATCAATTTTGAAATTAGTTTAAATAGACTTAACAATTTTCAAATAAATGTGGCATGTCTGATTCAATAAAGTGTGGCAAGTCTGATTCAATAATTGTATGATTCAATAAAATGTGTCAAGTCTGATACCCGCTACATGTGTTATGTATGATTTAAGACGATCTTGTGAAATTTTGTGGAAAACGAATGTTATTTGACTTATTTCTGTCCTAATTTGCAAAAGTTGAGGTTCAACAAGTTTTGAAGTATTTCATTGAACTTTGAGGTTTAACTCGTTGTAAATGATGTTATTTTTGCAATTTGATTGCATAGATAAGTTCATATGATGTTATTGGGTTAGTATATATGTTTGGTTAGCAGCCCAGAGAGCTCGGGTGTGTCTAAGATGTGATTTGGAAGGTTTCAGACTTAAGAAATGTTAGAGGTTTTTCAGCTGTTAGGATTCTTAAATGTTCTTCTCCGTGTTCGCGAGAGTACCTTCATGAATGCGATGTACTAATTTAGTTGAAGGAAAATCCTTCTACGCGAATGCGTAATGCAGGTCACGAATGAAAGGCATTGGGGGGTCATCTCTTCACGAACCCGGTCCTGGCCACGTGAACATGAAGGCTTACAGCCTGGGCTCGGCAGGGTTATCACTTTGCGCATCACAAACGCGACCACTGGTCTGCGATATGCGATTTTTGAAATATTTCCTCACCATAATCTCTTAGGTAAGAAATCTTTAACTTGTTTTCTTCAACTTCCATGAACTACCACTAGATTTCTAGGCTTAAATCATGTGTTTACTGGTAGAGTTAGGGCTTTTTATATATTTGTGATCTAGACCTCTTCTTGGGGCAAAATTTTGGAACAAATTACATATTTGGGCACGGGGGTGAATGGGTGATCGGGTTTGGGTCTGAACCGTGTGTTTTGACCAAGTGGGGCGCCAGGTCAATTTTTGACTTTTTAGGAAGAATGATTAAAAAGCTATAATTAAGTACTGGATTTCGATTATTGAGCATTTATTAATGTTAGTAAGTTAGTTATGTATAGATACGATTGAGTTGGAGTCAAATTTGAAAGGGTAAGCGGTGTTTGAGGCTTGAGTTGGCCGTGAAATCTGTTCGTGGCATCGAGGTAAATTTTTGGTCTAACCTTAGCTTAAGGGATTATTAGTTGTGTCCTATTTGCTATTTATTTTTTGTTGAGTAAGGCGTATAGGCACTGTGACGAGTATCTATTAGTTGGTGTCGAGCATGACCGTGAGTCTTATATTGTGATTTTCATGACATCATTGTATTCTTCATGCCTTGGTGAATATTTCTCTTGGTTGTGTAAAGTTGTGGCGAGAGTTGTGGACTATGAACATTGAGGAGCATTGGCTTCAATTGTATATTGAATTGAAAGTATAAGTGATAATGGAAACTCTAGAGCATTGACTCTAGTCGTGAAGTGAATTGTGAAGTAAAAGTGAAGAAGAGAAGAGATCATTATGTTTCCCCATGCTGCGCTATTTTTGAGTTGTGTTTCCATTGCATTGTGTTCTTAATTGATGTTACTAATTCTTAGGTTGATTCTTTCTGTTGAGTAAAGATTAATTCCTTCTATGCAAACGCATAAACCACGTCGTGAACGTGAGGCATTGGTGGTCATCCCTTCGCGAACGCGGTCCTGGCCACATGAATGCGAATACTTATAGCATGGGATGGGGAGGGTCATCACTTTGTGCATCGTGAACGTGGCAACGCGAATACGTAGCTTGAGGAGCCAAAGCTCCGTGGATGCGAAGGGTTATAAGCCTAACCCATTGCGAACGCGCCGCTCTTGTCACAAACGCGTGCGTATTTTCGCTCAGTTATTTTAAAAGACCCAAAAAATAACATGTCACGACCCAAACGAAGGCCGCAACGGGCACCCGGTGCCTTACTCGACCGAGTACCAACGTAACATACCTTTCTTATCATACTATCATAAGTAGAAGAGCCAGAAAACCCATCATGAGATAACAAGAATAAAACATATGGGAATACTCAATATATGAAGACCCAGCATGATATACAAACATATATATGCGACATACGGACCTATAAGGTAGACATGACCATTTGTAAACTCAAAACATAGGCCGACACGGCCATACAATTATCCATACACCTGACATCTGTCTATAAGCCTCTAAGAGTACATAAAATCATAAAGGTCGGCATAAGGCCCCGCCATACCAATCAATGCATATCTAAAGAATACTGACCAAATAGGCAACTCCAGAGCAAGTGGAGTGCACCAACACCATCATTGAGCTGTTAACCTACTAGGTGGAATGTCAAACTGTCATGGGGACTTGTTGGCATCAAACACAGCATCCCCAGACAAAAGGGACGTCACTACGAATAAAGTACCGAGTATGTAAGACATGAAAACAAAAATATGAACTGCAATGTAAAGAGAGATAGAGGAAATACAACCTGTAACATCTGAGTTCCTATGGAGGTTACTGACATGAAATGCATAATTCATATATATACATAAACATTTAAAATCATACGCCTTTTTGGGCATCATCATCATCATATTATACCCGGCCTCAAAGAGAACTCGATAAAAACGTACACGGCCATCATATGGCTCGGTAGAATCGTACCCTGCAATGTGGAGCTCATAAACCCTACTGATGAGTGGTTGCACAATAGGTGTGGTACCCAACCGACTATAGCGCGGCTCGATAGCGTAAAATAGATATATACATACACACACACACAGATATATATATATATATATATATATATATATATATATATATATATATATATATATATATATATATATATATATATATATATATATATATATATATATATATATATAATATGCACGACTCATGGAGACACTTTCTAGACCTTTCGGAGTGACGTAAGATCGGTATCCTCTATATTAAGACTAACTCTTCACCATGAACCTTATAAGAATCAGGAAGTAACAATAACATTGATAACATAAGAATAAGAGAAGCAACATCACATCTATCATTCCATAGGAGGAGAAGCAATGTAAGTATTGCTAGATTATAAGAGTAGAGTATTTCTAGAAGCTCGTTCATTATATTATGTACAATCAGAGTCATGCAAAAGAAGGAAAGGGGTAGCCTCACATACCTTGTATATTCTTCCCAACCTCAAGCTATGCAATTTCATGGCTCCTTAGTCTACAATAACAGAAATGACACTATCGTTATCTTTTAGGCGTCGTAACTATTATGTATCGAACACAACCTATTTCACAAGGAAACGGACATCACTTTCCCTATATATATAACTTCACCCAAGTCAAAAAAATTACCAAATAGCCCAAACAACATGAATAATAATCATATTCAGCCTCCCAAAACAATCCACACAACCTAATCACTTCAGTCATAAGACGACACCTTAGTTGTGTCAAACGACCCGGAAATATTAGAACGAACGACCAGCAAACCACCCTTCAATTATGTGGTATTTCTCCACACCATTTCTCTTCACAGATCCATAAAAACAATTCTAAAATATATTATCAAATAGCAACACGAAAGAGCCAACAAAACAACCCATAACAAGTTGAATAATTCAAACTCATAGCTCCCAATAACCGTTCCGTGAGTTCTAGCTACTAGAAATGAATTTATCAAACTTCCTTCATATTTAAAAGCTTAAATACAGAAATAATTCATTTTCCTAACTATTAAATACCTTCCAAAACTCAAACTATAAAGAAAAAGAGAGGCAATATAGCGATAATTACGTCATAGGGATCATTTTAATGTTATCGCTACTTGATTTCATGTCCCGGATGATAATATGCTATCAGTAATTATGAAGAAAGAGACGACATAGGAAGACAAAATATCCATTTTGGTTGAAAAGTCAAAAAGGGGCTACTTGGAACCCCAACATTGGTTCATCTTCCAACGCTTATAACTTTTTATCCAGGTGTTGTATGAGCAAACGATTAAGAGAGTTGGAAACTATATTCCAAGACCTTTAACTTGATATACAATATGTCCCAAAAAGGCCTCATATAATACACAAAATGTATTGCTCAAAGAGCTTTAGTGGCATACCTTCTTGCCAACTATGTAGTCTGTGCAGTCTTGTGAAACTGCAAATATCTCTCTACTCCGATATCGTATTGACAACCATTTAATGCATAATAAATTGAACTCATAGATATTAAATTTTATATGTGGATCATCTTGTAAATCCAAGTATATTGTGAGAAAAGCTTTACTAGATTTGACGTATTTTTTAGCACATTTATAAATGCAACTTGTGATGACCTTTGCCAACTTTTGTTCCACAACTCGCTTGACTCCAAAACGTAACATATGACTATTATGAGCACGTGATTCTCGAAATGTTCCTAGAAAATTCGTTAAAATAGGAATTTTCTTTTATTTGAATTATTAGAAATTAATTGCGTGATTTTGTGTTTATTTACATTAATTGCACAATTTTGTCTTTATTTGCATGTTGCGCATTTTAATTAATATAATTCATAAAAATACAAAAAATGGGCATGTTTGCATTTAGAATTTAATTTTCACATTTTCAGGTTATTAATTAGGTAATATTGAAAAAAAAAGAAAAAACAAAAATGGTTCGCTGCATTTTTGCTTTTGATTTGTCTTAGTTCTCTTTCCAATTAAGAATTAGTTAATTTTTGAAATGAATAATTATAATTTTGGAGTTAATTTGGATCCTTTATTTTTTATTTTGGCATAAAAAAATATGTATATAAAAATAAAAAAAAGATAAGGGAAAAAACAAAGAAGAAAAGAAAAACAATTGAAAAGAAAGAGTTAAGTAGGCTATTTGATCATTTGGGTAAATTTTCACAAATTACAATAGCCCAGACGAACCAGCAGACCAGATCTGTTAAATTTAACCCAACCCAAGCACCATAACCGGTCCATCCAAAGAAGGCACCGAAACGACGTCGTTTGACGTCTATCTGATACCAGCCATCCATGCGGTTTTTATCCAACGGCCGAGATCCAGCCTCACATTTTGCATAGAAGTGTCTGAATGACACTCACAACCTCAGAGACAAACCCGGCCTTGTCGTACAATCGGACTTTCGGTGTAACAACACCATGTCACCACCCTCCCTCCACCATCCGGCGCCGGCCGAAAATCGTCGCCGCCGGTGGCATAGCTCCGATGGACCCCAAAACTACACCACATCATCTCCTCACCCTCCATTTTCCAACTACGCCAGTGGTTACCGTGAAATAATTCCCCATCTCGTTGAATATGCATCTGAAATTCGATAGCCCCGGCGTCCACGGCAGTGACCGGCCACCAAACACCCCAGTTTTTACACCTTAGGTTCCTCTCCCCATCCTTATCGTAGATTTGGCACAATCATCCCTTGAATCACAACACATCTATTTGAATATTGATTTGAAGAGACCAGCGAAAATATAACCATCTCCAAAATTCATCAAACAAATACTATGCACTCTCCTCACACCCCTCTACCCAAATCCATGCCTCATGGCCCTCAAATAACCATCCTCTGGTTCGATGAAGTTAGAGGAAACGTTTTTTTAGTGATGCATGTGGTTTCTGAAGCCATGATTTTAAGATAAGTCTTCTAACTCTTTTTAACCTTAGTAGAGTATCATTGTTTAGGTCCTTTTCTATTTGTTTAATATAGTCTTAGTATTCATACTCTCCTCTCTTTTTTTTCTATTTGGTTTAATTCATTGTTCATTCGTTCGATAGGCTTATAGTATATTGACCACAGTTGTTCCTTCTTCTCCTCCAGAGTGTCTTTATTTTGGGTCCATTATTCTATCTTGTATGACCATATTATTTAGGGGGGTTCTGTTTATGAAAAGTCTATTGGGGTTTGTTCTTTCATTTTGATTTCTTATCTTTGTAACTTTGGATAAATATACACGTTCATTGATGTGTATCTCTTGAATGCTTTTATTTTGGTTCATTATTTCCATCATTGACTGATTGGATTAGTGGAGCCTGTTATTAGAAGGAAACCCTTGTTTATACCTTGATTTTTTATGAGGATAATCTTGTTTTGGTTTCTGCAATTTGCTTTGGTTAGACGTGTATCGCTGCATAATTGTAGTTGATTTGGACATTGGTCAATTAATTCAAATATTTAGTATGATTTGGGTCCTGTGATTTAGAATTTAGGGCATTTGATTGTCGTTAATTTAACTAGGGTAGAGTTGAGCTAAGGTTAGTAATTTTAGGAACAACTCAAGGGTAATTTGGGTAGTTTAACAAGGAATCTTTGGCAGTTAAGTTAAGAATCTTCTGGAATAGGGAATAAATTGCAATTCAGATTTCTATTTTGTGGTAACTTGGGTAGCAAGCTAGGAAATGAGGGACTAAGGTAGTAAATAAAATAGGGAACGGCAACTAAAAATCTGAAGGTAGACCTACGTGTGAGGATATATATAGAAGCAATCAGAAAAAGGGGGTTGAATAGAAAATCAGGGAGCTACTAATTCAATCGATTCTCTGAATTTAAAACCAATTCTGATTTCTTCTTCTAATCATGGACTAAAGGCTAATTGTTGGGTTCTTGTTTGGGTCAAGTTCGAGTTAGTTTGTCTATTTAAAATTTGTGTTGGTTGTGCGAGTTGTATCTCCTGGGTTTTGAAAGTGCCGAGTTTACTGTTCCATTAATTTGGGGTCTATTCACTGATTTTCTCATTAAGTCTGGGGTTATTTATCACGGCAGTTGTTGTTTTGCTTTGTGACTGCCTACTCATATGTATCTTCTCCATAGATACACGCTCAATGTTCGCTTATGTAATCCTTCGAATTAAAATGGAAAGGAAGCATGGCTTCACGATTTGGTGTCTACTTGGATTGAATAGTTGATTTGGAAGTAGTATACTTTATTGTAGTTTAATTTATACGTTTATGTAATTCATTCTAATTCACCTGGTTTGTATATGGACTGTATAAGGACTGATTGAAGGATTTACTTTATTTTGGTTATGGGTCGTAGTAGTACAGTCACCTAATATAATGGTAGATTAGGTAAATTGATTTAAAAGTTTATCAATCATCAATAGGGTCATCAATGTGGTATTTACTGTATTTTAATGGCATTAATTTTGAAATCAGGTGTTTATTCATGTAAGTTCATATATACCCAGTTTAAATTAGGAAGTTTTCTTTTATTAATGTTGCTTAGAATCGTTATTCCTGAGTCTAAAATTCAGGTTTTGATCAGCTGTTATACCATTATCCCTGAATCGTGTGAGTATTAGTTTAATAATGAGTAGCCTGCTCTCATATCTCATATATATTTCTATCGTTTTAATTTTGGTAGAAATAATTGTGCAAGTTTACATGCGAATGCGGATATCGATCCACCAATGATATGGGCCCAACAGCCCGTCTATGGTGAGCTGAGCCACAGCCAAGGCTACTGCATAGCCCAATTTGGCCCTACTTTACTAAGATTCAGTAACGGCTGGTTCGGCAAGGCTGGATGAATATTAAATATTCCCTAATCAGCTTTTATTAGAGACTAACTTAGTAGAAAACTACAGTTTGCCATAGCGATATCCTTAAAAATATTAAATTGATACAAGCTGTGCTAAGTAAAATAAAAATTGCACGGCTCTCACTTGTTTAATCTTGAATCAATCCTTAGATTCCGGGGCGTGCCGTTTAGTGAATTCAACGGCCCTCGCAAAGTGCGAACGTATTACTGCTTTAGGTGCTCTAGATTAATAATTTACCGTTCCTAAGCGCTGCACATTAATGTCACCCAAATCCAAATCTCAACGAAGTTGAAATATGCCAAAAACTACGGGTGCATTTATGTAACGTGGTTCAAGACACGTTTTAGCAACGTTGCAATTCTCTTTTAAAAAGAATAATAATAAAAGTGGTTAAAAGATTTAAAATGCACATAGATTCATAATGGTACAAAATCATATAATTTAAGCAAAATATAACAGTTGAGTGACCGTGCTAGAACCACGGAACTCGAGATTGCCTAAAACCTTCTCCCGGGTTAACAGATTCATTACCCAGATTTCTGGTTCGCGTACTGTTAAACAGCTTCATTCTTTTCCTTGATTCAGTATTCTAAACCAGTAACTTGGGACACCATAAATCTCCCAAGTGGCGACTCTAAAATTCTCTAAAATAATTGAATCTTGTTTCGATTGTCCTTTAATTGGAAAAACTCCCTCATTCACGCCCTTCACCGAGACGTGGATAGCCAAGACGAGGTGTGAAAACTCTGGCGACTTTGCTGGGGATTGAACCCAGAATCTATGGTTCACGGTTCAATAATTCGAGCTTAGAATAATGGTTGTATTTGGCTTTGTTCATTATCTGATTGTACATGTTGGCTTAATGTGTAAAATGATGCTTTACCACTTTGATATTATTTGAACTGTACAAATAAACTGTTACGGAACCCCTCTCTCCTTATCTTCGGGGATGTGCTCGCTGGTCGAGACTTCGTATTCTGTTAATGTCATACCTATGAATTAGAAAAGAGGCTCGGACAAGTTACGAAGTCGGACGATCTTGCGGGCCCCCAGTAAGTATCCCCCTCCTCGACTCGAATTGTCCGCTTGGGTACACAATCTAGAACAAATACCCAGGTTTAAAATATAGAATAACTTATCCTCATGTCGGATCCCTAGTAGGAACGTTTTTCAGCATCATGCACTTGACTTAGGAGACTCAACAAAGGGGTTGGGTCCGTCTAGGACAAGTGAACTAGGACTGATGGACCATACTGATGCATCCTACTTGTGCATTTATTCATTTTGATTTGAATGCTGACCTACTTTTTACGGGTAAGGAGAGTTAGCCACCGGCTGTAAAAGAACCAATGTCCAAATACTGCCGAAGCTTTGTCGAATATTTTGGAAAAAGAAAAAGAAAAGCCAAATGGAAACAAAGGGGAGTCTGTTTTATTCGCCCAAGAAAAAACGGAAAAGCTTGTTTTAAAAAAAATAGTTTTTTATATAAAATGAAAGGGAAAAGCAAGGTCCTGCTTTCAAAAATAGTTTTTCCTGAACTACGCTAGTTTGGTTCTCATCAAGTGCGAGATACGTAGGAAATCCCAATCGGGTCCAACATTACTTTTGCAAAAATAGCTGAAATAAAGAAGAACGAATGTCAAATTTTTATTTGCTGCCCTAAATAAGACACCGTTGTTGTCCGGAATAGCCGAATGTTCTCGGAAGGGATGCCGGAATGCTGATTCTGCACAAACGGCCACATTTGTATCTTTATGGTATTTTTGGTCGGCTGGCGAGCACAACCTCAAAAATCTCCTCCGGAGGAGCCGAAAGGCCGTATTCGCAAAGCTGGGCCTCTGCTTTGGAAAATAAATTTTATAAACAAAGAAAGGGGTCAATTTTTTAATTTTGAAGTAAAACAAGAATAAATTCATAAGTTACTAATTTGCCTTAATAAATGTGCAAGATGAGCACAATACAAAAGGAACCTTTTTCATTCGTAAGCAGAATCACTTTGAAGTTGCGATTATGGTGGAATGATCTAGGTACAGAAGGGCAAGATGAAGTGAAGAAATATTTGGGGGGCCTTCCGGGCTTATTAGAGATTATACCTCGAGGAGATATCATAAGAGCGTTTGTCATATGCTAGGACCCGGCCCCTAATGGGTTCCACTTCTCAGATTTTGAACTTACTCCGACTTTGGAAGAAGTAACTGGGTACATCGGAGATGCTAAGAATACCTTGAGACACAAGTATTTGGTTGCTTAGAGAGTTGTAGCGGTGCACAAATTCTTAGATACCTTGAAGATAAGCAGAATGGTACATGATTCGAACATGGCGGTGGCATTTTTCCCCTTTTCATTTCTGTATACTAGATATGGTCACATACAGGGCTCAACAATCTAGAGAACAAAATCTGCAGCAAAGGAAACCGCGTCAAGTGGGAAGAAAACATATGTTTAGCTTTTATTGTGGCTTTTTTTGGGCTCCTGGTATTTCAAAGGAAAGTCGGGAACACTGAAATAAAAATAGCAGGGTTTGTCAGAACCCTATGCACCCAAGCCAAGTGCACACTCGGGCCTATGATAGTAGCTGAGATCTTTCGTGCAGTCACAGCTTGCAGGGCCGGGATAGACTTCTTCGAGGGATGCAATCTATTGTTGTAAATGTGTATAATCAAACACTTGTGCCACCGTCCCCAAGTCATGAGCTATGGGCTAGCAGAGAAAACGTGCATAGAAGAGTTTTACACAATAATCGAAGGGCTCACCTTGCCCGTAGGAGTAGCGGGATGGATATCCTACTTTCAATCCCTTACCGCAAGTCAAATAGAGTTGACGTTGGGATGGTTGTCTGTGTACGAGATCATATACATGCTGGCAACATAGCCTCACTTCCTTCTGATGGGTCTTAGAAACATCTATCCCTATGACCCGCATCGGGTCTTTAGACAACTCGGAAGTTGCCAGATAGTTCCAAGAGATGAAGACCTTAGCACCCGGGTAGTCGAGATTGGACCTGACGGTCAGTTCCCGAAGCAATGGTCCGCAATATTTGGAATAAATGCCAATACCTGACAGCAAACAATTTCCTACCAGATCGGTCTTGAGGCAAAGTGTCACCAGGATACCTTGCTTGGTACAGGAGGGAATTTGAGTTTGAAAGGCCAACAAAAAGGCCTCACCTCTTGGAATTTGTCGAAGCATCGCAAGAGCAGTGGGACTGGGTGGATAAAGAACAAGAATACCGGGCTACAATAAGCAAGTTAGATAAGTCGGTCATGAATCTATAATTCGAGAAAGATTTGCAGGCCACCGCAGACGAAGACGAGAGGAAGAAATTGGCCAAGGAAAACGAGGTATTTCGGGCCCATATTCAGAAAATGAAAGTAGTAATGGAAAACCCTGTCAGAAGCACCAAGGATGCAAAGCTTATAGATGGCTTGACGCAGAAGGTGAGTGACTACAGTCTTTATATTAAAAAAAGCAGAAAAGGAACTAGCCAAGGCTTGAAAACAATTCGCTGGAAATGCAGTAGAACGAGCACGTCTGATTAGGTAACTGAGAGAAGAGTTCGACGGTGAGAAAACAAAGCGATCAAACAGGAAAGAGAATTCAAAATTGAAAGGGAACACTGCTTTGCATCATTGGCATAACATAGAACTGGATTTGCAATAGATTCAAAAGAAAAATCAAGCAGCCGAACAAATTTTGGAAGCTAGAACTGAGCAGATTGGGCTGTTATTCCAAGAGAAAGGTGTCATATGAGAAAGAATCAAAGGGATCGCCCATTATATCGCAATGAAATGTAACAATTGTCAGGATATGTCTAGATCTATGTTTTTTGCCACCACGATGCTTTTTGTTTGCCGCATAATGGAAGATCTTCACCGCCTTCAAGGGGATTTATCTAGTCGTCCTGCGACAAGGGTGAACGATTCCTTGCGGGTTCCAGGAGCAATTGAAGCACTAATGTATTCATGATATCTTGAGATTATTGTTATTTCAAATTCTGCCAGTTTGTGTTGGAGTCTGTAGTTTCTTTTGGGCAATGTTAGTTGTTCTTCGAGTCTGTAATTCATCTTTTATCGGTGTTTGTTAGTTTCTTGCTTAAATCTGTCAAGTCCTTGTAAATAAAATTTGTCATTATGAGAAATGGAAACTTTCAAAATTGCTAATGCCTCACCTTTTATTGGAAAGAACTACACTCAGTCTTATTCATGTGGGGTAGGCAATCTACATAGGATTCGACCATAACAAAATAAAGAAAAAGAAAAAGGAAAGAAAGGCAAAATGAAATAGGAGAGAGAGAGAGAAAATAATGTCAAAAATGGGGGGGGGGGGCTCTGCAAACAAAGAAAATAAAAGTTGGGATGATGCAAGAAACACATCCATGTAGAGACCGACTGTTATTTAGGTGCATTTACACCCAATCTTGGGCGGCATTCTGGCAACCCACTCCTACAACACACGGTCTAAGAGCAAGCAAGTCATGGCCAATCAGGAAGCCGATATCAGCATTATAGACCCCTCAAAAGAAGTAGAGGAATTGGACGTTAATGTCATGAAGGAGGAAATGTATAAGCTAAAGCACCAAATGGCTGAGATGTACCAGGCATGGGCAGGAGGATAGCCACCCCCAACCTATCCTGCTAATCCAACCTTCATCGCCAAAGCTCTTGACTAGTCCTCCACTGATCCACCTTCAAGTTTTCCTATCTACTCTCAACATCAAGGTACGACCTCTCTACCACCACCAGCTCCACTACCCAAAGCATCTCCTCACCCACCCCCACCAATTTCCCCCATCTTTGTGGCACCTCTGCCTCTTGCACTCCATAGATCGTCAAGTGAACCATTGCTTCAAGGTTATGATCCCCAATACTATCCACCAGAGCCTGCTTACAAAACCCATGAGCCTTACTCCTGTTCTCCCCGTCTTGAAATATCAGTGGGAGCCAAAAATCAAATCCGAAATCCTGAGCAAGAAGTGGTGCTTAGAAAGGTCAGAATCTTAGAACAATCATTCAGGGACATGCAGGAAATAGATGGCCAGGTGAGCGTGGCGTTCAAAGACCTTTGTCTATTTCCAAACGTGCAATTTCCTCCAAGTTTTAACATGTATAAATTTGATTTATACGATGGACATAGCGATTCGTTCATGTATCAAAAGAGGTTTCGCAGCAAAAAATGAGAGGATCAGGGGGAAAGGATGAATTGCTAATAGCCTACTTTAGCCAGAGTTTATGTGGGTCGGCACTGGAGTGGTACACCCAGGAGGATCACAATCTGTGGTGTACTTAGGATAACTTGTCATAAGCATTTGCTTATCATTTTCAATATAATCTTGAGATCATCCCGGATCTTCTATATCTGACTAAACATGAGAAGAAACACAATGAGAGCTTCAAGGAATACAGTTTCCGGTGGAGAGACCAAGCAGCCATAGCTGATCCTCCAAGGAAGGAGAGTGAGATTGTTTACTATTTCCAACAGGCCCTCGAACCTACCTATTCCGGGCATTTTGGTGGGAGGTATGGTCAAGGAAGGCCTCAAATACAATATGATCATGAGCTACTCTGCAATTAAGGCAAGCACTCAGGCCATCCAAGGCAGAGCTTGGGTAGCACTTGGAAAGAAGAAGGAGGAGGAAGTTGCAACAGTGGAGTGGGGAGCTTGGTTCGGGCCTCAAGCGCCTTCTCGTTACACCCAACCTCGCCCTCACCACCAAACAAACTCACATCATCCATAGTGTTCACCGCAACATTATTATTTACCATTACACCTCGCTTATCAAATCATCATGCTCAAGCATATACCCAATCTCCCGCTCCCACACAACGGCGTACGCCAACCCCATAAAATACCTACCCGACTCCACAAAATAATTACCCACCTCCAAGAGCCTGCCAATAACCCCCGAAACCCGCATTCCAAGCCAATCCAGTCTTGAGAAATGAAAGGGTTCAGAAGAAAAAGACCTTCACTCCATTGGGAGAATCCTACACTAGTCTATTCAACAGGTTGTGACAAGTGGATATGTTCAGACCAATCTAAGCAAAGTTGCCAAAACCCCCCCCCCCCCAAAGAATCTAGATTATTCTGTTAGTCGTGAATATTGTTCTGTGCCCCAGGGCATAATACTGAAAAGAGTTGGCATTTGAAAAATGCTATCCAGGAACTTATCGACTCGAAACGGATCAAAGTGCAGACTCCAAAGCTACCCAATATTAACCAAAACCCGCTGTTGGCTCATCAAGAGACCAAGATTATTGAGATCATGGAGAAAGGGGGAGAGTCCAAAAGGCACTTACGGATAGTAATGATGATCAAATACAGTGAAGTTAAGCCACCTAAAAATGTGAGCACTGAGAAGTTGGCAATCGAGGCAAAAGGAAGTAGCAACAAGCCTGTCATAGTTCAAGAGAGCCCATCATGCGTGGTTGCACCCAAACTGGAACAAGCAATAGTAACAGTACATGGGGCAGTTAGAGAACCTGACGTGGTTGTGGAAGGTGTTCGCATATAGCCTTTCATTGTATAACCAGTGATCCAGCCGCCAGTCGTCAGCAGCAAAGCCGTTCCTTGGTGATATGAACAAGCAATAGTGGTGTATATGTCACACCTCCTTTTTTGTTCTACAACCCGGCGAAGGGCGTACATAAGGGAGTTTTTCAAATTAAAGGACAATCGAAACGGGATTCAATTATTTAAGAGAATTTCAGAGTCGCCACTTGGGAGATTTGTGGTGTCCCAAGTCACCGTTTAGAATCCCGAATCGAGGAAGAATGACTATGTTTAATAGTCCGCGAACCATAAATCCGAGTAAGGAATTTTGTTAACCCGAGAGAGGATGTTAGGCACTATCGAGTTCCATGGTTCTAGCACGGTCGCTCAACTGTTATATTTGGCTTAAATCATCTGATTTTATACAATTATGAAACTATATGAATTTTAAATCGTTTAACCACTTTAATTATTATTTTTTTTATTATTATTTTTCAGGTAAATTGCAATGTCCTTAAAACATGTCTCGAACCACGTCACATAAATCACCCGTGGTTTTGATATATCTCAAATAGTTGGGATTTGGATTTGGGTCACGTAATTGCGCACCGGTATTTAGGAAAGTGAAGTATTTAACTTGCGCGCGTAAAATGAATATGCATTTACAAGTTTGCGAGGGCCATGGAATTTTCTAAGTGGCGCGCCTCAGAATCTAAGGATCAATTCTAGATCCATCAAAGCGAGGGCCATTCAATTATTATTTTTTTGGCATAGCGCACCTCAATCTACCTTAGAAGTAGTCTTCAAATTAAATTATGAAGGGCCATAAACTACTTTGCTATAATGCGACATGCCTCCATTATTAAGAGAACGACAAGTTAATTAAAAGGCTTACTGAAGTTGTAACTATTAAAAGACTAATGGACTAAAGTTCTTCTGCGCATCAAAAGGTCACATAATTAATGAAAGCAGCTAATGAAAATTCCTTGACTACTGACTTCATTTCATTCTGCATACTTGGAACTAGCCCAATAAGAGGCCCAATGGTCACATCCCCGGAATCCATGCGAAAGGAGCCGCTCCAAAGGGAGTATGTACAAGCTTAACGTAAAGGGGGTATGGGGATCGAACCCAAGCAACCATATGAAAAGTTATTCAGCAGAAACACATTGATAGATGACTTCCACCTTCGCAGATTTTCAAACATGATTGTGAATGACTACAAAACTAATATTGTAAAAAATTAACCAACCACTGAATCATGGATTGAGACTTAACTACAAACCATCTTAAATAATGCACCTTCATGTAACAACCACTCACCATAGAGTTTACACTTTGTGCAAACAAACACACTAATCAAATAGTCCTCTTCACACTTACTTGATATTTCCTTTGTTTCGTTTCCTACTTAAACCGTGACATTCACTTGAAAACAACAGCCAGAACTCTACCCAATTATCAGAAAACCAAGCTTACTAACGAGGCCTAAGCTGTTTACATCAATCCATAACAACAACTGATACTTGATTTTTAACCAGCCCAAATAGGAAACAGAATTAAGACAACTATTAGTCTTTGATGAATCAAGCAAGAGTATTGCACGAACCAATAACAAATTCAGACTTTGATGCCACAAGTCTGGCTGTTTCAAACCAATATACAATGATGGAATCTAATTTGCAGAAAATATGGCTAAATGAAACTACAACAGAAACTTAAAGGAAAGAACATATGCTTTAATCTTCTTGTTTTTCTCATTGCTTCAAATCTACATTCTCAAACAGTAGAGCCTTATGTGTGTACCTAAAATAGAAGGAGTAAATAAACAGAACATGATCAACAGTAATAATCAACAGAGATGGACAACAGCAACCAAATCCAACTACAACTTCAAATGCGATAACTTTCAAACCCAGGATTAGATATAAAACAATATAAAGAAAATCCCAATCGAGCTGAGGATTCAACAACTTCAAACCAGACTTTTAAAATCCAAACTCAAATATTTCTATATCAATTGATTCAAAATTGTCTCAGAAACTGAATAGATCAAAGGCTAGTAGAAAAAATGCAATGGAACAGAAAACATTGTTGGTGTTTTCAGGAGCTATTGAGATATTTTTAAACTTTCAAAACTCTGGGAATTTTAGTGAGATCTTTAGACTTGTCCAACCCCACTCGTTTGAATCATTTAGAGTCCCTTTTATAGCCAAAGGCTAGGGAACCACTTTTATTTTGTTTTAACTAAAGGTCCCTCTTTCAATTTCAAGATTTTACATACTTGGACCCTCATTTATTGACTTTTTCCCCAAGTTACTGCAGCAAAACTAATGATTTTATATAAAAGACCCATTCTAGAAGGGTCTAAAGGCTTCTAGCATTGTCTTCCACTTATCAACTACCTATACTACCCTTATTTTGTTGCTGAAATTGCCAGAGCCTATTTAATACTCCATATTACCCCTTATTTATTCTGAATATTACCAAAATTAAACTAAAATTCTATATTGCACCTAATTATCCTAAAATTACCAGAATTGGATAGAAAAACCTATACTACCCTGAAATTGCTTATTTGGTATCAAAGCCAACTCTTAAAACTAATTCTGATAGTCTTGACAGCAATAACCAATCCTAATAGAATTAATCACGAACAAATGCCAATCAATCCTCAGCAATCAAAACATAATTGAATTAAAATCAGGTCAAACACTCAAAAATTAAAAGAAGAATATAGGAGGCTACCACTATCTAAGCCAAAATTTAGAAATCAACACTCCAAACCATGTGAAACTGAAAAATTAGGAAATTACCAAACAATCATGACCAACCGAATTGCATGTATACTATCACTAATACTTAAACTCTAAAGTCAATAACCCTAGAGAAACTAAAGAAATCATGCTAGACTTAAAAATTTAACCTAAAGTAGACATGGCAAAATAAGGCAGAAGTTACTAATTAAAAATTCACAATGGAAATGTCTTAGGAAGAGGGGAGTGTGGGGTGTGACTTTTGGCACCGTTGGCCATCGGGCACCCCCGTAGACGACAAAGATGCCGGGATTTTAACCAGTATTCGACACGTTTCATGGGGTTTTGTGGGGTGATCTTAGGAGGGTTAGGAAGAGGTGACAAAGGGGATTCTGGGGTGTAGATTTGGAGGTTATTGGTGGTACGATGGATTGGTGGCGGTGTTACACCGGCTGAGGATGGTACGAGGAAGGTGAATTTTGGTCTCTTGAAGTGTCACATGTGTTCAGATAGTTTTATTTAAAATGTAAGGCTCAATCTGAGCCGTTAGATTGAGGGGTATGGATGGTTTAGATTGAGTGTTCTAAAACGATTTCGTTTTAGTGAGGGGTGGGATTGGACCGGGTCTGGACATGGTTTTTGGTCAAGTTTTGGGGATTTGGGCTGGTTTAAATTTTCAAAAATGGACCAAGCTGGCCTTTTAAAATTTTACCATATTTCCAAATCCTTTTTTTTTCTTATTTGTTTCAATTTATAAATTCTATTATTAATACCAAATTATCATTAAAATAGCAAAAACCTGATTTAAATAAAAAATTAGGCTAATTAAATTCCTAGCCTAAATCCTAATTTAAAGACAAATTTTGGACTTTAAAAGTAGAAATGCAAGAAAAATCGCTTCTGTTATTATATATTTTTTGTTTTTCACATGCTATTAATTAACCGTTGAACCAAAAATGTTAAAACTATATCCTAAATGCAAAAATGCTATTTTTGTATTTTTTGTGAATTAACAATGAAAATTCACACATGTAACATGCAAATAAGCACAAAATATGTAGTTAATTCCCAATAAACACCAAATCATGCAAATAAGTCCCTAAAAATTGAAATAATAGAAGAAAAAAATAAATCCGAGTTAATAGAAATATGTGAGGCGAGGCAAAAATCACCTGCTAATAGTTGCCCCTCTTTGCTCGGAGACACGAAGGGTTTCCGGGCAAAGATAAGTGAGCAACTGAGAGATTTTAGCCTGCTTTGCATTCCATGAGAAGCATTTTGAAAACTTTCTGACCGAACCTTACTTCAAAGGTTGCCTACATATCCTTGGCCATAATGGAATCAGGTCAGTGTAGTTCAAGAGTGTTTGGTAGCTGGGGCTTCCAAAAGTTGTGATTGCACTACTAATGCTGCTGTTACTACTTTCTGACATCCTAATTACACCTTGTAAAAAAATAAAAGAAAATGAGACTAAGCTATAAGCTATGGATTACAAAGAAAAACCTATCTACGTCTTCAATCTCGCTCTTGATCCCTTGTCGGTTTTTTGCCTTGTATTTCTTCCTGCAAACTCCTTATGGCCTTCTTGACTGCTTGCCTCTTCTTTCTTCATATTTGATGCTGAATTGTTGGACATGACGTTTATTCCATTGAAAAGCATTACCTTGTTCTACAGGAGGGCGCCTGACTACTAAAAAACTTGAAATTTATAAGATATTCCCTTGTTCTATAGGTGGGCGCCTGATCGCCAAGACTTGACTTCTGAAAAATATGCCCTTGTTCTTCAGGTGGGTACCTGATTGCCAAAGCTTGAACATTTTGAAAAGTATTCCATTGTTCTACAAGTGGGCGCTTGATTATCAACACTTTAAAAATTGAAAAATCTTCCCTTGTTCTGCAGGTGGGTGCCTGATTGCTAAAACATGAAATTTTGAAAAATATTCCCATGTTATTATAGGTGGGTGCCTGATTTTTGAAAGTTGAATTTTTAAATGTATTCCCTTGTTATGCAGGTGGTCGCCTGATTACAAAGACTTGAAATTTGAATATTCCCTTGTTCTATGGGTGGGCGCCTGATTTTGAAACTTGAGATTTAAAAAATATTCCCTTGTTCTACAGGTGGGCGCCTGATTGTCGAAACTTTAAATTTGAAAAATATTCCTTTTGTTCTACAGGTGGCCTTTTGATTGCCGAAACTTGAAATTTGAAAACTATTCTCTTGTTCTACAAGTGGGCGCCTGATCACCTATAATTGAAATTTGAAAAATATTCGCCTGCTTTACAGGTCGGCCCCCGATTACCAAGAATTGAAATTTTAAAAAATATTCTCTTGTTCTCCAGGTGGGCGCCTGATTACCAAAACATGAAATTTTGAAAATATTCCCTTGCTTTCCATGTGGGTGTCTGATTATCGAAACATTAATTTTTTTGAAAAGTAATCTCTTGTTCTACAGGTGGGCGCCTGACTGACAAAATTTAAAAGTTTGAAAAGTATTCTCTCGTTCTACAGGTGAGCGCCGGATTACCAAGACTTCAAATTTAGAAAATATTCCCGTGTTCTACAGGTGGACGTCTGATTACTAGAACTTGAATTTGAAAAATATTTCGCGAGACTGCTACATGTGTACCTGATCAAAAAAACGCTAACAAAACACCATAAATTCTACTTGCCCCAGTTTGGTGCTATGTGGATCCGTGAGTATTAATCAAATCTCCTTACCAAATATGTCTAATCCTAAGCTAAGCCACATTATCTAGGAGGGTCCTGACAACTCTTTACTGATGACAACTTTAACACTATGTTATATTTCACAAAAGGTGTTATTTTCCACTATATATTGTTATGAGTTATGTCTGATGGGGGGTCTGCTTATGAGTGATGATTAAAACTGCTTCCCATTATCCAGGCGGGTCGTGACAACTCTTAATTAAATGACAAGAATGTGCCAGCTTGGTGTTAGTATTTAGGGCTACATCCCATTATTCAGGAGGGTCCTAAAAACTCTTGTTGACTCTTGCTGGGGAAGTATCTAAGCTAAGTCCCATTTTTCAGGAGGGTCCTGACGACTCTTGTTGACTCTTGTTGGGGAAATATCTAATCTAAGTCCCATCTTCAGGAGGGTCCTGATGACTTTTATTGACTCTTGTTGGGGAAATACCTAATCTTAGTCCCATTTTTAGGAGGTTCCTGAAGGTTCCAACTTAAATGCTAATCCTAACTTCTGTTCGTTTCTGCTAGTGATTATTGCCTTGGAGAGTTTCAGTGACTCTTTCTCAGGAGGTGTTGTTGCTTTCCCATATTACCCGTACTTTCCTGAGTTCCAAACTACGTTCCATCTCAACTTCCATGATTTTTTAACTCTCAATTGTTCCTATTGGGGTTTGCAAAATTTTGTCCCCTTGTGCTCTTTGATGGGGATGGTGTTTTTGATGGACTATGTCCTTTTTGAGTTTTAACTGAGCCCCACTTCTAGGTGGGTCTTGAGATTTCGAGCATACATGTCGTGTGCCTGCCTTCTCCTCTGGACGACCTCCTTTTGGCTTATTCGGAATTTTCTACCCCTGTGTCAATCAAAGAAAACTTGTCAGTTTGAAAAGTGGTGGTTGGCTCGCAGCATTCTTGTTGAAAACAGCATCTAGGATTTATTTTGCCCCCATCATTGTGTTACATTACTAATCCCTGGCCGGAATTCTTAGTTTCTTTCCCCAGGATTGATGTGTTGATGTATCATGCTTCGGTCAACCCTCCAATCCTTGCGGCTTCGCCTTTGTTCTTCATCTTTGTGTTAGCTTTCCATTCATTTGTCAAAATTCTTGCCCCCTTTCTTGAAATCACCCAGTCTTTCTATGATGTTTTGTTGTCCTTCACCTTTTCTGCCTTTACGTCGTTACCTACTTTGTGTTGCACTTTCGATCCTTTACAAGAATTCTTTTACGTCCCTTCCCGACCATTGACGAGTTGATATATCATGCTTGGTCAGCTCTCACAGCCATTTCCACCTTTATGTTGTGCTTTTATCTCTTTTGCTAGAAGCCTTATACCCCTCTCGAACGATTGCTCAGTTAGGATGTTACGCTTGGTTGATCCTCTGATCCTTGTGGCTTTGTCTTGTTTCTCATTTTGGTGTTACATTTCCGATCTTTTGCCAAAAAATCCTCACCCCTTTCTTGAGATAACCCGGTCCATTTGTGAAGCTTGACTGAATCTTGATCTTTATTCTCTCACTTCGCGCCGCATCTTGTGTTGCACTCTTGATCCTTTGCTGGAAATCTTTATGTCTTTCCCGATGATTGATGTATTATGCTTACTAAAACCTTGCGACAGCGCAACCTTTCCCGTCTTCGTGTTGTGCAAACTTTACGTCCCATATGAGATAGCTTGATCGGTGTATGATGCTTGACTTACCCCAGAATCTTTGTGGTTTTACTTTGTACGCCCTTTTCTGTGTGGTACTCCTTCACTTTACCAACTCTTGTCTCTTCCATCAATTGCAGTTTTTTATGTGTCCTTCATATTGTCGTTCCCCACTTGTTATCTTTGTTACGCCTTTGGGCATCATGCTCTTGGTCCCATTGGGATGTAATAATCGGCTTTGAAATTCCTTTCGTTCGCATAAACAAAAGATTTTAGACTCGAAAGAAAAATGAAATGCAAAGACTCCGAACGGTATTTACGGTGAAGAATTCTTGACTTGCTGACTAATGAAAAGACAAGAAAGAAGACTTATCTGAAGAGTAACCGCTAGTTTTCGCGATCATGACATGTACTCCAGCCTAGTCGACCCAATCTGTTTCGATGACCGACATTCCGTTGCCATGCTTTTTGTTGTTATGACCCTTCTAACCAATGCTTTTCAGCAAAACCCTAGCTTGGCGTGCCCTGCAGTGTTTATAAACCAATGCCCTTTTTGAGTTTTGTTTTTGCCTTACCTTCGCCTCATGGTTCCTATGAAGGTTTTTACCCCTAAGACTCTGTTATTTTATTATCTCTCCCGCATGGCTCGGAGTGCTGCACCTAACGTGAATCATCTCCACTTGCTCAATTTGGTATCTTTTGAAGACAGATCAGAAGGTCTTTCTTTGGACCGTAACATAGGCTTTTGGATATGGTTAGAAGGAAAGGGTATGAAAGGCTCAAAAAACCTAAAATGCGTTCATAATTACAACTTCCGCAATCAAATTCTTACAACAACCACAAATTCTGCCCCAGTTTCTTGCTTGGGGGCTTTTGGATTTTTATTTTGATGAGACCAAACCATGAGGCTACCTACATATCCTTTTAAAAGGAATCAGGACAAACGTAGTTCATACTGATTCCTTATTTTGTTGTTGTTTTTCTTCTTCCTTTTTCTCTCTGTTTTTTCTTTCTTTTTCTTTTTCTTTACTTTTTTTTTGTTTTTCTTCTTTTTCTTTTCTCTTTTCTATTTTCTTTCCCTATTTTTCATTTATTTTTCTTTTCTTTTATTTTATTCTTCCCGATTTTTTCATTCTTTTCATTTTTTCCTTTCCTTTCCTTTTACTGCCTTCTCATACTTGCGTTTCTGACTTTAGTTACTTATTTGGAAAGAGGGGTGTGAAAGAAAATAATTAAAGCACAAAGGTGTTAGCAAAGATAAAGTGTTTAGATAGCCGAATAAAATGCCTTTGTCATTCCAACATTTCAAAATATGCCGAGTACAAACAAGTGCCAAGTATAGAAAGTCATACATAATGTCTTTTGACTGCATCTGAATTGATAGCCATTTCTACACATTTTCCTTCCACATCCGTTAAGTACAATGCCCCACTGGACAACACTCTTGACACGACAAACGGTCCTTTCCAATTTGGAGCAAACTTTCCCTTTGCCTCGGCCTAGTTAGGGTGGATGCGTTTCAACACTAATTGAAAACTTCAAACTTTCTTGGACGCACTTTCTTATTATATAATCTGGCCATCCTCTTTTGTTACAAATGGCCATGACACGCCACCGCGAATCTTTTCTCGTCAATCAGACTCAATTACTCTAAACGAGCTTTAACCCATTCTTCATCGTTGATTCCTACTTTCGCCACGATCCAAAGAGAGGGGATTTCAATTTCAGCCGGGATTACTGCTTCTGTGCCATAGACCAACAAATATGGGATTGCCCCTACCTAGATGCGATCGGTAGTCTGATAGCCTACCAATGCAAAGAGTAACTTCTACGGCCACTGCTTGGACCCTTCTACCATTGTACGGAGTATCTTCTATATGTTCGTATGGGCCACCTCAATCGCTCCGTTCACCTTAGGGCGGTATGGGGTAGAATTTTGATGTGTGATCTTGAACTGCTAACATACTTCTCTCATTAAGTGACTTTTGAGTTTTGTCCCATTGTCAGTGATGAGAGTCTTGGGGATTCCGTACTGGCAAATGATATTTGCATACACAAAGTCAACCGCATCTTTCTTGGTCACTACCTTGAAGGTTTTGGCTTCAACCCATTTGGTGAAATAGTCAATAGAAACTAGGATGAGTCTGTGTCCATTAGAGCTTCCGGCTCGATCGGCCCGATGACGTCCATGACCCAAGCAACGAAAGGCCATGGTGTAGACATTATATGCAATATAGTTGGTGGGAAGTGAATCAAATCTCCATTCACCTCGCATTAAGACATTTGCGCACGAAGATGATGCAATCCCGCTCCATGGTGAGCCAATAATATCCTGCCCGGAGGATCTTCTTTTCCAAAACATATCCACTCATGTATGGCCCGCATATGCCATCATGCACCTCATTCATGATGGTTGTCGCCTACCCAACATCTACGTATCTTAACAAACCAAGATCCGACATCCTTTTGTATAATATTCCTCATTTAAGGAAGAACCCATTTGACAAACGATTGATTGTTCTCTTCTGGTCACTTGTATCTTGTACCAGGTACACGCGTCTCCTGATATATTCCTTGATGTCGTGGAAACAAGGATCACCGTCAAGTTCTTCTTCCACCATGTTGCAATAAGCATATTGATCATTGACCTGGATATGTATCAGGCCAACATAAGCCTTGTCCGCGTGATGTAACAATGATGCAAGAGTAGCCAAGGCGTCAACAACTTCATTGTGAATTTTGGGATGTGCCGATACTCTATTGACCGAAATTATTGACAAAGATCATGCAAGAATTGCCGGTAAGCTTTAAGTCTCTTGTTTCCAAGTCCCCTTGAATCTGGTGTACCAGAAGGTCTGAGTCTCCCAAGACCAAGACTTCTTGGACACACATGTGTGCTTCTAATCTCTGACCCAAAAAGCATTCCTCATATTCTACTATGTTGTTGGTGAAATAGAAGCGGAGTTGAGCTGTGACTGGTTAATGATGACCTTCTTTAGAAATGAGCGCCGCTCCTATCCCAACGCCTTTCATATTGGCAGCCCCATCGAAGAAAAATTTCCATCCCGGCTTCTTATCCCGTTCCACTTCATCGATATGCATCACTTCCTCGTCTAGGAAGTATGTGTTCAAGGGCTCATATTCATCGTCTATTAGATTTTCAGCTAAATGATCTGCCAAATCTTCTGCTTCATGGTAGTCCTAGTTATGTAGATAATGTCAAACTTAGTGAGCAATATTTTCCATTTCGTATGCCTTCCTGTGGGCATGAGCTTCTTGAAAATGTATTTCAATGGGTCCAGACGTGAGATGAGATAGGTAGTATATGATGAGAAGTAATGCTTTAACTTTTTGGCTACCCACGTCAAGGCGCAACATGTCCGTTCAAAGATGAGTATACTTAACCTCGTAAGCTATAAATTTCTTGCTAACATAGTATATGGCCTGCTCTTTTCTTCCGGCAACATCGTGCTAACACAACACACACCTAAACGAGTTATCCAAGATTGTCAAATATAAGATCAGAGGCCTTCCTGGTTCGGGCACGACTAATACTGGTGGGTTCGACAAATATTCCTTCATCTTATCAAAAGCCTCTTGACACTCTCCCGTCCATTTTACCGCAGCATCCTTTTCTCAATATCTTAAAGACGGGCCAACAGATGGTTATGGGCTGAGCAATGAACCGACTGATTTAATTTAATCTTCCCAGTAGACTCACTACTTCTGTTTTGTTGCTTGGTGGTGGCAGCTCCTGTATAGCTTTGATTTTTTATGGGTCTAGTTGAATGCCTTGGCGGCTGACTATGAACCCAAACAACTTTCCCGAGGTGATCCCAAATGCATATTTTGCTGGGTTGAGTTTGAGGTGATACCTGCGGAGCTTTTGGAAGAATTTCCTTAGGTCCTTGATATGATCGGATTTCTTTCTGGACTTGATTATCATATCATCCATATCATCCACATCATCCACGTATACCTCAATTTCCTTATGCATCATATCGTGGAAAATGGTTGTCATTTCCCTCATGTATTTTTCCCCGACATTTTTCAAACCAAAAGGCATGACTCTATAACAGTATGTCCCCTATGATGTGATGAATGTTGTTTTCTCCGCATCTTCTTCATCCATTAAAATCTAGTGGTATCCTGTGTAACAATCCACGAATGACCAGATCTCATGCTTTGCACAATTGTCAATGAGTATGTTTATGTTTGGCAGGGGGAAGTCATCTTTTAAACTTGCTTCATTGAGCTCATGTTAATCAACACACACCCTGGTTTTACCGTCCTTCTTTGGCATAGGCACAACCTTTGCTAACCAAGTGGGGTATCGTGTGACTCGGATGACTTTTGCCTCAAACTGCTTGGTCACTTCCTCTTTAATTTTCGCACTCACATCAGTTTTGAATTTTCTCAACTTTTGCTTGACAGGCGGGCATGTTGGGTCTGTGGGTAACTTGTGGACCACCAAGTCAGTGCTTAATCTGGGCATGTCATCGTTGGACCATGCAAAGACATCTTTGTACTCAATCAACACTTCAATTATTTCTTCACAAAGTTGTGGCTCCAGACGGACACTTATTTTTGTTTCTCTGACATTATCCGGACTTCCTAGATTGACTGCCTCCGTATCATTCAGGTTTGGTTTGGGTTTCTCTTTGAAATGGGTTAACTCTTTACTAATCTTGTCCCATTCCCCTTTCTCATCATACCCTAGTTCGTCCTCATGTTCTATTTCCTGAATTATTATTTTTGAACTAGACTTGTTTTGAAGATTAGGCCGAGGAGTCCTTATATGCATGTCAAATCACTGGAACCATCATAAAAGTAACTGTACAAAAGAGAAAAGAAAGAAGAGTAAAGAGAAATGGAAATTATCAGCATTGCTGAAAGGGAAATTTCTTTTCATTAAAATCAAAGATAATAGAGTTTACATCCAAACGGACGGAAATAACAATAACAACTCTGAAGCTAATCCAAACTAGAGTGAAAGGAAAATAAAAGCCGACTACCACGACTCCCTCCGAGTGGGAAGAGGAGTGGCTTCCTAGTTATTGAGATTTGCGCATGTTCCCACAAACTGCACATCCGCGTTGATTGATCCTTCTCTTGCCTCAACCATATTCACCTCATTGAATAGTCTCTCCAATCCCTTGTCAAGATCTCCGTCCGCATCAATCAGCGGTCCGTCAATCTTTGGCCTGGGTGATTGCTACTACTGGTCTTGACGAATGATTTGGACAACTTTGGGATAGGCTTCGGGAGAGCACAATCCTTCTGCCTTATTTTCATGGCTCGCCTCATGTCTGCGGTTGTGGGCTTGAACCCTAGGACAAATGTGTCCAGATTTTTTGGGAGGGACACTAGTTGCACAATGCCTTGCAGCGAAGCCCCCAACCCCTTGCCGGGCATAAAACCATTTTTCAACATTTCTGAAGCTACCATGACGGACGAGGTTGCTATCTTTGGGGTCGTGACAACCTCACCCTCTGGGTTTTTCTGAACTGACACAGTATCAAAATTTTGTGGACCCACGGCCCTTTGCTGTTCTCAGATTCAATGAAAGGCACGATCGCGTCACCTGAAGTACACTGATTGTCCTCTTCGTGCACCACAATCTCTTGCCTATCCCATTCCATTAATATTTGACCATCTGATGCAGCCTAGATGGCACTGCTTTGGATGTATGAATCTAGGGTCTACCCAATAACAGGCTATAAGAGATTGCTACATCCAGCACTTGGAATTCCACAGTGAACTCAACGGGCCCTATAGTCACTTCAAGCATTATATCCCCTATGGTGTCTTTGCCTCCGCCACCGAAGACTCGAACATAGATGAAATTCTTGGGGACCCTTTCATTTTCCACCTTCAGCTTGGTCAATATTGATAGTGGAAAAATGTTCGCACTGGACCCGTTTTCGACCAAAACTTAGGTAAACACAGCATCTTCACATTTCACAGTCAGATAAAGAGCCCGGTTGTGCTCGTTGCCTAAATGGGCAATTCATCATTAGAGAATGTGACCTGGTTTACCTCGAATATCTTGTTTGCAATATTTTCCAAATGGTTCACCGTTTTCTTGTCTGGGACATGGTCTTCATTCAAAATCTTCATCAACGCCTAGCGGTGTTCATCTGAGTGGATTAGTAAGGATAACAAAGAAATCTACGCTGGCGTCTTCCTCAACTGCTCTATGATAGAGCAGTCCTGCATTTTCATTTTCTTAAAAAATTCCTCCGCCTCATCTTCTGGGTTATCTTTAGAGATTCTGCCCTTCCTCTATTCTTCTGGGGCAAATTACCTTCGTGAAAGAGTTAAACCCTAGGCCTCACACACGTGCTCCCTAACTTCTTTTCCCTTGTACATCACTATTGCTTGATCATATCTCAAAGGAATGGCCTTGTTGTTGACGATTGGTGGCTGGATCACTGGTTTTACAATAATTGGCTCTATGCGGACACCTTCCACAACCACGACAGGTTCTCTAACTGCCATATGTACTGTTACTTTTGACTGTTCCTGCTTTGGCGCAACCATGTAGGTTCAGCTCCCCAGAACAATCATAGGTTTTTTGCCTTTTTCTTTTGCCCCATTTACTAGCTTCTCACTGCTTGTTCTCTCAGTTGGCTTAAACTCACTGGCTTTGATCATCATTACCTTTTATGAGGACCTTCTGCATTCCCCCTTCTTTCTACAATCTCAATCATGTTGGTTTCCTAATGGGCCGGCAGCGGGTTTTGATTCATATTTGGTGCCTCTGGGTCTGCACCGCAATCCGGTGGGAGTCAATAAGTTCCTGGATTCCGTTGGTTAGATGCCAACACTTCTTGGTGTCATGCCCTGGTGCACCATAAGAATATTCACAGCTAACGGAATAATCAAGATTCTTCGAGGGAGGATTTGGCAGTTTTGCTTCAATTAGTCTCAACATATCCAGTTAATGCTTCCTGTGGAATAAGCTAGTATCAGATTCTCCCAACGAAGTGAAAGTCTTCTTCTTCTGTACACTTTCAATTCTCAGGATAGGATTGGCTCGGAAGGTGGGCTTCGGGGGTTGTTCGTATGCTCTTGGAGGTGGGTAATGATTTAGTGGAGTTGGGTAGGTGTTTTGACGGGGTGGCGCACGCCATTGTTCATGGCCGGGAGGTTGGGTATATGCTCGCGCGTGATGGACATAGAAACGAGGCTCTGGTGGCGGGTAATTATGTTGTGGTGGGAAGTATGGAGTATGTGGGTATGTTTTGTGATGAAGACGAGGTTGGGCATAATGAGATGGTGCCCGAGGACTGAACCAAGGTCCGGAATCCACCGTTGCTACTTCCTCTTTCTTCTTCTTCCCAAAGGTTCCCCCAGCTCTACCCATAATTGCCTGAGTAGTTTCCTTAATTGCCGAGTAGCTCACGATTTTATTGGATTTGAGGCCTTCCTCAACCATACTTCCCATCTTGACCACTTTATTGAAAGACTTCCCAACTACTGACACCAAATGTTCAAAATAAGTATGTTCCATAGCCAATAGAAAAATAATCAACTATCTCACTCTCCTTCATGGGAGGATCAACTCTGACTGCTTGTTCCCTCCACTGGAAACCGTACTCCCAGAAACTTTCATTGTGTTTTTTCTCTAGCTTTGTCAGAGAAAAAGACGATCCCAAAAAATCTCGAGATTATATTGAAAGTGGCAGGAAAACGCTTATGCCAGGTCATCCCAAGTGTTCTACCGATTGGGATCCTGCCATGTATACCACTCCAGCGCCGATCCACTTATACTCTCACTAATGTATGCCATTAGTAGTTCATCGCTTTCCCCTACTCCCCTCATTTTGCTGCAAAACCCTCATAGATGCGCGACTGGACCGTCATGACCATCATATAAGTTAAATTCAGGCATCTTGAAACCTAGAGGCAACTGCACGTATGGGAATAGACAAATATCCTTGAACGCCACATTCACCTAGCCACCTAATCCAAGCATGTCACTGAAGGATTGTTCTATACTCCGGACAATTCTAAGCATCTCTTCCAGCTCAGGATGTTTGATCGATTTTTCAGCTCCCATCGAGATTTCAGTACGGGGAGAATAGGAGAAAGGCTTCTGGGTTTTGTAAGCAGGTTCTGTTGGATACTATTGAGGGTCATAAGCTTGAAACAGGGGTTCACTCGATGACCTATGAAGTATAGTAGGTGGAGCTGCCACATAGATATGAGCAATTTGCGAGGGAGGGTGTTGAGTGACTTTTGATAGTGGAGCTGGTGGTGGTTGAGAGGTCGTACTCTGATGTTGTGAATAGATAGGAAAACTTGAGGGTAGGTCAGTGGCAAATTTGTCAGGTGCTTGTGCCAGTGGCGGGATAAAGGTTTTAGTAGAACGATAGGTCGGGGGTGGTTGTCCTCTTGCCCAAGGCAGGGACATCTAAGTCATTTGGGGCTTATGCTTATACATTTCCTCCTTTATAGCATTAAAGTCAAATTCTGCTACTTCCTTCGAGGGGCCAATAATGCTGACATCGGCTTCTTGATTAGCCATGACTTGCTTGATTTTAGACTACGTGTTGTAGGAGTGGGTTGCAAGAATGACATGTGTACTAATCACCTGTCTAATTTGAAACTGGTACAACACCAAATAACTAGTTAATGTTTAGGTTCTGATACATATGCGGCCACATATTGGGTATGAATGCACATAAATGACAGTCGGTCCCAGTATGCGTTTGTTGCTTGCGTCATCCCAAATTTTATTTGCGAAGCTCGCTTTTTCTTTAGACTTACTCCCTACCTCTTTCCTATTTCATTCAATTTCTCTCTTATTTTATTGTATTATGGTCGACTCTTATGTAGATTGCCTACGTATCAAGTCGCCGCATGAATCAGACCGAGGTAGTTGTTGCAAGCAAAAAGCGGAGCATATAAACATTCTGAAAATTTCCATCCTCAGAATAACAAACTTCGGTTACAAGGAATTGAAAGACTAACGACTTAAACAAGAAACTAACAAGCTTGGATAAAAAGCGAACTACAGACTCGAAAAACAATTAACTATGCGCAAAAGAAAATACAGACTCCCGGTTAAACTGATAGACATTTGAATATATTTTGACAAAATAATGGGTGATGCTTATGAATACATTAATACTTTAGGTGCTCTTGTGCCTCGCGGGGCATCATTCAGCCTTGACGCAGGCTTGCGTGCTAAACTCCCTTGGAGGTGGTGGAGGTCTTCCGTCATTTGCCGAACAAAGGTCATGGCGGTAGCAAAAAATCTATGATCGCCCGTACTCTTTCCCTAATAACACTCTTTTCTTGCAACAAACGCCCAATTTTCTCAGCCTCTTACCTCTAGAGTTCGCTCGACTACCTAATTCAGTTCATGGAATTGCCGCAAATGCATCTCCAACTTTGCTGTCGCTGCATAACAATTTTCTCTCTCAGCTTTGAGGTCCTCGACTTGCTTGGCCACTCTGTTCCCGGCCGTAATGACCCTCTGTTGTAACCTAGCAACCTCATAGTCATTCATCTCCTTCAATTGCTCAATGATGCGGCCTCGCTCCTCCACGCTTTTAGCTAATTATTTCTGAACCCTGGATAGCTCGCCTTCGGCCTTATTCAAATAAAACCCATATTCGGTTACTTTTCGCCTCAAATTGTCTATGAGTTTTTCATCCTTCGCGCTCCTGGTAGGGGGGATTTTCTGCGGCTGTTTCATTTTCTGAATTTGGGCTCCCAACGCCTCATTTTACTGGGTTAATGTTTTCTTTTCTCCCTCATCTGTTGCGGCTTGCAAACCATTTTCAAATTGCAGTTCTTTGACTTGACTTTCTAATCTTCCTATGGTAGCCCTGTATTCATTTTCCTTGGCTAGCCAATCCCATTACTCTTGTGACGTTTCAACAAATTCTTAGAGATGTGGTATTTTAGCTGTCCTTCCGGGCTCTATTTCTTTTTTATGCCAAGCAATGTATCCGGATGCAACCTCTCCTTTAGCTATGTCACATACTCGGGCACCGCTGTCAAGTATTCACATTCGCACCAGATTTGACGAACGACGACTGTAGGGAATTGGCCATTGGGGCTAATCTCAACTGCATGATAACTAATATCCTCGTCCCTGGAAATCATTTGGAATCTACCTAATTGCCTTAGCACTCTGTATGGTGCATAGGGTTGGATACTTCGGAGACCCATAAGAAGGAAATGAGGCCTGGTGGCTAGAATATACACAATTTCATCCATGGGGAGCCACCCGAATGTCCAGTCTATCGGATTTGCAGTGACAACCCAGAGATACGACACCCATTCTGTGACGCCCTTAGGTAACCTAAACCATCAACCCTGTTGTAGAATTCCTCTATGCAGCTCTTTGTTGGTGACCCATAATTGATGGACCGAGGATGGTAGCATAAATTCTCAATCATCAATATTTGTAACAACAGGTTACATCCTTCAAAGAGGTCTCCTCTTGCTATACAGGCGGTGAGAGAACGGAAGATCTCGGATAGGATCATAGGAGCGAGGGAGCTCTTTGCCAGAGTTGTTAAAGTAATGACGACCTGCTATCCGTATGTCAATATTTCCATCCTTCCGCGGAAATACCAAAAGATCGACGAATAATACCATCGAATTCTCCTCCCATTTGAGTTGGTTCCCTTTGCTGCAAATATAGTTTTCTGGGTGATTGGATACCCCAATATGCCCGTACCTGTGATATATAAAATGCAGAGTACAGAAGCCGGCTTACATGCCCGGATTGTGAACCTTCCTACTAATTTTTAAGTACTCCAGGAACTTGTGCACAGCCAGGGCTCTTGGCGCAATCAGGTATTGGTGTCTCAAAGAAATCATAGGGGTCCCAATACATTGAGTTATTTCCTCCAATGTCTGTGTGATTTCCAAATCCGATAAATGGAATAAATTGTAAGCCGTCCCAAAATGTGATCAATGCCTTTATGATATCTCCCCTTGGGTTAATTTTCAGCAACCTAATAAGTCCTCCAAATGCATGTGGTCGTTCTGCCCCGCTTCCCCCAAGTCATTCCACCACATGTGTAGCTCCAAGGGAATTTTTTTCATGAATGTTATCGGCAAATACAGATCTGTGCCCATTCTACACATTTATTAGGGAGAATTAGTATCTCAAAATTTGCTCTACTTGACCCCCCAAAACATTAAAACTAACCTCTTTCTTATATGAAATTTATTATCTAAAATCACGGACCAGCTTTGCAAATACGACCTTTCAGTACTTCGGAAGGAAGAATTTAAGTCTGTGCACGCTCACCGGCCCAAAATAAGACTCAGAGGCGGCCATTTGCACAAAGTCAGCCTTCCGGCGTCCCTTTCGATAACATTTGGCTATTCCTGGCAGTAACGGCATCACCCAATTTATTTAGGAAAATTGAAAAATATTAGACATTTTTTTCCTTGTTTTAGTTATTTTTGAAAAAGGGAGGTTTGACCCAATTGGAGTTGCCTACGTATCTCGTACCTAATGAAAATCAAACCGGCGTAGTTTGGGCGAAAACATTTGTCAAAACTAAAAACTTTGTTGAAATCTCCTTTTTCTTTTGTTTTTCCTTTTCGTTTTCCAAAATTCGGCAGCATTTCGGTGCTATTTTAGCATTGGTTTTACAAGACAAATGATTAATCTCAACCAACCCTAATACTACTTATTTCCTCAATTTTATTCCTTATTCTCAAGCCGGTCAACATGTAAATCCTAAGCAGCTAAATGCACAGGCAACACGTAATATGCATCAAGATGGTCTTTTAGTGTTGAGTCACCTAAGTCAAATGCATGATGTAAATAAGCATTCCTACTAGGGATCCGGCATATGGTGATGTTATTCTAAGCCAAAAACGTTGGTATAGGGTCTAGACTATGCACCCGATCGGACAACTCGAGTCGTGGATGGGGCTACGTACCGGGAACCAAAAGGCCATCCGGGTTAGTAAATTGTCCGGCCTCTTTCTTATTTTAGGGTATGACACTAACAAAATAGGGTGAAAAGCAAACCCCAATCGAGTTGGGGATGCAACAACTTCATACTAGACTTTTGAAATCCAAACTCAACTATTTCTATATCATTTGATTAAAAAATTTCTCAGAAACTTAATAGATTAAAGGCTATTGGAAAAAATGCAATGGAACAGTAAAAATTGTTGTTGTTTTCAGGAGTTATTGAGATATTTTTAAAGCTTCAAAACTCTAGGAGTTTTTGTGAGATCTTCAGACATGTCTAACCCCCCTCTTTCGAATGATTTATAGTCCCTTTTATAACCAAAGGCTAGGGCAACACTTTTATTTTCTTTTAACTAAAGGTTCTTCTTTCAATTTCCAGATTTTATATACTTGGACCCTCATTTTTTGATTTGTTCCCCAAGTTACTGCAGCAAAACTAATGATTTTATATTGAAGACCCCTTCTAGAAGGGTCTAAAGGCTTCCACTTATAAACTACCTATACTATACTTATTTTGTTTCTAAATTACCTGAGCCAAGTCAAAACTCCAGATTACCCCTATTTTATTTTGAAAATTACAAAAATTAAACGAATATTCTGTATTGCCCTATCTTATCCTAAAATTACCACAATTGGGTAGAAACCCGTATACTACACTGAAATTGCTTAATTGGTATCAAAGCCAACTCTTAAAACTAATTCTGATAGTCTTGAGAGCTATAACCAATCCTAATGGTATTAATCTAGAACAAATTCCAATCAATCCTCAGCAAATCAAAATACAATTGAATCAAAATCAGGTCAAATACTTAAAAATAAGAAGAAGAACATAGGAGGCTACCATTATCAAAATCAAAATTCAGAAATCAACACTGCAAACCATGTGAAACTCTGAAATTAGAAAATTACCAAACAATCATGACCAACCTAATTGCATGTGCACTCTTAACTAATACTCAAACTCAGAAGTCAAGAACCCTGCAGAAACTAAAGAAAACATGCTAGACTTCAAAATTTAGCCTAAAGCATACATGGCAAAACAAAGCAGAATTTACTAATTAAAAATTCACAATGGACATGTATTACAGAGTTGTGAACATGATCAGTAATCTAATAAAGTGCCATTTTCAATTTAAACTAAAAAAGAAAAATAAATAATTTCGGACTTAATTGCTAAACTTGGCAAGAAATACAAATTAGGAAAACAAATTAAGAGAGGTGAACATACCCGTTTTCTTCAATTAAGCTTCGTTAA
This sequence comes from Nicotiana benthamiana, assembly GCA_034376525.1. NCBI lineage: Eukaryota > Viridiplantae > Streptophyta > Magnoliopsida > Solanales > Solanaceae > Nicotiana > Nicotiana benthamiana. The sequence continues at coordinate 105,904,019 of CM067329.1, forward strand.
AATCAATTCGAGCCTCCGAGCGGCACTCAAACATCCTTCCAATGGTCAATCTCGAACCTAAGGCAAGGTTGATTTCAAGATTGGGGGGTTCTAGGTTGTTTGATAAGTCTTGGGTGTGTTTTTGAGTAGATGAGGGCTAGAGGGGTTGGTAGTGATGGCCAGGGAGCTATTGGAGGTCAGCCACCACCTTGCATGGCGGAGCTGCCTGCTTCAGACGAATATTCAAAGGGATGGGATCATGTTTGAGGGTGACTGATGGTAGAGTTAGGAAGAGGGGAGTGAGGGGAGTATGGGTTGTGACTATGGGCATCGTTGGCCACCGGGCGCCGTGGACAGCGAAGGTTCCGGGCTTTTAACAGATATTCGGCACGTTTCATGGGGTTTTGAGGGGTGATCTTATGAGGGTTGGGAAGAGGAGACAACGGGGATTCTGGGATGCAAATTTGGTTACGCCGCCACCTGTGGCGATTTCCGTCCGGCGACGGACGGTGGTGGTATGGTGGATTGGCTGCAGCGTTACACCGGCTGAGGATGGTACGAGGAGGGTGAATTTTGGTCTCATGAAGTGTTACATGTGTTCAGACAATTTTATTTAAAATGTAAGGCTCAATCTGAGCCGTTAGATTGAGGGGTCAGGCTTGGTGGTATTGAGCTGGTTTAAATTTGCAAAAATGGCCCAAGCCGGCCTTTTAAAACAAGACAGCATTTTCAAATCTTTTTTTGCTCTTATTTGTTTTAATTTCTAAATTATTTTATTAAAACCAAATTAATATTAAAAAAGCAAAAACCTTATTTAAATCCAAAATTAGGCTAATTAAATTCCTAGTCAATTACATCTTAATTTTAACGACCAATTTTTTGCTTTAAAAGTAGAAATGCAAGAAGAACCACTTTTGTCATTATATATTTTTCTTTTCCCATGCTAATAATTAACTACTGAACCAAAAATATTAAAACTAATATACTAAACGCAAAAATGCTATTTTTGAATTTTGTGTGAATTAACAATGCAAATGCACACATGCAACATGCAAATAAGCACAAAATATGCAATTAATTCCCAACAAACACCAAATCACGCAAATAAGTCCTAAAAATTAAAATAATAAAAGAAAGACCCAAACAACAACATCAAGAAGATTTTGATAAAAATGATTCAAAGCTCAAAAAAATGGCATGAAAAGTTGCCTTTTGCACTGCTGGGATATCGCATAACAGTGCGCACATCGGCAGGAGCAACTCCATATTTACTGGTTTATGGGACTGAAGCTGTCATACCCACAGAGGTAGAAATCCCTTTGCTCCGAGTAATTGTCAAAGCAGAAATTAAGGATACCGAGTAGGATAAAACTCGTTTAGAGCAGCTATCATTAATTGATGAAAAACAAAAGACTGCAGTTTGTCACGGGCAGTTATACCAACAAAGAATGGCCCCCGCTTATAACAAGAAAGTGTGCGCTAGGAATTTCAAAGTCGGACAGCTAGTATTGAGGCGTATTCTCCCTTACCATTAGGAAGATAAGGGAAAGTTTGCCCCAAACTTGAAAGGTCCATACATTATTAGAAAAATACTGCCCAAAGGAGCATTGTACCTGGGTGACGTTGAAGAAGACGAGCCCTAGACAACTGTTAATGCAGATGCAGTGAAAAGGTAGTATGTTTAAGCCCTCTGCTGCAATGATTTCGGCCGGTTGAAATGACGAAGGCTTTCTTTCCCGCTACCCTAAACATTACCTATCCTTTCGCAAACCCCTCGAGCCGATTGCATTTCTTTGCTTACCATATTTGGAACCAAGAATTTCTAAGTTCCAAAAAAAAAAAAGAACAAGAAAAAAGAAAATGAATGATTGAAATAAAAGAAACAACAAACAAATTAGTTTAGGAAACACTTCCTAAACTACGTTTGATTTAATTTCGAATGGATACGTAGGCAGCCTCTCTGTGAGGTTCGGTCAGATTAAAATAAAACCCTAGTTCCCCAAGAAATAAAACTGCTGCAGAAATGTATTTGTTCGGTCACAAACCCGCCCGAATAGTTCCAAAGTTGTAAATTTCCCTCAAATTTCCTTTGCTCAAGAGCCTAGTCCAAGTCCTTCCGATCAATTGGCCAAAACAGGGACGTGACAAACACCATCGCTGGGATTCGGCACAACTCTATTTAAAAGAAATAAAATGAGAGAGTTTTATCGGTGAAAACCATCGGGCACCATAAGGCGATGGTGAGCAGAGAAAAACGAAATGAGAGAGTTTGTTTAGTGAAAACTCGCAAAGAGCGCTATCGGACGACGCGAGAAGAGAAATGAGATAGTTCGATTGGCGAAAACCAGCAAAGGGCGTCGTCGGCCGAAGAGAGGAAGTATGGCCACTCAAGCCTGAACAAGCTTCCATGGTTTTGAAAGATTGAAATCAAAAGGCAAAAATGGATCTGGGCCGGGTATTTAGTCCAAGAAGCATGTCCTCTCATTTAAAGTCGGCACGCACTCATAGATAAATCCTCCTCTTTTCTCCAAAAAGAGACATACATCTATAAATCCATGTGTTTGTTTTGTTTCTTCTCAAACTACTTTTCCGTTTAACTTTAATGTCCTGAACATTCCGCAAGAGAAGGTAGCAGGACCGGTCTTATGGGTTTTCTCTTGGCAAGAACTAAATAGAATATTCGGCATCAGCAAACGCATCTAGCCAACCCTGGCTGATCATGACAGCGGATGCTTCAAACGGAGGAAGGTAGAGAGAAAAGAAATTCAAAGTTGGGAGCCCACGACGGCGAATCAAGATCGGAAAGGTTAAGCCCAAGCGGGTTAATGGTTCCTACAAAAAGATCCCAAAAGGCAAGCCCCGAAGTGGAAATCGGGACAAAAATCATAACCAAAGCCTGTAAAACAAAAAACCAATCTGAAAGATGAGGACCGCCCGACCAACCTACGAGGCAAAGATCGGAAGTCAAGGGTTTTCTTCCAACAGAAATGGGCTTGAAATCAAGAAAAACATGGCCACAAACCAATAATTGTTCAAGCTTACAAATTGCCCTGTTTCTGAATTGAAATTTGACACGGGTATAATCTAAAAACAACGGGAACATATGACAAATGCAATCCAAGGAATGGCACAACGCCTAAGAATGGTGTTGCATCAATAACAAAAAGGGGAAGTTTTCTTTACATTCTTTTCCAGCAATTTTATAAATAAACATGATAGCATGGGACTCCGATCCCTGATTCCTTCCCTAGATTTAGGGACACATCCCTAGCCTTCCCCTGCATCACTTGTGGACCTCCTCGACATAACCCAAGGATCGCACTCCACTCCCTCCAGCACATACCGTGAAATTTCCTTCTTACGCTTCTGGGCATAACCCGGGAGGCTTCTCTTTATATCCCCAGCATAACTTGAGGACCCCTTTTTTCCTACCTTTTTTCCCCAGCATAGTGTGAGAGTTAAAGCTCTTCTGTCCTTAGCATAACCTAAGGTTTTTCCTGCCCTTCTCTATCCCCAGCATAGTCAAAAAGATCTCTCTGGCATTCCACTTCCTTCGATTCCCCTGGCATAACCTAGGAATTTTCCATTAAACCCCGACATAACCCTATGGATCTCCCTAGCATAACCTAGGAATTTTCCATTCAATCCCAGCATAACTCATGGATCTCCCTGGCATAACCTAGGAATTTTTCATTCAACCCCGGCATAACCCGTGGATCACCCTAGCATAACCTCGAAATTTTGCATTCAATCCCGGCATAACCCGTGGATCCCCTGGCATAACCCATGAATTTTCCATTCAATCTCGGCACAACCCATGGATCTTCCTAGCGTAACCTAGGAATTTTGCATTCAATCCCGGCATAACCCGTGGATTTCCTTAGCATATCCTAGGAATTTTCAATTCAATCGCGGCATAACTCGTGGATCTCCCTAGCATAACCTAGGAGATTTCTTTCAATCTTGGCATAACCCGCAGATTCCCCTGGTATAACCCATGAACTTTCCATTCAGCCCCGGCATAACCAGTGGATCTCTCTAGCATAAACTAGGAGTTTTTATTTCAATCCCGGCATAACCCAAGGATTCCCCTAGCATAACCCAGGAATATTCCATTCAATCCCGGCATAACCTGCAGATTCCCCTGGTATAACATAGGAATTTTTCATTTTTCCCGGCATAACCCGCGGATCTCTCTGCATAACCCAGAAAATATTTTCAGTTCATCTCGGCATAACCCGTGGATTTTCCTTTCATCCCTAGCAGGGACCCTTCATTCCTATCCTGGCATGACCCGTGGATCCTTCTCTTACCCCTAGCAGGGACCCTTCATTAAATCCCGGCATAACCCGTGGATCCTCCTCTTATCCCTCGCAATGACCCTTTTTCCTTCCTAGCATATCCTGGCAATCAGTCCAAAGCATACGCAATCCTGACTTTTATTGGTTTCAAGAAAGATATAGCTTAGATTTTTGTTGCAAATAAGTCACGAAATTTTCCCGGTGAAAACTGGGGAAATATTTTTTTTTTCGTTTGTTTGTGGTGTCCGAGCAAGGTTTTACTTCAAGGCACAGAATTTAAGATGACCGGAAGTGGGAGTCTCAACCCAGAATAAGGAAAAGAAGAACAGAACAAAAAAGAAGTGAATGCAAAATGATGAAGCGGATAGAGATGCAGACTGCTAAAATTTGATTGAAATCACAAGCCCCGCCTGACCCGCATCAGGATTCCGATTGGTGTCTGTTATAAGATCAAGCCAAGAGTCAAGACTAAGTTTCAAGAGTCTCGTGGATAGGAATATTGTAACTCGTAGTTAATAGGCCTAGCTAGCTTAGCTGTAGATTTTCTTTTTGTGTAATAAGGAGTCGGTAAGCAGTAGCAGCAACAACAACAATGAAATCACAGCCCTTGGTAGTCCCAGCTACCAAACACTCAAGAACTACACTGACCTGATTCCTTTATCGCCGAGGATATGTAGGCAACCTTTGAAGCAAGGTTCGGTCAGACATCTTTTCAAAATGCTTCTCCTAGAGTGTTTTAGTACGTAAAAGTACCGCATACCTCTCATTTTTCTTTGACCAAAAACCCTTCGTGTTTCCGGGTAAAGAGGGACAGGTGTGAGCACGTGATTTTTGCTTCGTTAAAATTACTCCTACAGAATTCCCAGACATAGGATTCCTCCGTTTTATTATTTATTTGTAGGATTTATTTGCGCGTATTAGTGTGTGTTTTCATTAGTGCATGCATGACAAGTCATAAAAAAATACAAAAAGATTACATAGGCATTCAAGATTTGATTTTACATATTTTGTTCGAATTAATTGGTAATTAAGGTTTTATTTTGCGAAATGTAAAAATCACAAAAAATAAGTAGTTTATATTAGCATTTTATTGTTAATTTTAATTTTTTTTTATATTAGGTGGTTGTTTGTCTAATTTAGCTGAAATTAGTCTAATAAGATTTTTTAAAAAATAAAATTAGGAAGTTTTATAATGAAAATAAAAAAGGAACTAGGAAATAAAGGTGATTAAAATAGGCTGGCCACAATTGGGCCAAGCTTGGGTTTCCTAAACATCTTTTACCATCCAAAAATACCCAACACCAGCTCAAAACATGTCACTGACCCAAACTGATATAAGAGGCGCCTACGAAGTCGTTTTGGGGCCATCAATCTAAGCCATCCATCAACGATAATCCAACAGTTCTAAAACCCCCCCTAAAAACCAATATAAATGTCCAAACGTGTGTAATACACTCTGAGACAAACCCTTTCATCCTCGTACAAACCTTCACCGGTGTAACACAGTCCAGGAGCCGCCACAGACCCATCGTCTGCCGCCAGCTGGAAATCATCTCCGCCGGCGGCAAAGCTCGGATTCCTCCAAAAATACACCCCTGACTCCCCGTACCCTCATCTTTCCGATGCCTTAAAAACCAAGTCTTGAATACAAGCCAATTGTCTCGAATATTAAAATATTTGGACGCCGCCTCCGCCATCCACGTCGGAATCCTCCAAAAATAACACCACATATTTTTCACCCCATCCCCACAGCGAATCCATGGTTATATTCCTCCAAACCCCTACCCATCGCTTCGATATTAGATTGAAGCACTGACCAAAGACCCAACCTCCCCGGAACCCTTTGAAATTGATACCGGGTGACCTCCTCACCTTCCCCTCAACAAATCCACAACCAACAACCTTCAAATACAACCAAGACCTGGCCAAAAATCAGATCCAAAAATAATCTGGAACACAAACCTACCCCAAACTAACCACCCTACACCTGATACTATCAAATGATGGCACAAAGGTGCCAATATGCCATAGAAACTCCTATAATGGTCGAAAACCATGGAACTTGAAACGTCCAAAGTTCTAGGGTTGCATTGATTAATCTATGTACCATGTTTTCCTTTGATTGCTTTTTAATTTTTTCGTTGTTCTCATTTGTGTAAATGCATGAATGTCCATTCGCTCATCTGTTAAAAAAATTCTGAGTAGTTAATTTTTTTCCATCACATGCTTTTTCTTTTAAGTCTTGAAAATATGTTTATTAATTATTCTCTTATCATTCAAACTCATAGTTGTTTATTTCAACTCATTTGAATTATCATGCTAAGCTCAGAATTGTTCATCTCTAGTTTAACTTTCCATTTTTTGTTTTAAAATTGATCAGTGTCCGTGTGTCATAAATTTTGTTTTTGAAGTTTGTACTGTTTCACTTTATCTTTGCTTTTGGATAATTTAGTTCCATATATTAATACATGTCTAAATCCGCCTGTATATATGTGTTGCATCGATTTGTTACTTATAAATTTTTTACCCTGGTTTGTGTACTTTTATATAAGTATAGTATAGTCTCCAATTGAATAGTTGGCCATGTCCAGATTTCTCGAAATTTGATCCTAGCTGATAATGGAACCCTGGTTTACGACCTTTTGTAGTTAACTAGGGTCAATTTCTGACCAAATGGATAGGCACCAGGGTATAAAACATCTAGGCTAGTAATTAAGAAGGGAAGACATGGGTAATGGGGGTATTTGATCATAGGAATATTGTAACAAACCCGTGCAATATTCTAGTGGAGGTTTGAAATGCAATTTCTGTTAATTCTTTCTACAAACTTGAGGCACAAGTTAAAAAATAAGGGATCAATTAAGAAAATCTGAAAAATGGGTAAGGGACTAATAAGAAAAAAAGAAGGACTTGTTGCCCTAAGGCCTTGGATTTAAAAGAGTATCTGATTGTTTAGAAAAGGGATATACATTCTTATGAGAAAAGGTCGAGAACACCATCTAAAAACAAATTCCCTGAATATCCTAAGCTTTTTCTGGCAAAATTTCCAAAAAAAAAAAATTATGTTCAATAAGTCGAAGATGACTCGACGCATATGCATTTGAAGTTTTAGAGGTTTTCAGAAGCTATTTTAGGCATTGATCTTAGGCTGGTTTGTTTTGTTCAAGCTAGGATTGAAACTTTTTTGTTGTTGGCTTTTCAAAACTTTATTGAGCTCCTAATACCATTCCTGGGCTTTAGCTGGTTGATTTGCTGCTGTTTGTTGCTTCTCATTTACCTTACTTATAGAATCCCTCTTTGCTGTAATTCCAGGTACTGCTCTCACTTAGGAAAATCTGAAAGTGCATAGCCACATGTGATATTGAAGACATTTATATTTTCATGTTAATATTGTATTACAAATGTTACCAGTTTAGTAGTATTTAGGATATTCATCTTATCTTTGGTGCTATAATGTGTGTAAACATCAAAATTATGCCAGACTGTATCTGGACCGTGAACTATAATTTGTATAAATTTCAGTAGGTTTAAAATATTGTAGTCAATAACCTGCCTGATTTTCATGTTTGATTCGGTAATAGGGAGTCGTTATATGTATATGTACTCTGATTGACGAGTACATTAGTTTTAGAAGCTAAGTTCGAAACCTGAGTTGTAACTTACTAATTTACAAATAAAAAATCACTACCAGTATTTCCTTTTGTCAAATTTCTTTAATGTGTTAAAAATGATCAATTAAGAATAATATCAACAGTTGTAGTGTAGCGATCTGAAAATGCTATCCTTATCCTTGTGATTATTTTGTAATCCAAATTTCTAGGCTCAATTTTTTTTTAATACCTAGGCGTAGCCTAGGTTAAGATTTTATTAATAACATAAAAGTAAAATTACAAAAAGAAAAATAATCAATCCGATACCTGATAACAACATGATCATCCCAGAGTTTATAAGCACTCTGTGATGATATTACATTTGAGGAAATTAATACAATTGATAAACATATGAAAAGGTGATGAAAGTCATCGTGATTCATGCTTTTGTTCTTTGCGCCAACTGCTTTAGTTTGGCGATTCTCATTGGGGGACGTCTAATGCTTACTTCTTGTGTTACCCTTCCGTCCCAGCTTCTATCTCTCTGACGACTCTTCTTATTTGTTTTGCTGTGCATTGGTGATAAGTCGCCTTTTCTTGCAGCATCTTTGCGACATTGCATTAACATCTCTTCTTCCTCTCCTTCTTCAAAAATTTCCATAGCATTCTGGATATGTATTTTTTCTGAAGAGATTTGAATAACAGATGACTTTCCATCATGTATTATATTTGCAACAGTTAGTGTTGATTGATTTGTCGTCAAAAGATCTGCTGTTGAAGCCTTTTTAGGAATGAAAATCTGGGCATTATGATTCAATTTGGTCCCAGTCAAATCTGCATTTTTCTTTCTTACAGCTGATTTGGTCGTATCTTCGCTGTCTTCTTCAGCAGATGACCATCTCCCGGAACCTTCATCCAAGCTTTCATCATCGTCATAATGCTGTTGGTCCCACAGTTTCGATTTAATAACCATGTCCCTCATGTTAGCTACAATGAGTTGTTTGTTCTTACCCTCGAGACTTGAAAATTCCTCATTATCATTGAGATCTTCCCCGCTATATGCACTGGATATATAGAGGGGAGTATAACTTTGAACCTTCTTAATCATACCTCCCATCATTTTGTCGTTATGTTTATCAATATTTGCGAGAGCGACAAATGGATTAGAGCTTGTTGTTATTTCTGAAGTTTTCTTTGAAAACTGTTTGTTTATGTTCTGGGATGAATCACTTCTGCTGTCCCTTGGTGAAAGATATACTTGTTGCTGTTGTGCATTGGTCGTATACTGATGCCCTTCGATACTAGTACACTGCCTTTGATGCTGTTCTTTGGTACTGCAATGATGTCCTGTGAAACCAAAAATCTGCCCTGTTTTTCCAGTACAAACTTCATCTGATCGAGCCTTAATAGGACCTTTTGATATCTCCTGAGGGCTGTCCATTTTTAATTTGGATGAAACAGTTTAATCGTCATCCTGCTTTGCTTCTTCATCTCGATCATTTGACCATAAGGCAGAAACTTCTTTAATTTTTGAGTCAGATTCATCAGCTGAACAAAAAGCTTTCTCAGCAATCCCAGTGTTCCCTTTAGCCTGTGAATCCATCTTGGCATTGTCATTGTTACACCTTGCCTGTTTCTTTTCTGAATTTTGACCAATTTGATCATTTTGCTTACTGCTGTGCTGCATACCTTCAGTGATATCCTGTTGAAATTCCCTTGCAGCTGACTGTCTAAAAACAGCATCCTCCTCATTTGCAGTTAAAACCTTCGATGGAACAGTGCTAAGGGATTTGCTAAAAAGTGCCAGATCACTTCTTGGTTCTGGTAGAACCTCAACGACAGAAACATATTCCCTTGTTTGATCATCCAAATTAGCATCTTGCAGCTGTGATTTATTCCAACCATTTTGCTTTGGAAGACATACTGAACCAAAATCAAATGGAATATTGTCACTGATTTGATCATTCAAAATCTTGGCCTTGCAGCTGAAAACTTGTCCAGTTAGATCATCAGATGAAATCTGCTTCACATGGTCATTTTTGGTACCTGATACAGAACCTATAGCATAAGAACTGTTTGCTATTGACAATTCAAATTCTGTCATGCTAATTGGCTTTAATGCAACAGCAGTCATGGATTTTTTCCCCCTGTCAGTTGCATATTTGACTTTTGAGCAAAAGGTTGTAGAGGCATCAGTCAAAGAAGTCTTATGGTCTCGGGCAGTAAGAGGATCATTGTTGCAAAGTGCATCAGTTTTAGCTTCATCAGCTTCTTTTGGAGTAGGCAGTGACTCTGAAATTATTGGATTTGGACTTACCAAATTGTTGGATTGCTGCAACAATATAACAGGATTACCTGCATTTTTTCTCCCACACTGCTGAATAGATTCATCAGTTGTATTAGACATCAGAACAGGTTCAATTGCAGTGATAGGATGTGTTTTCTGTTTCCAAACAGGTTTGATATGTTGAACAGCAGACACAATAGGATTCTTATGCACGACCCTTCTTTGTGAAGCTCTTTTTTCATTTAGAAGATCCCTTGCGTCTCCTTGCAATTTCTCGACGATCTTTCTGCTACCAGAAGTAAAACTGTCCATTGTTTCATTTTCTTGAATCCGTCGGCAGGATTTAACATTATGTCCTTGATGACAACCATGTGTACAGTATGCTGGTGCATTATCAATAACAATTTTTTTATCAAAAATAGAAACTTTTCCAGATTTGGAATCAACTATTTTGATCTTTATTGTTGATGGATGTTTGTCGAGCAAATTGATCAGAACTTTCACTCTAGCCGTACTTGGTCTCGTTCGATCTTTGGTAGCTTTGTCTACTGCAATAGGCTTTCCAACTGACGACGCAATGGATAGGATAGATTTCTGCGCAAACAAATTTGCTGGCAGCTCGGGCAGAGAAATCCATACCACAGCTTTAGAAGTTTCCTCTCGCGGATTAAATCCCATCGTCCACGGGAAAGTCCTATAGAAAAACTCTTCTCCTTTAACCCTTAAATATCCATTCGTTCTTGGTACCACCTGAGCGAAATCTTCGAAAAGATCGAATCTTACAAGAATGTGACGGTATTCAAGTTGACCGATGATACATCTACCTTTGACGGCTAACTGTTTCGGCAAGATCTGCCTTAAATCGGCTTTCCATAAGACAATTTAAAAATTACAGCTTGATGAAGTCCTTCCTCTTTAGTGAAAGAGTTGATTTCATCAACTGTAAATTCTACAATTGGCAAGCCTTGGTCGATGGTGATTGGACAAAGCTGGAGTTGAGACTTGCTTTCAGCAACGTGCTGTCCAGAAAGCTTCGATGCATAAGATTGATTGGATCTATGTCCAATTTGATTTTCTGTAACGGTATTAACAGCCTCTCCGACAGCCGCAGGCTGGGGAGAGGATATCACGTCCATCGATCAAAATGAAATCAGCACCATGAAGTGCTGCGATCAATACCAAAACAGATTAAAAGAAACGATATGCGAGCTGCTTCAGATCTTATCCAATTGTTTCATATCCAGATAAATGAAACAATGTTATAGCTCCTTCGACTAAAACTGATTCAATCTGTTGTGTGAACCAAACAGATTGGATGATGAAAGATCCGCAAACTTCACATCTAAAAAGAATAATTCGCAAGATTGCTTCGCAAATCTTAGATTTAAGATCTACTGCGTTTGGCGTTAGATATTGTAAAAACAATAGTAGGAATGAGTTCACCTCAAGATGTAGATTGTCTAGACACCAAAAAAAATTAGTATTCCGCCACCGGATTCCGATATGAATAGTGACTGAAAATCACTGTTCACTCATGCTACAACGCGAGAGAGAGTCTGGAAAAATTAGGCTCAATTGAAGGCCCAGTTTGTTGTAATTTTGTGTAATAAAATATACTCCTGGGCTGTTCTCGTTGATAAAGCCCGAATGGCAGAAATCTGCCATACAAATGTTGAAAATACACATAGTGATTGTTTCATTTGGATAAATTGTTAATGCATGTATCAATTAGGAATTTCTCTTCTATTTAGAGACACAAGTAATAGAGAATCATAGTCTTTTAGGTTGACCTTCTAAAAATAAATTGAGTGAGCCACGCAAACAAAATCATACACCACGTTGGCTCTTTAATTGTAATAAATGATTAGAAGTTTGGGAGATACCGTGTAGTGAATTCATGGTTTTCCACGAAATTAAAAACGCGTAGTTGCATTAGGCGTGTTGTTTTAATAATGTATCTTCCTAAATTCGGGTTAACATTTATGTGACCCAAATTCAAATCTCAACGACGTTAAAATGTGTCGAGAACCCGAGTGCGTTTATATGACATTGTTCGAGACGTGTTTAAATAACGTTGCAAATATTCCTAAAAGTGAATAAAGCAGCTTATGATTTTTAAAAATTACACTGTAAGATAAGCATGTATAAAATCAGGAAATTAGTCATTTATAATAGTTTATGCGATCGTGCTAGAATCACGGAATCCGAGGATGCCTAACACCTTCCCTTGGAATAACAGAATTCCTTACTCAAGAATTTTTTGTTCGCATACTCCAATTGGGCAGTCGGAAAAATTTCCTCGATTTGGAATCTATCCCAAGTGCCGACTCTAAGTAAATAAATGATCCCAGTTCGAATAATGTCATTTTAATTTTAAAAACTCCATTATACGTGTCATCCTTCAGGTTAGCCATGTAAAAATGAGGTGTGACAATGGCCACTTGGGCATATCGGTAAAAATCAGGGAACTCAGCCCAAAAAGTTTTCATATATTAAGAAGTATAGTAATGAAACTTGTTCTAGACAATAAACAGGTAAAACATGACTGGGGGTATGCTTTCAAATCAAATAGAGTGAGGAAAGTAGTAAAAATACCCCTAAAGGCCTAACATGTCGACACAAAGCTCCAAACACGGGGGGCGTACAGCCCAAAACATAGTATAAATCTCTAAAATATGGAATATAATAAGATTTCAAATCAATTACGCGGCTTACTAACCGCTAGAGGATGGACCAAGTAAAAATTCCTACCGGTGCACGCCCACACGCTCATAACCTAGCATGTGCCTCACCTCATTTATCAAAACAATAAAAAATACCGGGGTTTGACACACTCAGGTTTGGATTTACAATGGTTACTTACCTCGAACCAGATGAAATACTACTCTGCAACACCCTTGCCTCTCGACTTGACCTCAACTCGCATCGAATCAATAAAAAATCAAAATTATAACATCAATATATGCTAAGGGAACAAAGTCCACGCGAAAATATTCAAATTACATATAAAATCTCAAAACTTGCCAAGCTCGACCCATGGGTCCACGTCCAAAAATTAATTAAAAGTCACCTAATAGAATCCTTACATTCTCGCGAGTTCGTACATATCACATATACAAAAATCCAACTATAAATGACCCCTTAAATCCCTAATCAAAGGTCTCCAACTTTAAGCCCTAGTTCTTAAATTTTTAACCCTTATTTTTCTTTAATATTCGAGACTAATCAGTAAGAAAATTCCATGGGATTGAGTTTTTGGTTCTACAATCTTACCTCAACGAAGTCCCATAGAATTCCCTCTTCAAAATCTCCCAGAAAGTCCCTAAACCAACAAAAAATAGTGACGTAAAGCTGAATATTGCGAAGTCAATTATATATATGTTCTGCCCCAGAAATACCCGCATATACGATCAAAATTCTCACACCTGCGGACTTGCACCGACGATCCCTGGTGGGCATATGCAGAAATCACCGATCTTCCCAGAGCTCTGCATATGCGGTTCTAGTCCTTTTCCAATTTTGCCGCATCTACAATGCCTTGTCCGCTTTTGTATTCCCGCACCTACGTCCCCCAATCCGCAGGTGCAGATGGCAGGAACATCAATTGAAATATGCTCAAACTGAACTCCAATATTTTTTACAACCTCCCAAATTAATCCCCAGACCCCGGGACCTCAATCAAAAGTATGAACAAGTAACATACCACTATTCAGACATGTAGCAACCCCCTGAACACTCAAAACAATGCCGGAACACCAAATCACCCTCGGATTAAAGCCTATGGATTGCAAAAACTTCTGCGCGACCTAAAAAGTCTATCAAACCTCGTCCGAATGACCCAAAATTTTGTGTGCACATCCTAATTGACACAGCAGACCTACTCCTATTACTGAAATTCAATTCCAGCCCATATATCAAAATTTTCACCACAAACCGAATAACTTCAAAATTCTATTTTCGCTAATTCAACCCTAAATCTACTCCGGACCTCTAAAACACATTATGATCACTCTTAGGTCCCAAATTACCTGGAAAATTTGAAGTGTTTAAATACCCTATTAAACGATTCCTAACCTGACCCAATCAACCCGATACCACATAATACAGTTGAACAAGACATAAAGAGGAAGAAATGGAAAAAATGGAGCACTAATTTATGAAACGATTGAATCGTTACATCCTCCCCCTATTAACAAAACTTTCATCCTTAAATGGGCCAAGAAACATACCCAAAGCCTCAAATAGCTAAGGATATATGCTTTGTGTCTCTTGCTCGGTGAACCAGGAGGCCTCCTCTATGGTCCGACATCTCCACTGTACATTCACTTAAGTATCCTTTGATCTCAACTTTAGAACCTGACGCTCCAAAATAGCCAATGGATCCACATCATAGGTTAAATCACCATCCAATTGAACTGTGCTGAATTCCAAAACATGAGACGGATCATGAATATACTTCCGGAGCATAGAAAAATCTAATACCAGATGCAAAATCGACAAAATGGTTGGCAAAGCAAGCTTAGAGTCCACCTCCCCAATCCTTTGAAGCACCTCAAAGGGCCCAATGAAACGAGGATTCAATCAATGCTTCTTCCCAAATCTCATAACATCCTTTATGGGTGAAACATTTAGTAGACCCTTCTCCCTAACAATGTAGGACACATCTCGAACCTTCATATCAGAATAACTCTTTTTTCTCGACTGCATTGTATGAAGCCGCTTGTGGATCACCTTCACCTTGTCTAAAGCATCTTGCACCAAGTTTGTACCCAAAAGACTAGCCTTACACGGATCAAACGAACCAACTGGAAATCTATCCCCTCCCATACAAAGCCTCATATGCAGCTATCTGAATACTCAACTGATAATTATTGTTCTAAGAAAACCTCGGAAGTGGTAGAAACTTGTTGCGACCAAAAAAACACTAACGCAAGTGCACGTTATCGTCAAGTAATAAAGTAGTGAATAGAGTATTGTTCCCACGAAAACTTGTGAATAACTGTTGACTGATTCAAACTCAAGTAACTTATTTGTCCAAGAGGTTTTTCACAAAGTATAGATGTAACTTATTTACTACCTATACTATCAAGCAATAATCTAACTAGAACCAAGTTAACCAAACAGCCAGCAGTTTTGAGTAACAAACAAGAGTAGAAAATATTCCAGGGTCAGGGGCGAACTGAAAATCGTGTTGTGTTATTGGCTTAGAACGACTATTTGATTTATCTTTATTGTTGATTGACAGGCTTTATGTGACTCATAATAGTATGTCAAGTTCTTACTCGACTATTCAAGCTAACTCAATGCTTATACGTATATGGAATTAAGATTAACAAGAACGCATTTACAATTCCTGTATTTCAACCAAGCAAGGCAATTGGGCATATGTCTATACCAATCGATAATCTGTTCCCCGATGCCCACGTTCAAGAACTTGCTCTATTTAATTCTATATGCAGTCTAGAATTTCAACTTTTGAGTTAAACCCAATATTTTGTAGATGGTATTTCACTGTTCGCTACTCAGAAAAATAACTAAAATTAGAATTATATAAACAACCCCATATGATAAACCAGCTTTGTCAAATTAAACTTCAAACAACAACATTCATGTTTCACCTATGATTCTAGAACAATTGGTTTAGGCACTCATACTAGTATTCATCACAATAAGGTGCAATTTCATCACAAATAGCAAAAATAAATGGAAGAAAAGAAGAACTTGGTGGACAAAACTCCTCCTTGCCTCTTGCCTCTTTTTTTTTTGCTCTAGACTATGAAAACCCTTGATAAATAATCTTTAGGCGAGCCTGACGTTATATTGGTTAAGTGAATTTTCCTTTAGGTTTCACATTTTGCCCCTAACAGACTTTTTCCGAAATTGGGACTAGAGTGAACTTTGCACTAGACTTCGAGCTAGTTTCCTAACATACTCCGCTTCTGGACTAGCACAAACACGCTAGACTTAGCGTTAACTTTGCGCTAGATTTAGGCCATTTTTTCTTCACTTCTTTGTCTAGTCATTCTGCCCACTCTGCTCAAAGGGGTCTTCCATGTTCCAATGTAGCTTCAATTACCACTTTAAGGCATCATTTAGGCTCACCATCCTGTAATGTGTAAAATTCACAATTAGATATTTCTCATCATGTGACCATATTATGACATGGAAACATTATCAAGCAGGAGTATAAACAACCACAAAATCACTTAGACTTAGCCTATTATCAACACCCCACACTTCATTCCTTGCTCATCCTCAAGAAATCAAACCACACTTTCTGGAGGTTCCTTCACTCAACTATTTCCCCTAACGCATTACACCTACAAAAATTTACGTATATTATTCCTAGTAGTGAACTATCTCAGCCTCAAAGGTCGACTCTGAAGTGCCAAATATATATATATATATATATATATATATATATATATAATGCAATTTCCACGCTTTCTCAAATTACTCTACATGGAAGCCAAGACTTGCTTTTCCTTCATGAATCTCATGCCCTCAAAATCACTGCAAAGTGAGTAGAATCAATCCACACATTCGCATTTCATGCTCACATATATCAAAGAAAATCACTCACGCCCACAAAAAATGTCATATGCATCCAATGTACCATAAGCTTGCCCTTAATATAAATCTCTACTAATGTAGGCTCGCTTGATCTAAAATCAATTAGGTTTTTTCATGGTTGTAGTGTGGGCTAAGGAACGAGTAGGATATTTTTAGGAATAGTGATTCACCCTCCTAAGCACTTTAACACATCTAATCAACTTTAAGCGAAATTTCTTCAATCTATTTCAATTTCACAAATAATATCACCCCAAAAATGCTCCCTTCTTCTTTAAGCACTATATTAATTCATACCCAGTACCCACTAGCTAGAACAAGACAATAATTTTTCATCTCTTTCTTCTATGTATAATTTTTTTCAATAGTGGTGTATTAGTTTACAGATCAAGTGCACACTTTTTCTTTAATTGGTTCTACTCAAAAGCCACCCCATTCTTAGTTCCTTCATACTTCTTTTAGCACTCATCTCACGATTAAAGTGCTTTAAATGGAAAGAGATCACAATAATATCAATTAAGAATAAAAAAGGTATAGGCTTGTAATGTAGCTGCCCAATAAAAGTCTATAGGCTCAAAGGGGTTAAGTAGGAATAAATTTTATTTGTGATAAGTAATCAGGCTAAAAAAATCAAAGAAAGCCTAAAATCATTTTTCAACCGAGCATCACCTAAATTTTCGCTTCGGCTCACATACCGGGCAAGCTCTAGACAAAAGTACAATACATGGCTATACAAAAACCTCACCACACATGGCATATAACACATTCCAGATTGGCTCATCAAGACATTTCATTATAAGCATTCAAGTTAGTAGCAAACATACAAATTAAGGCACTTTAGTGAGATTCAACAAATAAGATTAAGCGTTATACTCTAGGGTCTATTGTGTTCAGGTGTGTTAACGCTATGGGTTCTCTTTTGATTCTCTAGCTCATATCCCAGTAAACCTAATCTACAAATCAAAAAGAAAAGAATATAAATAATAATAAAAAACCCCATATACCCGGTTTAAGTTAAATCCTTACAAAAGAACCATGGTATAAAGAAAAACCAATTACTACACTACAAAAAAATAGAAAAAAAAAATCTTTTAGTATTTTTCTAGACTAACTTCCCTCAAGAAAATTGTCTAAAGGATCCGACATCAGGAAGAGCCTGCATATTTTCCATTTTTTTCGACTAAGTCACTGAACAACCCTGTTGAAAGGGATCCATCGTCAGGACGAGCCACTTATCCACTTTATACTAATGATTCCTACTCAATATCACAAAAACTATCAAAGAAAAGTGAAACAAAATGTCATTTAATTGATACAACTATTGACGTAAGATGAAATACCCCCACCCTACACTTAAAGTGAAGACATGTCCCCATGGCTTAAAAAAAAAAGTACTAGTGAGGTAAAGGAACTTCCATGAAGTTCCACTCCTAGTCAGAGATAGTCTCAGGATTCACATGGCATGCCCGACCCAAAGCTCACAGCCAGCCCATAATAGTTTTTTTATGAATTCGTCTGTTGGGTAGCTACTGCTTCTATACGAGTACCCAATTCAGTCACTGAGTAGCATAAACCAGCTACCTCCAATTCCAATGCGTTGAAACGGGACACTCTCGAAGTTCCTGAAGAAGATGCTACTCTTGACAGTGCTGCAGCTGTTGCGTTGGGAGCATGGGCCAGCGTTTCGCCCTCCACATTCATCTGTTCAACCTCCTCTTTCTCCGAGTCATCAGAGCCATCCTCATCCGCTTCACCTGCTGCTGCTAGTGATGTCACCGTGGTGCCCCTATCGGGTCGGACCTAGTGGGTCTTTTGTACTAGCCCATCCACACGGAGATTCTTAAGCACCCGAGCTTGCCTATAGAGCAAAGTCACTAATGAGGTGAAAAATAAACCATACCTTTTCACATGGCAACGAACGAACATCTCATCGTGCATTACTTTGGCTACATCGAAGTCAAGATCCTGCATGAAACACAAAATCAAAGCTGCGCGGGGCGCGTTTACCTCCGTAGTGTTTGTGGCGGAGTAAGACGGCTGTTAACTACATACATCTAGCTCATCGCCTCAGGGTCTAATGCTGAGAGGACTTCTCACTGTAATCCATCCATTGTACCTCTTTTCTGGGGTGCGCAAATCGCATCAAAGAAGTGCTCCCACTTTGCGTCCGTTTGGTGCTTGCCATACTTATAGAAGTCATCATGCTCAGGCACTAGAGGGGGCAGGTGGTAAGCCAGATGTATCGCCTCAACAGAGGCATTCACTGTAATGTGGCGCACTGTGACCACACTGTAGTTATGTTCAAGCAGATTAGCATAAAACTCCGTCACAACCATTGCATTTGCCTTCCCAGGCTCATTGATGAAGGTTTGCAGCCCCTACCTTAGAAACATCGTGTACATGTGAGGGAAATTATACTAGAGTGATTTCATATCAATCCCCCTCTCCGAATGTTGTTTAGTAGCTTTTTCAGCTGCTTATAAAACAAACCTGTTACAGTGCAACGGTGGTACATGGGCTGCCACTTCTGACCTAGCCGACCTATCCTGGCTGCTCGATTAGGCCCATGTGGCGTGCCATTTCCTAGATGGAGCCATGATATCTGCAAAATGGGAACACATTAAAACAGCCCAACAAACCTTTGTGACGAAATGCGGTTACTCAGACTACACATATATAAGTGGTCACAAACTACACAATCGCGTTCATTTGGGCATTTCCACATGCACCTTGTGGGCATTAGACCTTCACAACCCATTTTAAGCTTGTTTGAACTATAGTCCACCATATACTCTCACCAAAACCACAAATCAGGTTCAGTTCCACCCCACACTTATCACCCACCAACACCACAACATATTGTACCAAGTTCTCCATACAAAACCAAAGAACAACTACTACTACTATGGCATAAGACACAAAAAGAATCTAGAAAAATAAAAAAAGAAAAAGAGAAGAAAAAGAGGAGACTAGGGTTCATACCTGTGGTGTGGAGGGTGGTGAGTAGAGAGAAGACATGTGCGTGCTTGGTGGAAGGAGTGAAATCCTGCGATTTAGGGGGAGATGGATTTGGGATTTTTGAATATGGGGAATAGTTAGGTTGATGAGGGAATTTAATTATGGGGGGGTTTGTATATTGGGGGTTTAAGTTAGGTTGAAGAGGAGAAAAGGATAAATGAAAAAAAAGCTTTAAAAACGACCCCAATCAATTGATTTCTGTGGCAGGACTAGCGCGAAGGCTATCATGTTCGCGCTAACTTCGCGCTAGCTAGGCAGAATTTTACGATTTTAGTGCGAAGACTAGCGCGAACTTCGCACTGACTTCGCTCTCGTTTGTGAAGCATAGGAAGAATGGCCCCTAGTTAGCACGAACTATAGCGCTAATTTCGCGCTATTGGGCAACATATTTTTGCACTTTTTCACCTGTATTTACCCTAGTCGATGGTCTTTTTACCTCCCCTTTGTCACCTGCATTCGTTATCATGCTACAAAATGTACAAATAATACTACAACTATTGTTGGGTTGCCTCCCAACAAGCGCCTTGGTAATGTTGGGGCACGACGGTTACAACTATTCAATAGGTTGCCTCCTATCCAGCATGATTTAATGTTGCGGCATGACTCAACACATTCCCAAGCATCTGACAGGTCTGTCGAGGTCTTGTGACGTGCAATGTCACTACCCTAATAATATTTTATCGTCTAACAATTTACCAAGAAAGTACCTATTGAACTCAAATCCTATAACTCTACAGATCCATGAGGCTTCACACTTACCATAACCAACAGGGCCTAACAAACGAGATTTATGCTTTCTGGGAAAGAGCTTCAACCTCGAATTGAATAACAAAACTTCTTGCCTTTGACTCAAACTCTCGATGTTGGATTCATTTGTAATGTCACCTCTTAGTCTTCTCTTTATACAGTTTGGAATTTTCATAGGCCTGCAATCGAAACTCATCAAGCTCGTTGAGTTGTAGCAACCTCTTCTCTCAAGCTGACTCTGTATCCATGTTCAGCATTTTAATTGCCCAAAAGGATTTGTGTTCAAGTTCGACGAGCAAGTGGCATGCCTTCCCATAAACTAACTTATACGGAGATGTACCTATGGGGGTTCTGTATGCAGTTCGATATGCCTACAATACATCGTCGAGCTTTCAAGCCCAGACTTTTCTATTTCTATTCACTATCTTCTCAAGAATCTGCTTCACCTCTCTGTTTGACACTTCCACTTGACCACTCGTTTGGGGATGATAGGCTGTGGAACCTTGTGCTTGACACCATTTTTCGCAAGGATATTATTCAGGAGTTTGTTGCAAAAGTGTGTTCCTCCATCACTTATCAACACGCGTGGATTTCCAAAGCGCGTGAAGATATGCTTCTTTACAAAACTCACCACTACCTTTGCGTCGTTGGTGGGAAAAACAGTGTCCTCTACCCACATATACAAATAATCAACTGCCACCAAGATGTACCTGTGCCCATTAGAGTATGGGAATGGTCCCGCCAAGATGTACATGTGCCCATTAGCACCAACTGATCAGCACAGAGCTTGTATAAGATCGGATCATCCCATATGTAAAGCCTCATATCATGTAAAAACCGTCTTTTATTATCGGGTATCAATTCTGGTGCTGTCACCCCACTTGCAATGAAATTCATATAATCTGCATACCATGGGGATTCATTCGAGGTGACTTCCAATAATTGCACATCAGGAAATGTTTCTTTTATAGACCCACCTTCAGGGACATCAATCCGATTTTCTAACCTGGACAAGTGATCAGCCACTTGGTTCTCTGTTCATTTTCGATCTCAGATTTCTAAGTCAATCTCTTGCAAGAGAAGGACCCAACGAATCAGTCTCAGCTTGATATCTTTCTTCTCAAACAAGTACCTGATAGCTGAATGATCTTTGTAGACGATGACTTTGGTCCCCACTAGATATGATCTGAACTTGTCAAACGCCCACACCATTGGAGGCAACTTTTTTTCAGTAACTCTGTAATTCATCTGGGCTGGATTCAGAGCTTTTCTCGCATAGTAGATGGAGTGAAAGATTTTATTTCACCTTTGTCCCAACACATCTCCAATAGCTATGTCACTCGCATCACACATCAACTAAAGGGTTTCTCCCAATCCAGGGAAATGATAATTGGTGCAGTCACTAGCTTTCCCTATAGCTCCTCAAATGCTTTCAGACATGCATCATCGAATTTGAAGGAGGCACCTTTCTCGAGCAACCTGCACAAGAGAGAGGAAATTTTTGAAAAATCTTTAATGAAACGATGATAAAAACCTGCATGACCCAAGAAACTACGAATTACTTTGACAAACGTAGATGGGGGAAATATTTAAATGGCTTCCACCTTTGTCTTCTCCACCTCAAACCAAATTTAGACACATGTGCCCCAAAATTATACCTTCGCGTACCATGAACTGGCACTTTTCCCAGTTTAGTACTAAGTTAGTTTCTTCACGCCTAACAACTACTTTATAAAGATTAATCAAGAAGTTATCAAAAGAACATCCAAACACAGAAAAATCATCCATGAAAACTTCCACAAAACTCTCAACCATGTCAGTGAAAATGGCCATCATACACCTTTGAAAAGTCGCAGGTGCATTACAAAGACCAAAGGGCATTCTCTTGAACGCGTACGTGCTATAGAGGCTCATAAATATGGTCTTCTCTTGGTCATCTGGGGCTATAGCAATCAGATTATACCCCTAGGAACCATCTAAAATAGAGTTGTATTCCTGGCCAGCGAATTTATCAAGCATTTCGTAAATAAAGGGGAGGGGGGAGTGGTCCTTCCGGGTGGCATTGTTCAATTTTCTATAACCGATGCGAATCATCCACCCAGTGACAGTTATTGTGGGGATCAAATCATTATTTTCATTAACCACTACAGTTATCCTTCCTTTCTTAGGGAGGCTTACCTATTTGATGCCTAAGATATGAAATACATTACCTGCATCATGCCACTTAATCACTTCTTTTCTTACCACCTCTTTCATAATTGGATTTAGTCGGCGTTGTTGCTCTACACTGGGATTGTGTCAATCCTCCATGAGGATTTTGTGCATGCAAAAGGCTGGACTAATGCCCTTAATGTCAGACATTGTCCACCCAAGTGCACGCTTGTGCTCACATAGCACTCTCAACAGTTTCTCTTCCTACAATTTAGAAAAGTCAGAAGAAACAATAACATGTAATTGTTAGAATCACCCAAATAACCATATTGAAGGCGAGGTACGAGAGGTTTAGGAACCAATTTTAGGGCTACCTCTATGGACGACTTTGGAGGATGTCTTTCTAGCCTATTCGAAGTTTCGAAGGGGTGTATCCCTGGCATGTATGCACAATATGTGTCTAAGATATGCATCATTTCCTAAACCTCATCTTCACTCCCAAAGCTATCAAACAACATAAGTTCTTTATTTAGAGAATCGTCTAGATAAACAGTCGAATCATGAACTTGTTCATCAACCTCAACAACAGATATCAATAAGAGCTCCTCATAGTGGCGGGGCACTTGGATTGCTTTGTAGACATTAATAATTGCTTCCACATTATCCACCCTCAAAAGTATTTTTCCATCTCTCACTTTGATAATTGCATCACCAATAGCCAAGAGATGTCGCCCTAATGTGATTGGAAGCAGTTCATCAGCCTCATAATTGAGGATAATGAAATCAGCAGGGAAGATTAATTTCCCAATTTGCATCAACACATCTTCAATCACCCCCTCAGGGTGTTCTATCGACATATCAGCCAGCTGCAATATCACAGTAATTTGCCTTGGAGTTCTCAAGCCCAATTTTATAAATAAAGATAAGGGCAGCAGATCTATGCTCGTGCCCAAATCGCAAAGAACACGACCCACATATGTATTACCAATTCGCACAAGGATGGTAAAGATACCAAGATCCTTAAGCTTTTGAGGGACCATATTTTGGACCCTGGAAGTGCACTCCTCAATAAGTGCATCTGTCGCAAATTCAGTCAATCTTTTCTTGTGAGCCACTATATCTTTTATGTACTTAGCATATTTAGGAATCTCACAAAGCACATCAACAAGAGGGATATTAAATTCAACCTGGCTCAACATATAGAGAACTTTTTTGAACATGCGATCATCATTCTTTTTCTGCAAATCGCTAGGTGAAAAGGGTTGGTGGCATTGGGGCCTCCAATGGCTCTCGAATGTCAGTAGCATTCTTTGGCTCATGTTTCACATTAGGGATTAGATGCCCCTCAGGTATGGGCTTGTCTTGTCTATTCTTGGGAACTTTCTCTAGCTCCTTCCCATTTTTAAGTGTAACTGCATTAACCAGAGGGTTCTTCTCTGTATCACTTGGTAGAGAACCTGCAGGTCTAGTATTTTCATTTGTTGCTAACTACCCCATTTGCCCATCAAAATTTCTGAAATCGGTCATGAGCTGCTGATTGTCAATCAATAACCTCTTTAGCAACTCACTAGTACTCTCTTCCATTTGTTGCGGTAGCCTTTGAGGATGATTTAAACCCCTTTGGGGTCTATGCTTATTCTTATTATGCTGATTTTCACCACATGAGAAGTTGGTATGATTCTTCCAAATTAGATTGTAAGAATTTCCGTATTGTGCATGCTTATTCGGTGGACCTATGTTATATTGCCCTACATAATAGATAGATTCATGATTTGTGGGGCACATGTCACTCATATGATTGTTACCACATAGTTCACAGCAAATAGCCATTTGTTGCACATGTTGTATTGTTTGTGGTTTCTACATTGTCATCCTAGTTATCTGTTTGGCCAACTTTGCAATATTGGCTCTTATGGCTGATAAGTCGTCGAGCTCAAGTAATCCAGATGCTTTTTACTTAATTGCCTCTCGTGAATCTCCCTAACCTTGCAAATTATGATCATTAGCCGTGAAGGTAATCAGCAAGATCTAGATGTCACTGTACCATTTCGCCATGCAACTACCCCCACAAGCTGAATCAAGGTTCATCTTTGATGTATAATCTAACCTATTTACAAAAGTTTGACCCAATACCTCATCCGTCTGACAATGATGTGGGCAATCCCCGAGCATCTTCTTGTACCTTTTCCATGCTTGACGAAGTGTCTCACCGGCTCGTTGTTCGAACCCAAGAATTTGACTCCTCAATATCTTTTTTTTCTTAGTGTGGAAGGACTTGATTAAAAATTTCCGTACCAAAGCATCCCAAGTGTGGATTAAATTGACTGGCTCCTTATTCATAGCTTCCCCGATCAGTGAAAAGGAGATAAGTGTCAGCCTGACATAGTCCCTGGAAATGTTCGGATAATTGTAAGTACCCGTAATTTTCAAAGAAATTCTGAATGTGCCTCTATGGGTCTTCATGAGGTAAACCCACAAATTGCCCTGTGGCCTGGATGAGCTGCACCATGTATTGTTTGAATTCAAAGTGCCCAGTAATATCAGGCTTCACAATAGCCTGAGTCATATTAGCCGGACTGGGCCTTGCGGCTTCAATCACCGCGAGTTCCTCATTACCTGCCATCTTAATTTGGTGTGGTTGAACTACGATGTTCAACTCTCTTTCAATTCTTGTTCTAGCGTCCACGTCTCTCCTCACTCTGTGAAGTGTTCGTTTTATTTCGGGATCAAGAGAAAGGAGATTTTTTTGCGCTTCTACTTCTTCGCATTCAACAAAAGATCTTGTATTAGCAGAAACAAGGTGAACTGAAAATTAAAACATGAACAAATAAATAATCAAAGCTCAACTCAGTCAAGTAGCTAATTTCTAAGTCCCCAGCAAGTGCGCCAAATACTTGTTGCGACAAAAAAAAACACTCACACAGGTGCATGTGATCGTCAAGTAATAAAGTAGTGAATTAGAGTATCGTTCCCACGAAGACTTGTGATTAACATGAATGCATGTACAATTCCTGTGTTTCAACCAAGAAAGGCAATTGGGTATATGTCTATCCCAATCGCTAATCCGTTCCCCGATACCAGGGATCAAGAACTTGCTCTATTTAACTCTATATGCAATCTATAATTCCCATTTTCGAGTTCAACTCTTGATTCGTAGATAGTATTTAACTGTTAGCTACTCAGCAAAGTAATTAAAGTCATAATTAAATAAATAACAACATTCTTGTTTCACCCATGTCCCTGAACAATGGGTTTTATCCACTCATACTAGTATTCATCACAATAAGTTTCAATTTCATCACAAATAGCAAAAACAAAGGGAAGAAAACTAGAACTTGATGGTAAAATCTCCTCTTTGCCTCTTGCCTCTCTCATTCTTGCTCTAGACTATGAAAACCCTTGATAAATTAACTTGGGCGAGCTTGACTTGACATAGGATAAGTGAATTTTCCTCGAGGTTTCTAATTTTGCCCCTAACAGACTTTTTCCGGAATTGGGACTAGCACGCGCTTCGCACTAGTTTCCTGACATAATGCCTCCCGCTTCAGGACTAGCGCGAACACACATGAATTAGCTTTAACTTCGCCCTAGCTTTAGGCCATTTTTTCTTCACTTCTTTGTCTCGTCTTTGCGCTCACAAAGCTCCAAGTGGTCTTCCATGCTCCAATGTAGCTTCAATCACCACTTTAAGGAATCATTTAGGCTCACCATCCTATAATGTGTAGAATTCACAATTAGAGCCTATTTCTTATCATTTAACCATATTATGACATGTAAACATTATCTAGTGGGAGTATAAACAATTACAAAATCACCTGGACTTAGCCTATTATCAAAACGAACCCTATAAACCACCAAAATGACACAAGCATGCAACATGTCCTCAAATGTCTCAATAGTGCGCTTGAACTTCCCGTCCGTCTGAGGGTGAAAAGTTGTGCTCAACTCAACCTCCGTACCCAACTCCCACTGCACGACCCTCCAAAATTGTTAAGTAAACTAAGTACCTCTACCCAAAATGATAGAAACTAGAACTCCATGCAGGCGAAGACCTATCAGATATAAATCTCTACTAACCGCTCTGATGAATAGGTAGTACACACAGGAATGAAGTGCATGAAGTTAGTCAGCCGATCTAGAATCACCCAAATAGCATCAGACTTCTTCAATGTTTGTGGGAGCCCAACTACGAAGTCCATGGTGATCCGCTCCCACTTCCACTCTAAAGTATCTATCTACTGAAGCAAGCCACTTCAGTATCTGATGCTCATATTTCACCTGCTGACAGTTGAGATACCAAGCTACAAATCCCACAATATCCTTCTTCATTCTTCTCCACAAATAATGCTATCTCAAATCCTGATACATCTACTGAGCTTTGAATGGATAGAATAGAGCGAGCTATGGGCCTCTACTAAAATCTACTCCCGATGCCCCACCACATTGGGCACACATATTCGGCCCTGCATCTTGAATACCACATCATCACCAATTGTCACATCTCTTGAACAGTCATGCTGAACTCTATCCATAAGGACAAAAAAATGAGCATCATCATACTGGCGCTATCTAATGCGATCATACAAGGAAGAACAAGAAATCACACAAGCCAAAACCTGATTAGGCACCGAAATATCCAACATTATGAATCGATTGGCCAAGGCCTGAACATCTACTACAATAGGTCTCTCCCCTATAGGAATATACGCCAGAGAGCCCATACTCATCGAGACCCAAAGCATAGGCCACTACATTGGCCTTCTCTTTGATGGTACAAGATAGTAATATCATAATCCTTTCGTAGATCCAACCATCTCCGTACCTCAAATTGAGATCCTTCTACTTGAACAAGTGTTGGAGCCAACAATGATCATTAAAAACTTCACAAGACACACCATACAGATAATGCCTGCAAATATTCAACGCGTGAACAATGGCAGCCAACTCTAAATCATGAATATGCTAGTTCTTCTAATAGGGCTTCAATTAAGAAGAAGCATAAGCAATAACTTTACCCTCCTGCATCAACACATACCCAATACCCACTCTGTAAGAATCACAATACACTATATATGAACCTGAAGCTCAATGCAAAACCAATACAAGAGCTATGGTCAAGGCAGTCTTGAGCTTCAGAAAGCTTGCTTCAGACTCACCGACTACCTAAATAAAACACCTTTTTGAATCAATTTGGTCAATGGTGCAATATATGAAAATCATTGAATGAACCAATGGTAATAACAAATTAATCAAAGAAAGTTGTGACTCTCTCCGGCTGAGGACGGTCTGGGCTAACTCTAAACTACATATATCTTCTTTGAATAAACCTAAATACCCTCACTAAACACCATGTGCCCTATGATAGCCACTGAACGGAGCCAAAACTCACACCTGGAGAACTTTTCATAAAGCTTCTCGTCACTCAATCTCTGCAGCACAACTCTCAAATGCTCCGCGTGATCCTCCTAACTACGTGAGTTCTTTGGAATATCATCAATGACAACAATTGCGAACGAGTGAAGATAAGGCCGAAACACATTTTTCATCAAATGCATGAACGTTGCTAGGGCATTGGTCAATCCAAAATACATCACAAGTAACTTATAATGACCATTTGATGTCCTGAAATTTGTCTTACGAATATCCGAGTCCCTGATCTTCAATTGGTGAATCACTGAACGGACATCAATCTTGGAGAACACCCTCGCACCCTGAAGCTGGTCAAATAAATCATCGATACGTGGCAAAGGACACTTGTTTTGTATTGTGACCTTGTTCAACTACATGTAATCAATCTACATCCTCATAGTGCCATCCTTTTTCTTCACAAATAGAATAGCCGCACCCCACAACGACAGACTAGGCCGAATCAACAAATTATGAAGGAGTTCCTAAAGCTACTCCTTGAACTCCTTAAACTCCAATGGTGCCACATGATATGGAGGAATATAAATGGGTTGAGTGACCGGCACTGGATCAATACCGAAATCAATGTTCCTATCTCGTGGCATGCGCGGTAGGTCCGGAGGAAACATATCGGGAAAATCCCTCACTATGGGGACATAATCAATATTGGGCACCTCTGCATTGGCATCCCTCACAAAAGCCAAGTATGAAAGTGTCACAACCCAAACCCCAATCAGGTCATAATGGTGCCTCTCGTGAAGACAAGGCCAACCAACTAACCCATTTCACCTTTTCAAAGTAGTTATAGATTAAAAACTGTCTAAGTATGAATAGATAACCACAAACTAAGAGAGATATTTTTATAATGTGCAGAATACAGCCAAAACACAGCCCGATACTTGGGTGTCACAAGTCACGAGCATCTATTAGAGTATAAATATAACTATAAGGTATGAAATATACAAAACATGACTGATGAATGAAAAGGGAGAAAACTGGTGCTGCGAACACATGTAGCCACCTTGCTAAACTCCGATGACACTTCCTCCGATTAGCCAAAACCTGCTATTGGTGTATAAATTCCAGCATCTACACACGACGTGCAGAGAGTAAAGTGAGTGCTCCAACTGAGTGAGTAATACAGGTAAATAATAACTGAGCAGTAAGAAATCACTTAATGCAAATTAACGTACTGTATAGAAGCAGTGTAAAACCCTTTAAGAAGAAAACAATGAAGCTGTATAATCTTTAGAAACATCTTAGCTCAGTTTAAACCCCTTTTTGAAAATGACTTTTTCTACAATTACGCAAATGGATGCAAAACAGTTAGTACCGATAAGCACAAAAAATTCGCCCCCCGGGTTAAAATACCAAAGTATAACATGTAAGATATCAAGCAAATATTAAAGATGAACACAAAAAGGTTTGCCCCTCGGGCAATATCTCAGAACACTACCAGCCCCTCAGGCTCACTTTCAGAATAACTCGGGCTCACCCTCAGGAAAATATCAGCCCCTCGGACTCACTCTTAATACATTACCAGGCCCTCAGGCTCACTATTAGATCAGAATGATTAAGCGCACTCACTGTGGGTGTAGAGACTTCAGAGGGGCCCCTTACGGCCCAAGCGCTATATCAAGCTATCTCGTGGCATCATGTCTCGACTCTCGGACTCACATCATTCAAGACACTTCGTGGAATATAAATGTATCTTAGGCCCTCAACCTCATATCACTCAATGTATCCTCAAATCCCTCAGCCACGCTCCGTCAAAAATCTCATCACAAGCCTCTCGGGCACTTGAAAAATAGTAGTTCTCAGCCCAAAACATCATTCACAAATATCATTTAAGCCTCAATCTGAGTAAAAGTGGCTGAGTTATAAAAACAGTGGTAAGAAATAGGATAGAGTTCAAGTAATATGTCAAAACAGTGAGGAAAATAGTGATTAAAATCCTCGAAGGGTTAAAATAGTTGAACCGAACCCCAAATATGGCAACTAGCCAAAATCATGTTGATAACAAGTAAGCTTCAGTCAAATCGCGGAAAAATCATCAATTGGGAAGGACCAAGTCACAATCCCCATTTGTAAACGACCCCACACTCATCGTCAAACGCGTGTCTCACGTCATTACAGCACTACGATGTGCAATAAGGTGTTTCAAACCCTCAAAACATAAATTACAATCATTACTCACCTCGAGCTGACAAAATGCCTTTGCCCCTCAAATCGGGCTCCACACATGTTGAATCTATCAAGAAGCAGAACGAGTACATCACTATATGCTGAGGAAACAAAGCCCAAGTAGAAACAATCAATAACGAGAACAAATCCCAAATTACCAAAACTCGAGCCTCGGGCCCACTTCTCAAAACATAGAAATTTTTACATCAACGGGTTCCTCATCCTCCCATGAGTTCATTTATACCAAAGTTCATAAATCCGACCTGAAATGGTCCTTCAAATCCCCAAATCAAATTTCAAAATCCCAAGCCCTAGATCTTCAATGATAGGCTTAGTTTCCATGAATTTTTAGGTGGATTTCACAATAGAAACGACTTTTAAGTTCAAACATCTTACCTCCAATCGATTCCCCTTGACTCCCTCTTTCATTTCCACCAAGAAGATCTCAAAATGATCAACAATGGAGGAGAAATGACAAAAAATTGCGGATGAAATAACTTTAAATCATTCTGCCCAATTCTGATATGTCTTCATCGCGATTGTGACCTTAGCCTTGCGATTGTGAAGCACTCTTTTAAATTTCACAAAATTAACCTTATGCAAACGGGACCCAGTCTATGCGAACGCGATGCACCGGCCTTTTACACTTACGTTAACATGAAAAACAAATGCTCTTGGACCCTATTTCTTATATGCGAACGTGGACAGCCTCATGCGAACACAAAGAACATGCTCCTGCCTTCGAGGAACACGAGGCCACCTATGCGAACGTGAAGATCTAAATTATAGACTTCCAAATTCCTTGTACACAATCGCGATATACCCCACGCGATTGCGAAGGCTTGGTTTCTGCAACACTTGGACACAAAAATCTGCAACTCTTAATCTTCAAAAATAGTCAGATTAACCTCTCGAAACTCACACGACACCCAGGAGACCTCAACCGAAAGCACAAACAAACTCTAGAATCTCATTAGAACATGTTTCAATAATAAAAAACTCAAAAAATATCAATTTACCCAAAAGTCATAGATTGCAAGCCTAAGTTTCTAAAGACTTCTGAAATATGCTTTCGATCAAAAACCTGACCAAATCATATCCGAAACACATCCTAAACAGCATATAGAAGCTACTGCAACTCTTGGAATTCCATTGCGACCTCTATGTCAAAATCTCACCTATCTGACGGAAAACACCGAAATCTCACTTTCGCCAATTCAAGCCTAAACCTTCCACATACTTCCAATATGTATTCCAATCACGTTCCTAAGTCCCAAATCAACCAACGGAGCTTAACAAATCATAAGTATTCCAATCCGTACTCATATACAAATAAGTCCAATCTTGGTCAAACCTTTTAAATTTTAAGCTACAATTGAGAACTGTTCTTTCAAATTCATTTTCATTTCCATGAATACCAAAACCAACAATTTAAATAAGTCATAGTACGTTACACGGGACAAGTCATGCTCGAAAAGTGGCAATCAAAGTGCAAAATCTGAAAACGACTTGCCAGGTCGTTATATCCTCCCCCACTTAAACATATGTTCGTCCTCGAATGTGCCCAAAGTCGTTCTTAAAACCAACCAAATGCTGAAAAACCTTATCTTACATGTACCCGAGGGTGATCCATGTCACGCCATCTCATATAGGTCCGATAACACATTGCAACTGAAATTGCACAATCCAATCAGGCCCATAAGCCATAGAACTACATGTTCACTTCTGAAACCGTCAATACGATCAAAACCTCACACCTATACTCTGAATAGACCCGAACCGGCTATAATAGCCCATGCATGCAACCTCGGGAGCAATCCCACGATATACCACATAACTCAAACACACGTAGCTATGATGCCTATTCACAACAGCTGCACACAACTCCCGATTACTGATAGAAAAACGCTTATCACTTAACTCTCATTCCAAAACTCTCATATACCACCAATGATAAATGAAACACAAAACAAACCATAACTGTTTCTTGAATTGACCATTAATGAAGCCACTTCTACTTTGGCAAATACCTTAGCAAATTTTTGAGCAGAGCCTCAATATTATCCTTCCAACATGCTGAAATTGAAACCATTTGTATTCATTAATCATCCCAACGATCTCCTCTAATCCAACACACCACTCTAGTCACATGACACATCAATAGAGGCCTAAGGCACAACTTTCATAATACGCGCACCAATAAGTAACTATCCGAACATACTCAATTCTTGAAAATAGCCTCAAATGAAAGAGCTATCCCTCAAGCTCAGTAGTACAATCCCGAAACAAGGCTGAGAAACTCTCTCACGTCATATAAATAGAACACACGAATCTCACCCACAAGGTCATTCCTCCACATAGCTTTTCTGCAATACGCGATCCTATCAAACACTGCTGCACATGAAATACCACAAGTCACTATGCTTGAAACCAACAACCACACACAAGTTGATCTCTACAACCAACCAAATCATTATACCCACAGTGAAATAAATAACATACGCCATGTAACCCGATAGGACATAACCGATACACCATTCACCGAGCAACACCCAAATACTCTTCCCGCTTAACTTCCACTATGAACCCCAATAGAACTGCACCATATGTGCCCATAACCAACAAATCAACAGCGCGACACATAAAGGCAACTCATAGATCTCCCCGGATCACCAATAGGCTAAATAACAGTCGAATCAACACATCCCTCAATAATGCAATTAGGAGCAAAAAAAGACGCCTCAAGATAGAACAAACATCCATATCAGCCTACCAACGAACTCTTTATCAAGGAAATCCTGAAGTTGTTCCCTCGACTTCTTAACTTTACCAGTGACGTACGATACAATGCTCGACACAAAATCAATAACAAAATCGAAAACCTTACCTGGCGGCATGCCCAACGACTAGAAACACATCCGAAAAATTCCTCACTTCCAGAACTAAATAAATGATAGAAGCCTCTGTACTGATCTCCATCACGAAGGCCCAAATATGAAAGGCAATCCTTCCTAGTCGTCCACTGTTCTTCGAAATATTAAACCACTCTACTAGGACATAATCTGATGTACCTCATCGCTCAACCGATGTCATTTTTGCCATAGGCCATTGTACAATAGTCTAGAACAACCCAACACGGAGACAACCAATCTCTACCCGCCACTTCAAAATCT
Source organism: Nicotiana benthamiana (assembly GCA_034376525.1). Classification (NCBI taxonomy): domain Eukaryota; kingdom Viridiplantae; phylum Streptophyta; class Magnoliopsida; order Solanales; family Solanaceae; genus Nicotiana; species Nicotiana benthamiana. The sequence continues at coordinate 105,937,425 of CM067329.1, forward strand.
AACATACCAAGCAACAAAATATTTGCTCGGTCTCCAAACCCCAATTGTCACTAAATAGTACTGATACCCACGATCTACAATCACAATATAGCCTGAACGTGAGATCTTCCGTCTCTAATTCCACACGGAACATGAATCACCATATCCAATCCCAATTTCGATGTCTGAATACATGTCACACCTCTAATACACAATAATTTCATGAGATATACTCTAAAATTCTTCTGTGCCACAAAGAAAACTCGAATATCAGCAGTCGATCTATCCAGAAACGGCGCAATACTACTGAAGTGCCATCAACTTAATCACATTGCCCTTTTTCTAAATCTATACTATCATCAAATAACTTCCGATTAGATATATCATTTTGTTAATTATCTCAGGCTACCAGCTGCCTAAGAATTTTATGAACTTTCTTTTAGAACTAAATTGTAACCTTACACATGCAAGTCTCGATCCTTCACAATATACTGCATATACCATACCATCATAGGATAACATGAGAAGTTCGTCTCCATTTCAAGCAATAGACAGACACACTCAACTAGTCAAGAACTTTCCATTGGTCCCATCTAGAAGAAACGGTCACTATATATCTCATGCTCTGCATGCCCATAGAAAACATACATTTCCAAACCACGGTAAAAACTATCAAGAATTCTCCGACTTCCCTTTGTACAAATCAAAACTGCTATTGCTGAATCCTTCTAACTCAACCAAGCTAAGCAAGCCATCAAAACCTAAGAGCATTGCCGCAAAATACCTGCTACAACTTATTACCTCGAACAAACACAAAGAATTAATCATATCCTTACCATACCGACCCAATCTACTATCAAGCTACTCCATTTATCCTAGTATCCTTTTAATTCATCTTAAACTTGATTTTCCCTCTTGCTGTAGCACCACAATTCCTCAACCCAGGCTTACCAGACAAAACCCAAGCATAAAATCACACTATCTATGACCCGTAAGCCGCTGAATACTCTCTCAAATATTCACAGAAACACCATATTCCAGAATACTTTACTCTAAAGAATTTCATGTGAATCTAAATCTGTTACCTTTACTTTCCTTACACTGATACATAGAATCCCATATTTAACATAGAAAACCTCAAGTCTTGACATCTTCCAATGAAAACACAGTTTCTAACCGCATATACAACTTTAAAATACCCGATTATTCCTTGTAGAATCTTGAACACATTATAACCATTATCGAAAATCACTTACTCTTGTACAACCTGCAACTTACCTAACCCAACGAACAGAACCATTTGTGCCTCATTGGCACTCCGACACTGCATAATGAAATCCTCATCCCAACACAATAAAGCATTTTCCTACAGTATGCACCGAGCATTCCTTACCAACAACAACTTAAGAAAACCCGTGATTCTCTTACTCTATGAACTATAATAGGACCTTCGTCTAAATGTTTTCCTTTACTCGAGCCATCCCCGGTCCTTATTTTTACAAGTCATAACTGATTCACCTACGCGCCTCAAATCAGATAGCACCTAACCATGCAATCAACTACTCACAATAGACTCCACCACTTGGCTTGAAGCCATAGATAAAAATTCACTTAATGACTCATAACACTTATACTCTATTGATGCCATAATATGATAGAGAGATTAAACTCAAATCCTTTGTAATCTTGTGAAAACGCAGATCATCTAGTACGTTAAATCTTCGGCAAATCTTGCACTCATCCTTGCAATAGTTAAGCCCACTCTCTTAGCGAACAAAGATTCAAATTTCAAAATTTATATTTCACTTGCACATGAGATCTTCTAACAGTCGCATAAGGGTCACACAACCCCAAAATTCTTCGCAGGAGATAACCCACATGCTTTGCCTTAAATTAACATTTTTGTATACCTTCCACCATTATAAATTATGCGCAGTCACTTAGACTTCCTGAGTCTAAACTCATGTCGCAACATGAAATTTACTTCACTATCAAGTGGGAAACATGAAAAGATGGAATTCCAACACCTAATAGTTCTTCTATCCTCTATTAGCTCCTTTTCGTCCCCTCCAAATAATATGGAAACCTCTTGCAATCACAACATTCTCATCACATATTCATCAAGCCGTCACGTCAACTAATAGGGACAATACCAAACATATAAGTTCAAAAATACTTGCTCGCACAATCAATACCTTGGTGCTCGATCTATATGCAAAGATTCGGCCTCAATCCTCCAAACTGGCCGAACATCAAACTCAAATTGATCACATCTCGCCCATTGATCCGGAATCATAATCCATCAAGGCATATCTGATACTACATACGCGCATACGAACTCGTGGAAGGAATTCAAGGAGTTACATTTGAAGCTGAATGAAGGACGCACAATAAGAATTAAACATGAGAAGTTTTCCTAAAGGTTCTTTAGCCTATCGAGGATAAATACAACGTCTCCATACTGATCTGTGAGACTCTGCTAAACCTGCTCATGACTCGTGAGACCTATGTAACCTAGGCTCTGACACAAACTTGTCATGGCCCAAACCATGATCAGGTTGTGATGGCACCTCTCGTTAGGACAAGGCTAACCAACTAACCCATTTCACCCTTTCAAATGAGTTAAATATTAACAAACAGTCTAAGCATGAATATCGGCCCCTCGGGCTGACTATTTTAACCCTTGGGCTCACTCTCAGAACAATATCGGCCCCTCGGGCTAACTCTCAGAACAATATCAGCCCCTCGGGCTGACTATTAGATCATAATAGGTACCCGTGCTCATTGTGGGTGTGCAGACTTTGGAGGGACCCTTACATTCCAAGCGCTATATCAAGCCATCTAATGGCATTATCTCTTGGCTCTCGGCCAAAACCCTCGGCCTCATATTACTCAGTATATCTTCACATCTGGCCCTCAGCACACTCAATAAAAAATGTCATCACAATCTCCTCGGGCATTTGTGAAACAGTAGTTCTCATCCTAAAACATCATTTAAAAATATCATTAAGTCTCAAACTAAGTAAAGTGGCAGAGTTATAAAAACAGTGGTTAACAATAGGACTAAGTTAAAGTAATATGTCAAAATAGTGAGGAAAATAGTGATAAAAATCCCCGAAGTGTTCAAATAGTTGGCATGAAGCCCAAATATGGCAAGAAACAAAAATCATGATGATAACAAGAAAGTTTCAGTCAAATACACGATAAAATTATCAATCTGGACAGAACAAGTCACAATCCCCATTTGTAAGCGACCCCACACTCATCACCAAGCGCGTGTCTCACCTCTACATAGCATTAAAGTGTGTAATTTGGGGTTTCAAACCCTCAGAACATCATTTACAATCATTACTCACCTCGAACTAGGGAAATATCTAGCTCGTAAAGCCTTTGCTCCTCAAATAAGCCTCCGTGCGTATCGAATGTATCCTAAAGCAGAATGAATACATCAGAATATGCTAAGGGAACGAAGCCCAAGCAAAAACAATCAATAACGGGCATAAATTCCGAAATTACCAAAACCCTAACCCCGGGCCCACTTCTCAAAACTCAAAAGATTTTTAATCAACGGGTTCCTCATCCTCCCACGAATTCATACATACCAAAAGTTCTTAAATTGGACCTCAAATTGTCCTTCCAATCCCCAAATCAAATTTCAAAATCCCAAGCCCTAGTTCTTCAATTTTAGGCTTTGTGTCCATGAATTTCTAGGTGGATTTCATAATAGAAACGAGTTTCAAATTCCAAATCTTACCTCCAATCGATTACCGTTGAATCCCTCTTTAATCTCCACCAAGAAGCTCTCAAAATGATCATCTATGGAGGAAAAATGACCAAAAATTGCGGTTGATATAACTTAAAAGCATTCTACCCAGTTTTGATCCGTCTTCATCGCGATTGCAAGCTTAGCCTCACAATGGCAAAGAACACTTTTAAATTTCCAAAAATTAACCTTATTCGAATGCAGCCCACTCTCTGCGAACGCGATGCACCAGCCCTTTACACTTACACAAACGCAATCCCTCACATGCGAGCGCGAAGAACAAATGCTCTTGGAACCTATTTCTTATACGCCAACGCTGACAACCTAATGAGAACGCGAAGCACAAGCTCCAAAAATTCTGCGAATGTGAGGCAACCTATGCAAATGCAAAGTTCTAAATTCTGGCGTACTAAATTCGTTCTACGCGATCGCAATATACCCCACGCAATCGCGAAGGCTTAATTTCTACAGCACCTGACTAGAAAAATCTTCAACTCTTAAACTTCAAAAATGGTCCGATCGACCACCCGAAACTCACCCGAGGCCCCCAAGACCTCAATCGAAAGCCCAATCACACCCTAGAACCTCACTCAAACTTATTCCAATCATTAAAACACCTCAAACAACATCAACTCACCCAAAAGTCATCGAATTCAAGTCTAAGTTTCTAAAGACTTCCGAAATATTTTTTCGATAAAAAATCTCACAAAACCACATCCGAATGACCTGAAATTTAGCACACACATCCCAAACGACATCAGGAAGCTACTGCAACTCTGAAAATTCCATTTCAATCTCAATATCAAGATCTCACCTATTCACCGGAAAACGCAAAAATTTCACTTTCGCTAATTCAAGCCTAAAGCTTCCACGGACTTCCTATATTACGATCATGCTCCTAAGACCCAAATAACCCAACAGAGCTAACCAAGTCATAGAAATTGTGATCGTAGCTCATATAAAAATAATTCAAACCTTGGTCAAACTTTTCGAATTTCAATCTAAAACTTAGAAATGTTCTTTCAAATTCTATCCAATTTATGTGAAAACTAAAACCAATGATTTACATTAGTCATAGTATATCACACGGGGAAAGTCATGCCCGAGAACTGGCGATCAAAGTGTAAAAGCTCAAAACGACCAGTCGAGTTGTTACAGAATGATATCATTTCCCAACCGTACCCTGGGCCTTTAGAAATGAAATCACTCTATTTGGACAAAATGAGTCGAACCTCGCCACTCAATACCTAGCACAGTTGGCGTAGCCAACATCACTATCTTCGCATGACATCCCAATAACACAACAAGGAGATAAGCTATCCATTCCCAAAATCACATCGAAATCCACAATACAATGTAGCAAAAGGTCCACTCGGGTCCCTAGACACCAATAGTTACCATGCACGACCGGCATACATGGTCCACACCGATAGTATTACCAACCAGAGTAGATATACAAAAAAATGAAGAAAGAGACTCACAGGGCGTATCCTAATAACGAGCAAAATATGATGACACATATGAAAAAGTGTAACCAATATCAAATAGTAAAGAGGTATCTCTGTCGTAAACTGTGAAAATAACTGTAATCACAACATCAAAAGTAATAAAATGTGGTCTTTATGGGAGTGCATATAAATGGGCCTGAACACCATCTGATCAACCTTGTCGTCTCGGGTGACCCCTAGCTGACTGACCCCCACCATTGGCTGCCTGAGCTGGTGATAATGTAACTAAAGCTGAAGTCAAGGGTTGGTTCCTCTGCAGAGACGGACCCTCAAGAAGATGAGGACATTGCCTCCTCATATGTCCAAACTCTCCATACTCATAAGAACTCTCTGGTGCGGGGAATGGGGATTGAAATGAACCTCTGGCACCGGAATGACAAGTAGATGGACCTGACATAGAAGAAACTTGAACCGGTGGAGCACAAGACGAACTCTTGTCTGGTAGGTCACTGAGTGATGAATAACCCTGATTAGAACCATGAGAATCATGGCCTGAAGATGCCCCACAATGAACTAGGCGAGCTAATTAAGCATGCCTGAATGGACGACCTCTGCCATGCTAAAATTTACCCCTCGAAGGAGCTCCAACAAAACTACCAGATCCGTGAGGCCTCTTGGCCTCTTTCTCATCTTGCTCCTAGCGACGAACTCACTCAATAAGTCGACCAATATCAACAACCTGCTCAAAGTTAGCACCGAGCATCTTCTCTCTAGTCATTTTAAAGTTGATATGTGACGCCATCCACGAACCTCCTGATCCTCTCTTTTAAAGCAAACCAAAAGCATGACAAGCTAACTCTGAAAATCATATCTCAAACTGCGTCAATGTCAATCTCCTTGACACAACTGCTCAAACTGTCTACCTTGCTCCTCTCTACGGGACTATGGCACATATTTTTCCAAAAAGAGAACAGAGAACTGCAGCCAGGTAAGGGGCACTACATCAACAGGCCTACGCCTCTCTTATGCCTCCCACCAAGTAAAGCAGCTCTAGAAAACAAAAAAGTAGTAGATTCTACCTCGCTGGTCTCTTTGTATACCCGCGGTGTGAAGGATCCTCTCATACATATCAAAGAAGTCATGGGCATCCGCGCCCTCTATACGACTGAAAGCCAGAGGCTGAAGTCTAGAAAACCTCTCTAATCGACGCTGCTTGTCCTTGGGCATAACTGGTACTATAAAACGCCGTGCGGACGAAACCGGCTGGGTTGATGGTGCCTTTGGTGTCTGCAATCTCTGAACAACCTACTCAGGTGTGCGGGCGGTGGAAATCTGAGTGCCTCCCCTCAACTAAGAAGTGGCTGCAGTAGAAGAAACTACAATGGCCTGAGCAAGACAGGTGTACAAAGTCAAGGTTTGAGGCAAGATCTCCTGATGACCCAGAATGACAATAGGCATAGTGGGTGCCTGAGCTGGTCCATCCCCCACTTGCATGAACTTGGGCGGCTGCTGAATTAACAGATTTGCACGACAAGAATTTCAAGAATGTGTAGTTTTCTCTAAATGTTCTACAGCCTCCCGAGGATAAGTACAAACGTCTATGTACTAATCCGCGAGACTCTACTAAACCAGCTCATGACAAGTAAGACCTATATAACCGAGGCTCTGATACCAATTTGTCACGAACCCTAATATCCTGGTCGTGATGACCTCTATAGTAGTACTAGGCAAGCCAACCAAACATTTCCACATCCCATTTCCTTTTATAAATTCATTATTCAAAAATTGTTTGTCTTAAATTCTTTATGTGTAATATATAAATCAACAGAAGTATGTGGAAAACCAATACAAAATGTACTAACACAGCCCGAATCTAGTGTTACTAGTCGTGAGTCTCTAAGTATAAACAATAATTGTTTGAATAATACATAATAAGTCTAAAAATAAAAGAATTCTTAGATAGGAAGGAGGAAGGCATGGCTGCAAACACCGTGCAACTACCTTGTAATATGTGAATACGACTTTGAGAAAGCTGGAAGACCTCACTCTAATTCTCAAGAACTGGATCTGAACACAAGGTGTAGGGAGTAACATGAGAATTCAACTCAGTAATTAACTAAAGTAAATCAAGCCTGAGTGAGTGACGAGCATTTAAAATCAATTAAGAAAACTCAATAGAAATATCAAGTCAAATCTGCAGTTCAATAATCAATTATCTCATATAACTCCAAGTCCAATTAAAATCTTTCAAAGGCATTAATTCACCATTTTTCAATTCAGCATAAAGGAATAGCGAAATAGCAAAAGCTCAAAAACAAGCCCCGCCCTCCCCCCGATCAAGGTATCACTCATAAGTATAGCATCTTGCGCAAGCCTCTAAGCCACTCACGACTCAGGTCTCGTGATATCATCGCAGCATGCAGCCTGATCCAATGCATATCGTCGCGGCATGCAGTCTGTTCCATAATGTATATATAATCATCATCATAAGGTCCTGACCATCTCTAAGTCATTAACATGACGGCCAGTCAGGCATATCGGTGAAAATCAGGTAACTCAGCCCAAACAGATTTTATATATAAAGAAATATAGACATGAAACTAGTTTTAGACAATAAACAGGTAAACATGACCGAGGATATGCCTTTAAATCAAATAGATTAAGGAAAATAGTGTAAATATCCCTAAGGGCCTAACAGGTCGGCACAATGCCCTAAACATGGCGTACAGCCCAAAACATAGTATATAATTTTAAAATACGGAATATTTAAGATTTCAAATCAATTACGCAGCTTAATCACTGCAACGGGACAGACCAAGTCACAGTTCTTACCGGTGCACGCGCACATGCTCGTCACTAGCATGTGTGTCACCGCATTTATCCAAATATTACAAAATAACAGGCTTTCCGTGAAGTCTATATTAACAAAGGTTACTTACATAAAATCGGACAAAATGCTACTCCGCGATACCCTTGCCTCACAACTTAGTATCGGCTCACGTCGAATCTATCCAAAATCAGAAATAACATCAATATATGCTAAGGGAAGGAAGCATATGCAAAAATAATAAATTACATCAAAAATCCAAAAATACACGATCCCCGGACCACGTCTTCAAATCAATTAAAAGTCACATCAATAGAATCTTTATATTCTCGCGAGTTCATACATGTTAAATATACAAAAATCCAACCACAAATGACCCTTCATATCCCTAATCAAAGGTATCAAATTTGAATCCTAGAGCCCTAATCTTCATATCCTAAATGAACAATGGATCTACTCCAATTTTCAGAATTCATTTACGGCCCCTATATCAAAATTTCCACTACCAACCAAAAAATGCCAAAAATTTGTTTTTTGCTAATTCAATCCAAACTTGACTCCAGACCTCCAAAACACATTTCGTTCATGATCCTATGTCCCAAATCATCTCTTGAAGCTTGGAATCATAAAAACCAAGATTCAAGACCGTTTGCTCAAAAGTCAACTTTCAATTGACTTTTACAACTAAAAGGCTGAATTAAAAGACTGAGTGTATCATTACTCTACCAAAAAATTCAGAATCCAAACAACCAACCCAATACCAAATAATATATTTGAACAAGACATAAAGAGTCGTAAGCAGGAAAAACGAAGCGATAACTCATGAAGCGACCGGACGATTCATTATAGTTGTTAAACTTACGGGATGTAACGTCTTTTCACTTCATCGATGATACTTACTCGCCTTTCAGTAATCCTTCTGTTCAAAGGATAACAAAATTCCTAACTTGCTAGGGTAACACTTGTTGTCTCAAGGCATGTCACATCTCGTCCTTTCCTTCACTTTACTATAGAATTTGTAATACTATAATCTTTTTGATCTACTGTTTTCATCCATTTATCATATATCTTATTCATAATGCTACACTAACTATTTTCTTATTTCCTGCTAACATTTAAGTCTGTCACTTTATTCTGAAAACTCGAACAACACATTCTTTTGCTTTTACCTCCCCTTTGCTCCACATAGTGGCTCTTCGGGTTTCTTATCATTCTCACTCTACTTGGGACACGAGCCACACTAAGGTAATATATATCCTTTCAAGGTTTTCCCTACCTATATTTTGATTTTTTTATGCTAATATTCAAATCTAATTGTAATATTTAAGAGTACACCATCTTGGTGCCTCATGAGGAAATCTATTTGAACTTTTGTAATATTCTTCCAAAAAATCAATGGGTTACTCTAACCACAACTTGATCCTGATACCGTGCCTTCTCTTAAACTACTTCTGTTCGCCACCATTCGGACATAAATAAGATAGGTGTGGCAAATTATACATACATATACTATTGTTGATGGGTAAATGATGATAATTTTTATTAACTGGGTGCCTCATACCCTTCTTCATCTTGCTTCTTTTACTTGTCGAAACTTGTATCTATCTTTTGAATCTCTCATTGTCTTTAACCATAGCGTTGTATGGATATGTTTACCTTAAGGCTCCTTACCAAGAGGCTTACACGTCATAGTACACATATGATCCTTTGGAGACCTTAGATTTTCTCATCATAAGCATCATGAAAAATCGAGTTCCTCTGACTCAACTCTCCCATATCAATATTTAATCTATTATCAACTAGAGGTACCTCCATATTATGGATAAAATAGAAGCTAAGATTTTTAATTCTTATAAATGAGCTCTACTATTCGATCAAGAGTAAGAAGAAAGAGTGATAGTCCTAAATGCCATGAAGCCTCATATTCATAAGTGTGGTGCACAACACAGTCATAAACAAGATTCTACTAGACAAGTCTTGTAGACTCCAAGGACAGAACTGCTCTGATACCACTTTTGTCATAACCAATCCTAAAGGCCGCAATGCGCACCTAGTACCTTACTTAATGGAGTACCAACATAACATATCTTCCTTATTGTGCTTTAATTGGAAAATGGCCCAAGCAGGCCGTCATGGGCTAACTAGAAAAAACATAGGGGAAGACTCACAATAGGACCACACCTGATATAACAACTTATGCATGTGACACACGGGCCAATAAGGCCAATAAGACCATTTGTGAACTCAAAACATAGGCTGGCAAGGCCATACAAGTATTTGTATACATGACATCTATATACAAGCCTTTAAGAGTACCTACTTATCATAAAGGTTGGTATATGGCCCCGTCATACCAAACAGTATGTGTCTAACTCATACTAAACAACCAAGCAACTCCGGAACAAAAAGAGTGCACCAACATCTTCCGATGAGCTGATAAACTACTTTGAGGGTTCTCGACATTTCTATCGAGACCTACGGGCATGAAATGCATCATCCCAAAGAAAACAAAAGGATGTCAGTACAAATAATGAACCGAGTATGTAAGAAATGAAGATCATTAAACAATAGACATGATAGAAACATGGAGTAACAAATGCAACATGTATATCTGAATAGCTTTGTCAGTCATTTAATATTATAATGTCATACATATGCGTATATATATTATACCATGAATGGGTACATGCATTCATAACATCATCAGGCCTCGGATGGAATCCCATCAAATCATCTTGGCCACTATGGTCAAATCATCAACGTATATATATATATATGTGTGTGTGTGTGTGTGTGTGTGTGTGTATGTGTGTGTGTGTGTGTGCGTGTGTGTGTATGTTTTGATTAATATCTTAAAATAAACTTTATCAACTTACATATTTTCTGAGACCCATGATTATATGATTGAATGATATCACATATGGGGAATCAAGAACATAAACATCTCTAATATTTCTTTGAATAGAGTCATTTGCGAAAATTGTGCATTTGCTCATTTCGTTTGTGTCGTATAGATCATGCCCAAAGAATGAAAGGATAGCCTTAATAAACCTAAGGCTATTCTCTTGAAAATACCTTTAACACGTACCAATTGCGACAACATGTCATAGCAGAACGAAGCAGTGGAAAATCTTTATGATATTCTTGAGAAAAATTTCACCGCACTCCCCTTAGAGTCGCAAAATCCCGTTGCTATTACGCAGCATAATTTTCAGACAAAACAATTTGCTGAAGCATAATCACATAGATCTATCTCTTTTATAAAATATTTGTATGGAATTTTAGTCGATACTTTCACCCGTTGCTTAAGTACATAAGTGCTCAATTACAAGATATAAGAAAATCGCTTACCTTAAAGACTTGTGGGCCCCATTATTGGGATATATTTAATTCAAAATTTTCCTACACATGCCACCTATTTATCAAGAACAACTAGTCACCATGACTTAAGGTCTTGGCGCCATGTTCTTAGCTTAATAAGCTTATCCAATAGCATAATTAAGCTTATCTACAATTTCCTTATTTAACTTTTTAATCTCCCACTAACCAATGATTAACCAATTATCCACCTAATAAAGTATTATCTCAAATTACCTAAAATACCATTCACTTTTAACACACTTTATATATCTTTGCAATTATGGTCATGTGGTACCTTGCATGGTAGTAGTCCATAAATACAAGGAACTATAGTTCAGACCGTATTTTATCTCAAAATGAAAAACTTTGGTGAAACTCCTTTTTTTCGATTTGATTACCCTATTACCTTTGATCTTGTTTGAAATACCATAATACTAATAACCTCAAGAATATTCTATTCTTGAGCTTACGTCTATAATTTATGATGAAACATCAACGTACAAAAATGCAGGATGTAACATCTCATTTTCGGGATTATTTCAATTTGCTTATGGCGTACATCCATGAACGAAAATATGGGGTATAAAATATTTATTGATAGAATGTAGAGGAAGTTGAGGGTAATGAAGGCCGAAGCGAGTGAGTCAGTTGAGCTAGCTTCTAATAGACTCCAAGATGTTGCAGTTAATTGGTACGAGTCTTGGGTATTGTGCGGAGGTGAGGATGCCCCTCCAACAGTGTTGAAAGTGTTTACAAAAGCTTTTCATTGTCATTATTGTCTACAAGCACTTAGACGGGCTAGAGTTGATACGTTCTTGACCCTTTGGCAGGGTAATATGATTGTTCGGGAGTACAATCTTTAGTTTGATTCATTGTCTAGGTATGCTCCCACTATTGTATCTAAGACGGATAGTTGAGTTCACCGGTTCGTGATGGGGTTAGAGCAACACTTGCTTAATTATTGTATTTCAGTCTCATTTCGGCCATGTATGGACATTTTTCGTATTCATGAATACTCTAGGGTGTCGATGAGCGTAAGAAAAAGTAGAGGGTCGATTCTGAAGAAACACTAGAGGGACGATTGTGAGACTGATAGGGCCTCGAATAAGAGGCCGAGGTCTTCGGGTCCTTCTTGTTAGTTTCGAGGTGGTCATATACCATAATACCCAAGGTACCCAGCCTAGCCATCAGCTAGAGTGTCCCCTCGGGTTGACGGTAGAGGTATCAACCCCCTCAGTTCTACATACTCAGGGCCTGGTCAAAATGCCAGGGCCTTAGGTTTTTAGTATAAGGGTGAGACAAGTAAGATGAGGGTGCCCTTGCCACGATATGATCAATCTAGTAAGCAGCATGTCGGATAGTGCCGTATGGGGTTGGGTGTTTGTTATGCTTATGTTTATCCAAGCTATGTTTTGAGGGATTGTCCGATGATAGGTAATACAAGCATAGCTCAACTAGCGGGATCGATAATTTATTCATCATCATCAGTACGCCCCACAGGCAAGGTTCCCAGGCAGTAATAAGTCGTGGTAGAGGTAGAGGCGAAGCATCTAGACCCAGAGGTTTTCATTACCTCATTTATACGTTAGTAGGATGACAAGATCGAGAGTCATTGCATGATGTTGTTACATGTAAATTATCAGTCTCCTCATATGATGTATATGTACTGGTTGACACAAGTTCTGCCTTATCATATGTTACTCCACTTGTTGCTAGTACGTTGGGAATAAAACTGGAATTATTTAAATCTTTCGAGGTATCAGCACCTATTGGGGACTCATTGATAGATAAGCTATTTCATAGTTGATCTACCATAGAAGACCTAATCGAGTTAGATACTGTAGAATTTAATGTTATAATGAGTATGTATTGGTTGGGTTCTTGCCACGCCAATGTCTATTGTAGATCAAAGACAATACAATTTCAATTCCCAGGGGAGCCTATTTTTGAATGGGAAGGTAATACTGCATCATCGAGAGCTAAATTTATTTCCTATCTCAAGGGAAGGTGATGATAAAAAGGGCTATATTTATCACTTTGTTCGGGTTCAGGATGTGGAATTAGATTCACCATCCATTCATTCTATTCACGTCGTTAATGAGTTTCACGATGTTTTCCTAATGAACTTTTAGGACTTCTCCCAGAGCGAGAAATTGAGTTTACTGTTGACCTACTACTAGATACCCATCTAATATCTATTCCTCCCTATTAAATGCCTCCCACAAAGCTGAAAGAGTTGAAGGAAAAACTAAAGGACTTGCTTGAAAAAGGCTTTATCAGACCTACTACATCAGTGTAGGGAGCACATGTGTCATTAAGAGGAAGAAAGGTAGTTTCTTACGGATGTGTACTGATTATTGATAGTTGAATAAGGTGGAAATCAAAAGATAAGCACCCACTCCCGAGGATATGTGATTTATTTGATATGTTGCAAGGTTCCTAATGTTTTCGAAGATAGACTTGAGGTCTTGGTGCCATCTGGTAAGTGTTAAGGAAGAAGATATTACGAAAACTACATTCAGGACCAAATACGGGCACTTTGAGTTTCGTGTTATATCGTTCGATTAGAGCGACGCTCCAGAAGTATTCATAGATTTGATAAACCGTGTGTTCATGGGCTTTTTAGATCAGTTTCCAATTGTATGTATCGATAATATATTGGTGTATTCTTTGAGCATGCAGATAATTGTCGTATTGTGCTCAATGTTCTACTAAAAAGGAAGTTGCACGGAAAATTATCTATATGTGAATTTTGGTTGAACATTGTAGCTTTCCTTGGTCATATCATTTCGGTTAAAGGCATCCAGGTGGATACACAAAAGATTGAGGAAGTAATGACTTGGCCTAGACCCACAATACCGACGAAAGTTCGTAGCTTTCGCGGTTTGGTAGGTTATTACAGGAGATTTACAGAGGGTTTTCTTCCATTTATGCACCATTGACAAAGTTGACTTAAGAGGGAGCAAAGTTTCAATGGACGCATGCTTGCGAACGGATTTTCCTGACATAGAAGGACATATTAACTTTAGTACCGGTTCTAACGCTCTAATAAATGACAAATGGTTATGTTATATATTGTGACGTTTCAGACATTGGATTGAGTTTCGTGCTAATGCAGCATGGTGAGGTTGTAGCCTATGCTTCCAGACAACTAAGAAAGCACGAGAAGAATTACCCGACCCACAATTTAGAGTTAGCCGTAGTGATTCATGCACTAAAGATGTGGATGCACTACTTATATGGCATTCATGTTGACATCTATATTGATCATAGGAGCCTCTGTTATATCTTTCATTGAAAGGAATTGTATTTACATCAAAGGAGATGATTGGAGCTACCTAAAGATTATGACGCTGATATTTTATACCATCCGGTGAAGGTGAGCGTGGTAGCCGACGCCCTCAGCCGTAGATCTATGGGTAGCCTGTCATATTTACAGCCAAAGAAGAGGGGAATGCCCATGAGATTCATCAACTAGCTAGACTTAGAGTTTGTCTACTAGACTCAGGTAATAATAGAATTACTATTAAAGATACAACAATATCCTCGTTATTAATTGAAGTGAAGGAACGCTGGTATGAGGTTCCTGTGTTAGTTCAATATAAATATACCGCCTCTCAAAAAGAGAAGACACCATTTGAGGTTACAGAAGATGTGGTCCTCAAATATCGACGATGATTATGTGTCCCTATGTTTGAGTTCCGCATCGGTAGGTTATGGGAGAAACTCACTATTCTCATTTTTTCTATCCATTTAGGAGCAACAAAATGTATTATCGTTACCTTGAAAATGGTAATTACAACTAGATTTGAGTTTGTGCTTCGAAAAATACGTAATTTATTTTTATGCTAGTTATTTGGCGGTAGGTGTTAAGTGTTAGACTAGAAAATATGATCAAATCTTGAAGATAGCGTGACAAGCAAATCAATTGGCCGAGAGTCGGGCTCTCGAGCAAGCCTATACGGGGCCTCTAGGTCAAGCTAAAGGGTTGGACAGTGCATACCCAATGAAGAACTAACAGTTCTAAAAGATTTAATGATGGCTCTTTATGATCAATGTTGAGCAATAAATGAAGAACAATCAATTAAACATGATAAATAAAAGCAATCTAATAAATGTAAGCAATAAAGTCAAGGGAGAATTTGTTTTAGTTGGAGAGGAGAGAATTTTCTTGTTCTGGTATTGAATATCATGTGTTACAAAATGATAAGGATCCCCTTTATATATGAGAGGAATCTTAACATGGTACTGATGCATTTAATACAAAATTAAACAGCTGGTACAACCATTTAATTTCGCAGTATGGGCTTGTAATAGATTAATAGACTTGGTCAGCTTTAACCACGTGCCTTGGAAACTTCCCGCTTGTCTTTCACAGCCACCGATTTGAACTTCCCTAAGGTCAAACCTCGAGCTGAGCCTCGAGTTTTCAGCGGAAGGGCATACGAAGTCTCGTAATAACCACAAAATTGGACTCTCTAATTTTTACCGTATATAGATAGTCCTCGCGTTTCTTTGAATTAAAATGATAAGAAACGGTCTTGAATTCTTGCCTCTTCAATACTACCATCATGACGTCAACCCTTCATAGCATTAAAAGCTGTGACTCAAAGGCTGTGTTGGGGTCTCTCTCAACATGACTATCCAGAAACCCACAAACTATTATTGGTTCGACTCTTCAGCTTCTCAAATGTTTCCCAAATAGCTTCTATAAATACCTCAACCATTAGTCATTCATACTTTTACATTATTTTAATGTTTTTAGAGCTAAGTCCACCATCTTCTACATTTATCTCTCTTTTGTGCTTTCCTCTTCATTTTCTTTCTTAGAAACCTCTTTTATAGTTATTTCTAGAACCTCTAGAATGGTACCTCAGAAAAAGGGCATCTATTCTTCATCACGCTCGTCCAAGGGCAAACCAAAAGTATCCCCAGCTATCGAGCAATGTACCCCCAGCTAATCTGATATGGTATCTGATTTTTAAATGGAAAATCCCCATTCTACACTAGGCAGATGCGAGCCAATGTCTCTGTACATCGGCTTGGTGACGGACATAAAGAGGGTGAACAAAGATTGATGATAGAGAAAGTCAGTGCAAGTAGAGATCCCACAGCTACAGAAAGCTTCGTAAACCACAAAGCTGGCTTCCTTAGTGAATAGACATACCGCTTTACATTAGGTCCCATATATTATTCATATCCTTCTTCCCTATCGATAGATTCAGTTATTTTTTACTTTTTTCATGAGTACCGAGTGACACTCGATCAGATCTATCTTTCTTTTTGGAGGATAGTTTACATGCTCTATTATCACTTGAACCGGGTTGAGGGAATGGCCTTCACTCTTGATCATTTGGCAAGATTGTACAACCCTCGTCTCTTATGAGGTTTGATCAAGCTTCATCCTTGATCCATGAAGAAGGACTTTTTGAGAATCTATAAGGACAAGGACTGGGGAGGATGAGATTGTTTGTCAGAGTAATGCCCTCGGACATCATCCTGGCTGATAGGATATCATTCCTGGAGGAATGCAACATAAAGCTTAAGTATCCCTATCTCGACCATATTTTATTGCCCCATCTTCCCTTCTAAAAATGATTTTTTATTGATTATGAAGCTACCATTTGGTACCTCGCACAGTTCAGAAACATTTAGGATGGATAAGAAAATTGGACTCTACTTTCCCTTACAGCGAGCGTGCTTAGCTTTGGGTTCTTATTACAGGCCAAGAACCACGGTATGCTTTTTATTGCAATCTTTGCCAGGTTCCTTACAAGTATATTTTGTGGTGGTGAGTTTTATATATCATGCATTTGTAGGTCTATGGGAAGGTGTGTTAATGAGACCATCTCCCGATGGCGAATAAGGGACCTTGAACCCGATAAGGGTAAGAAGAGAAAGAATGAGGCGTTAACCGAGCCTACTAAGTCATAGAAACCCAAAGTTCGCAAGCCTCGGACTAACCCACTTTCATGATTTCGGCTGTTGTGGAAAGTTCTTGCACTGAAGATGAAGGTATGATGATGATAATCGCCTTTTGCTGCAAATGGCAAGACGGGGTTCAGATGCTCCACAAGTTGCTGGGCGAAAGGCCGCCAAATCGTGGGTGGCCGATGTGCATCAAACCCGTGCTGAGGAGACCCTCAAAGAGGGTTCGGGTGTAGTCTCCATGTTTCAAGTCATACATAGCACAGTTCGTATCGATGAACCCTCGGCTAGCAATTCAGAAGAGCGTGAACCCGAACCATCTCGGGGGTGATATGAAACCCTTCGAGAAATTGATGCCATAGGTGATTTTAATTTGGGCCCTACGTTTTCACCAGGGGAAATTACGGATTCCCAAGACCCGAGTAATGCCAATGAAGAGCATCTCATGGAGAGAAAGACATGCTTGGGGAGTACTTCGCAGGTGTCGATGAGGCCACGAATATTGATGCTCCTGTCTTTCTTGAGGAGGCTGAGAGGCTTCAAAAGTAGGAAATACACTTCACGTACAAACCATTTTTGCTTAAATTCTTTTCCCTTGCCTTTCTAACTTCTTTGATTGGTTTCCTGTCAAGAAAATTTAGGACCACACCTTTTCTAGGCTTCAGGATGAGCTTTCATGCCGTGGGAAGGAGCACGACAAGTTAAACTAAGAGTTAATGAATCAGACAACTCCTTTGCCCGAAAGGGAGAAGAGTTGAGTGGGCATTAGGCAAGCCTGGAGGAAGTGCACCATGAACGGGCTAGCTTTGCTGAGCAGTTAACATGACGTCCATTAATCATGCTTGTTTTCAAGCTAAGAGGCAGATGTCTTACTGGGCTTAGGAATCCCGAACCTTAGAGGAAGAATCAGTCCTTTTGACTACTTCGAATGAGGATTCCGGAAGTGATCCAGACAGTAGTGAGAGGTAAGAATAGACTTACGTGAAGTTCGGCTTTGAATTTTGATGTTTTCTCTTTGGAGCACATACTTGGAGTGACCGGTACCCTCGAGATCGGGCACCATCTCAAGACCAGATTAATAACTCTTTTTAGAATCCATGCTTGTAATAACCGGGATCCTCGATATCACGATAGCTCTCGAGCATCATATGATGTTGTTGTAAAGTTATCGGGCTGGTCCCACCGGTACCCTTCCCCAAAAGTGGGCACAGGCATGGTCGGAATTAGTTTTCCCTCAGAATAGGCAAACAGTCTCCGCTTGCTTTATATATGTAATTGCTTTCTTCTTGTTTGAATATCCGCTACCTTAAGTAACCATCCCTTATATAGAGCTCCTTCTTTGCAACAGTTTTCATATGATTTCAGGTCAAATCTTTCGCCCAAGTCTTCATCTTCCCTCTCTTGTTTCACCATATTCATGGCTGCTATGAACAAATCATTTCACTAAAAAGAGGAGAGTTTCTCCTCTATTTCGCGCTCTGCCGGTGTTACATCACCGACGTTCGGTGGGCTGACCTCAAGATGCTTTGTCTCGAGTAGGGACTTTACATTAGAGAGACTACCCAATGATTAGAGTCATCCAGAACATGCATGGACATTTTTCTCATCAATAGGAGAGGAACACACACGAGGTAGCTAGAAGAGACTGCAGATAGGGAGAAAAGGTGGAACTGCAGGTGCCTTCCCTGAAAGAGAGCATCATGGCTCATGTCAAGGGTTATTTGAATGTATAAAAGTACACCTTTACATTGGGTTCTTTTGATATGGTCGTGCTCGAGTTTTTCAGAAGATATCAGCTTACCCTAACAGAAGTTTATCAACTCTTTAATTACTGAGGCCTAGTTAGTCGGCAACGTCGAGCCACCCGGCCCTTTGTTGCCAATAATGAAGAAGACGAGGGGCGAGGGTGGATGAGTCGATTTTTCCGGGTGCGGAGGCATTATCCACGTAGGGTTCCTATCATTTCTCGGGAAATGGAATTTCACGCGTAAATGGTGCAGTTGTGTTTTTGTCATTTTCGTTCATAGCGGAGGCGGACTCTGTAAAATTCATTCTTTCCATTTTGCAGCAATCTTATGGTTGCCAATGGAGGTCCCTGATCTGGCAGATTGGAGTAAAAAATGGGTATCTTACTCAACCTATAATGAGCGTAAATGATGAAACCGGTCCAAGGGTAGATGGGAAGCAAAACGCCACCGTGAGTTGCGTATGATTCTTCTCTTTAAGGAATATTTCCCTTTGTGTTTCCTGACTTCTTTACCGCATGCGTTGGAGATTTGTTTGAGATAAGACTGTGCCTTCATTGAGAGGAAGGAGGATCAACAACTTCAGGGCTGAAGAGTTATAACAAGCGTAAGGAACCCCCAATGAGCGAGGAGTTTTGTAGTGAAGCAGGGTCTATCAGAGGCAAAAAGGAGATATAACTATCGAGGTAGATTGCGTACCTCAGGGCCATTGCACTAACATTGGCGTAGCAGAAGGGAGCACACATTAATGGCTTTAGCCGTGGGATATTCTGGGGTAGCTTAACATGCTACCCAAGATTCCTAGCCTCGAGGGAGTGGCTCCTCTTTTCCACCGTCTTCTTCTCCCATCGAGGGTACTTTGAGTGACACATGTTTCCTATCGCATTCTTCCTTTCCCGTCGAAGGTACTTCGATAGATTTTCAATGCCAAGGGCTGTCAAGTGGGGCCTCGAGTGATCGTATTCCCATTGGGAGTGGGTCTACTATGGCCCATGAAACCATGCCAGTAGATGTGCGCTTAACCTTTAAGGAAGCTCAATGTGTCAGTTAAATGGTGAGTTTTTGTTGACTGTTTTGGTTTCTTCAGTTTTGAACTTTCATTTTCTTACCGAGTTTCTTTTTCATGGGACTTTGACAAGCTCAAGTGTGAGCTACTCCGTCATGAATCCGAGTTGTGAAAAGATTTGGACAGGGAGAAATCCTTAGGCTTCTTCATGAAAAAAGGGCAAACGAGTTGGTATACTTGTGATACGAGATGAATAGAAGCCAGAACTACGAAGGCTACCTCAAGAGATACGTAACCTTTGTTTCAATAGGATACATATTTCTTCTTCTACCCTCGGAGTTTAATATTTTAATACTTCAGTTGCAGAGTAAGACGGACGAATTGGAATACCTTTTGGGCAATGTCGATCATGCCAAGTATGAGTATAATGAGCTAAGGGCTTAGATAAATGCCCAAGTTACAGTGAAGAAGAATGATTTTGCCAAGGTTTCTGTGTTCGAGGTGCAACTCAAAAATGATCATGGATACTACTTGTTCTAGACGAGCATTGCGAGGCTCGAGTCTGACCTTTTGGAGATGAAGGTCGAGGTGGTGAATGCCCGGGTTGAAGCTGAAGAGATTTGAGCTTAAGGCTAATAAGAAATTGATTGTCTTCTTAAACAACGCTGCCGACGCTTGAGCTGAGTTGAGAGGGGATTCTAATTGGGAGAGCAGAAGTAATGAATATGCCCGTTGCAGATCTCGAAGGGAAACCCTTGAGGATATCCATGCTAAGGGCTTTGATCTCTAAGATGAGATAGCGGTGGCCAAGGAGGATGAATTCAATGCCAAGTACCTCGTATATGATGTGGAAGGTAATAAGGAAGAGGCAAATAGAGCCGCAGTCCTTGAGAGGAAGATAGACTAGGCCTTTTTAATTTGATTATTCATATAGTATTCTTAGAGAACTTTGCGAATGAATCCTCATGTTATTTCACATATAATTATAAAAGGAAGCCTTTCGAATTCATCTTTCATGTATGTCCTTCTTTTTTTTTAATTTTTAAGATTATGGATGATTAGCCCGATGAATTGTACTTCGGCGTAAACTCCATAGGTTTACGAATCAGCCATGAGGCTTGTTGGTCTAGCATGTAGGTTTCTACCCACTTTCCCTTAGGCGCTTTTTGGTTAACCGTTTTGGGCTCAATTTTCGAGTCAAATTTCAACTTAACCCTTAGGTTTTTAAATTTTAAGATGGCTCTTTGGCACATACGCATTGGGTCACCACGACCTCTAATATGGGCTGGCGCTTGAACTCTTACTCGTTGGATCAGTACAACCTCTAATATATGTTGGCGCTTAGGATCATACATGTTGGATTGGTATGACCTCTGATATATGCTTTATTTTTCCCTCGTTATAGACTATTTGAAGTTTTTGTGTTTGCCCAACTCTTCGATAGTTTGCTAAGAACCACGATTGTGAGCTGTTACGCAGTGATAGTGAGCATCTCGGGAGGTTTTGCTCGATTAATGAATTGTTTCGAAGCCTAGTTGTTTAAGCTGACATGATCGAAGCTCTTTTGCTTGTGCCAAGGGTAGCCTGTGATTTTGTGGCGACGTTGGGGCGTACTCGAGTCGTGTTAGATTGGCTGGAGGCCTCTGACCATAGTCATTGTGTTTATAGCCGTACCATTTTAGTCCTTGAGTGAAGCAATTTTGGAGTTTATATCGAGGGTATGCCTTTTAAGGAGTCATACAAGTTCGACAATATAGCCTTAACTTTGGCTGGATCCAGATTATGCCTTTTGTAATATCTTATAAATTTTAACATGGCCTACATGAAGTCTTACAAATTCTATAGTTTCTTGGTACAAGCATAATTCATGCCTTGCTTGAGGTTTTACAGATTTGGTATTTCCATATGGAGGTCTTATAAGCTCGAGGTTGCCTGCACGAGAAGAACATCAGATGCAATTATTTTGATGCATATAAGGGATCAAAGGTGTGGTGTCTAGGCATAGATGTGGTCCTTGTGACTTAAGTTAAAACCATAGGTGCGGTCACTTTGACTGCAAAAACAGCGTGCAGGTGTGTAATAGGGGCTGCAGGTGCGAGAGTGTTGGGCAGAATATATAAAAAAGGGACCTTTCGCGATTTTCAATCATTTCTTCATCATTTTTGTGAGATTTTGGAGCTCGAAGCTGTCATTTCAAGAAGGTATCAAGCATTGACTGAGAGGTAAGCTATTTGAGCTTTGTATCTTGTGTTTATGGTCATTATTTAATTTTTAACAATGAAAATTAGTGGGAAAATAATAGAAAGAGTTGGGTAATTACGGCTTGATATTGGAGAGTTAAGTTGGGGATTTGAGGGTCATTGAGGACCCATTTTTATGATCTTGGTATGTATATACTCATGGAAGGATAAAAATTCCAGCGTTGTCATTTTTATCAAATTTCGAGACATGGACCCGAGGGTCGGGTTTTGGCCAATTTCAAAATTTTAGAGTAAATTTTGTTATTTTCACATGGGCTTTATTCCTTTAGCCGATTTTGATGTTACGAATTATGATTTGGGATAGATTCAAGGCCAGTTGAGGCGGATCCGAATGGCTAAGGCATCACAGGCTAGTGTCTGGACCGGATTAAGGTAAGTAATGATTGTAAATGTTGTCATGAGGGTATGAAACCTGGATTTCACATCGTTATGCTACTTTGAGGTAACACACATGCTAGATGATGAGCGTGGGGTCGTGCACTGTTAGAGATTGTGACTTGATTGGTCCCAAACGACTATTAAGTCGCGTATCTGATTGAAGTTGTTTTTAAATCATTGTGTTTCGGAAATATTACTATATTTTGGGCTGAATGCCATATTTGGGCCTTGCACCAACTGTTTGGACCCTTAGGGACATTTTATTACTTGTTTCCTTACTGTTTTGGTTTAATATCTACACTCAGTCATGCTGTATTTTACTGATTTCATAACTCAACTTTATTCACTCAGTTTTGATGCTATAAATGATATTTTGGGCTGAGAACCCTATGTTGTTCATAGCCCGAGTGACTTTTGAGGCTAATGATCGAGAGGGACTGTAAGGCCCTTGAAAATTTCACTAACTAAATTTTAGGATTTCGCCGTGCCATGTAGGCTAGTAATAATATTTTATGTTCTACTAACATGATGGGAATCAAGTAATTTGGGGCCAAGGGAAAGCCTAAATCTAAGTCAAATTGGAAAATTTCATAATAGGCTAAGATTCCAAAGGTACTAGCACTAGTTCATAATTTGAATGAGCATATCTGAATTTGTATAAGATTCTATGTGATGAAATGTCTTTGAGTCTAGTTTCTAACATTTCAAACCGTTCGTAATTTGGATATTCTTACACAAAGTTAGGATCAAATTACCAAAGGCTGGATTTGCAAGCAATTTGCGATCGCAGAACGACCATGAGGACCGCATATGCCTCGCATAGTGAAGCAGTGTTAGGCAAAACATTATGATGTCGACTATGCTATTGCATTTTGATTATGTAGCAATAATGCCCACATTTCGATTGTGCTATGGCATAATTGCACTACGTTTTTTACTTCGGTGTCATTTCGGAAATTTCTATTCCCGAACCCACTTTGATAAATAAGCTTTGGCACTTCATTTGGGACTATTTTTACACTAAATCTAGGGAGAGGTGAGAGTACATTAGAGAGATGAAGAGGAACCTATCCTCCTAATTATCAATCTTGCACAAAAAAAAATCAAGCATGTTAATCTTTAGCTAAATATCTTCCGGGTATATCAAACTTCTAATATTTCATATATGAGATTATGAGTTCAAAAATATATCGTGGGCTTAGAAATAGGCCATGTATGTGATACTAATCTATATGGTGTGGGATTAATGAACTATTTTGGATAGTTTTTGATGAAATTGGATATGGGAAGAAGGATTTTCTATTGTAGAACCTTGTAATCTACTTCACTTTTTAGGTGTTTGATGAAGTTCCTAAGAGAGTTACACCATGGGTAATCTTCCTAGTTATTAATCGATTTTCGTATTTTCTCATAGATTATTATTGCTAGAGGTGTTGGTGTATTCTAAAAACTTAAGGGAAAGATCTTTGAGGTATGTATGGTTAAACCCCAGTCTTTTAGAAATTTAGCTTCATCGGTGTTTGTGTGAGCATGGTAAGATTAAAGTTGAATTTTTTAATAGAATGTTATTTTACATGAATAGGTGTTGTAACCTTATATGTATGAAATATGTGTCATAATATGATCAACGTGCTATCTTGATAACTTGAAATGGGAAAAATATATGAATTATGCATTGAAATGCTTATACCTTAAATTGAGATTAAAGCTGCATATATTGTGCCATCTATGTGAAGTCTTATCTATGTGTACAATTCAAAATTACTCTTGTGTGCACCTACTGTCCTAAATGGTAAAGCAAATATTGAAATTTGGAATGATGTGAAATGCGGCCTAGTGCTAAGAATGATATGATAAGTTTTGGCCCCGGTGAATATGAAATGATATATGTGAAATGAAATGATTAATGAGAAGGGAACAATGCCTTGGTAAGGCGGCCTAGCCGATCGGGCCATGATCGGGCTCTCTCAAGATAGCGGTGGTATTATGAATAAATTACAACGACAACAACAACCCAGTATAATCCCACTTAGTGGGGTCTGTGGAGGGTAGTGTGTACGCAGACCTTACCCCTACCCTTGGGTAGAGAGGTTGTTTCCAAATAGATCCCCGCATTCCTTCTTCCAAGAACTTCCCACCTTGCTCATGGGGAGACTTCAACTCACAACCTCTCGGTTGGAAGTGGGGGTTGCTTATCATCAGAGCAACCCCTCTTGTCAATATGAATAAATTTTAAAAAAAGGAAAATGAGATTGTGATTGAACTATAAGTCTAAAATAAGGCAACCTAGCCGATCGGGTCGAGATCAAACTCCGCTGAAGATAGCGGTGGTATTGTGAACAAATGATGAATAGTGCAAAATGCCCCCAAATTTTAGAAGATATGGAAAAATAATGTGAAAGTTGTATGATTCTTTTATTTGTTAATGTGGTGATCGTTTAATGTTTTGAGTTATACTTATATTTCTAGTTCTTGTATGAATGTTCCTTCTAAGTAGATCATGTTTAGTTATACATACTAGTGATATTCGATGGCACTAACGTCCCTATTGGGGGACACTACATCTTTAAATGGATATAGCTGTTTCTATGTATTGGTCACATCTAGTGCCACATCGTCCTTTCAGTTGACTTGGTAAGCCCCACTTCATTTCGGGATCCTCTTTCATATATTTGTGATGTACCTTGAATTTCAGGTATAGCCGGAGCCTTGTTACCGGTATTTTCATATTGAATTACTCTTTAGTTGTGTTTAGAGGCTCCGTAAACAGGTTGTGGGTAGTGTTAGGCATTGGAATTAAAGTAGAAATATTGATATTGGCAACGATTTATAAAACTTGTAATATTTTAATAATTATGTTTTAAGCTGCTAATGGAACTGTAATGGAAGTTATTAATGAAATACCTATTAAGTATGATTAATGGAGTCCATCTCCTATTTATCCATGAGCTACTTTGGGTATAGTGAAACCTAACAGGCTTGCTCAGTTGGGTTACTCGGTTAAGCTCCGGTCATGCTCCTCAGTTTTTGGGGCGTGACAAACTTAGTATCAAAGCCTAAGATCTTAAAATGTCTAGGATGTCTCGGAACTCTGTCTAGTAGAGTCCTTCTTACCAGTGTGTTTTTTACCACATCTATAAGTTGGAGGCTATTCAGAATTTTAGGAATTTCACCCTTCTTTGATACTCCATATCATGCAGTAGAACCCAATATAGGGAGATAATTTCCATTCTAAGTCTTATTCTCCAGATGAGTAATCTCGATACGATAATCCACAAGTTTGAAGCATTACGGAGGGAAAGACCCCACTATTGAATCTGAAGGAGATCGCCAAAGTGTTCGTTTGGAGATTGTATCGAGCCATGGAGGGATTGATAGAACTTGTTGCTAAGGGGAGTACCCTTGTTCCAATTACTGTCACTGCACCACCAGATTATGTAGTATATTAGTATGTTACCAACGTGCATTAGTGACGTTAAGTTGAGGGGCATAGATTAAGTTATTGCTCTATCAATCTAGAGTCACCAAGTAAGTGACCCATTAGTACGTCATTCTGAACGCAATGTATCCTTATTATATGAGTACACATGTATTGGGAGCCTGTATAGATATGGTCTTAACAAGAATGTAATTTGCAAAACATTGCATGCACCTACTATTTGAACGATACGTATTATTCGTAAATCCACTCTATCACAAATTATGTTATTTACACCTTTTTTGTGGAATTAAGTTATATAATTATGTCCTCGAATTGGATTATAACTCTAGGATTGATACTTCCCACTTGCTTTTCCTAAATTCTCAACAAGGGACTATTCCCTATGAATTCCTTATAAAAACTTTTTATTTAAATAGACAAAATCTACTCGCTTGTGCCTGTACATGCACCGTCGTAAAGTTTACCTATATGGTGTCAAGTTTCATGTAAAGCATCCCAGTGTTGCGATCCTTTTTGAGTCACATTTTTTTTGTCGATGGTGTACATGGCTTTTATGATTTGAAGAGTAACTCTACCCTCTTGCGAATATCATCATAAAACCTTTTCACTGTCAAGTAACATGAGAGCATATCCCACATGTTATCATATGTGTACATGTCAAATGAAGGGGTCGCTTGTCTGCATAGAATTCATAAGAAATTTGAGATTTTTACGACTCTCTCACAAGAAGCTCTTTTGTTTTCCTATCTCAACATTACTTTCATGTCCACTAAGATCATTCCTTAGTAAGAAGCTTACTTTGTTCCTAGTATTGTGGTTGCCTATGATGTGGTTGTGTATTGCAGTCTAGTAGTTGATATAGCTGAATCATGTTCAGCTCGAGTCAAATGTTTACTTTCTTCTTATACCTCCACAACATGTGATGATTATGTTCCTTAGTTAGTTAATTCAATGTGCTAGTTTCCCAACACCTGCTCGATAACCATGAGAGAACATATCGTTCAATGAGTCATTGTAACACTTCCTTTCTTGTGAGGACCCTTACTAGGCTCTCTTTCAAGATCTAGCATACCTTTGGAGGTTATCATAGCACAGTGTCTGTTTCTCTTATTTTTCTATCTTTTGTTAGAATCTGGGTATTTCTCAAGTCAAAATCGATGGAGAACTCATTATGAACATTTGTAACCTTCCATAATTATTTTATACTATCTCATTGGGTTCCCACCTCAATTCAGTTCATTAAGGGTCGATGGCATACTGCAATTGTTGAGATTGAATAATCTCCTTTCGATAATGGATTATCTACATATGTGCTAGTCTAATGATCTGCTTATCAATCTAACTCTCCCCTTTTCATTTTGGATTTACCAAGGAGCAATATACCTAGTAACACATTCGTATGCCAAAACATTTCTCTCAATCAAGTCTGATAGCGTCTCCCAACTTGGCTGGTAATAGTTTGCTGTGTAGAAGTGTGCTGTAGTGCTTAATTGTGAAGTTGAGTTTCTAGCCATTATTGGATTTTTGAATTCTGGAGCTATACATCACGTGACTACATATAGAGATCTTCTTTAAAAAAATGTAGTTTCTCATAATCGCTTTATATTAGCACTGTTCCTAGTGGCTACAATGTAAAGGTTACTTCCATAAGGCTCTCTCACATTTTTTTCCTTTGTCTTGCATCGTGTATTGTTTATTTGTAATCTTCAATGAGATATTATCTCTATGTCTCGGCTAGTTATCCTACTATATGATTTGATTTAATCAACCTTACTTTTTATGTACTTTACAAGAGCCCTGAGAGTAGGTAAATTTTCCCTTTTCTAATTCTAAGCGGTACTCTTAGTTGTGCTGCCTTACTATCTATTTTCATCTGGTAACTCTCCTTGTGAATCTAATTTTATGCCTTATGGTGTCAATAGTCGGGATATATTCCTTTTGTTAGGATAAACAGATATTGCTCGCACTTCTTATGAGATTTTCTCCTAAACAATAATCTACTTGCTCTACTTGTCCATGTGACTATATAACCTAGGTTACTTTTCCCTTATAAATGCATTAAGACGTCTCATTCTTTCAAACTTATCCACGTGGTCACTTTGAGGCCTTGTTGTATGCCGATTCGTAATGGTTTTAAGTACTTTCTAGCCAGTGTTGATGATTTTCTATAACTACGACGGCTTATCTCATAGGTTTCAAAATTAATGATTTTCCTTAAAGTTCAAGCTTAAATTGCCAAGATTTCAAATAAAACTGTGTCCCCTTTTCAAAAGTCTTAAATGGGTCAAATTGGATGGGTTTCGTGGCCTTCTGCTAACTTGACTTCTAGAATAATTGACTATATCACTTCCATGTGAAAAGAGTTTTGCTACCCTTTGTATTCCACCTCCTTGGTTGGATAGGAGTGTCATTTGTCTTTCTCCCTGGAGCATCATGTTAACCATTAGAACGCCTTTAACCAATACATGTTTCCGTCCCAACATTTAGATGTCCTAGCTATGTGGTTTTACTCATGAATGGTTTAGATTAGATACCATTGGATTTTTGCACATATCATGATCATGTTGATTTGGAAGACAAGTTGTCGTATCTTTAGTTCTATCATATAGGGTCAACTATCATAGAGGGTTAAGTTTTTCGAATTATGATAATCTCATAAGTGTTTAACTTCATTTTCATCCTCATGGGGTTATGGCATAGATTCCTTGTGTCAATAAATGTGAAGAGTGTAATTCAACTTCATGTATTTTGAATCCCATATCGCATTAATGGTGACAGAGTATTTTCATTTTTGATATATTGATTTTCATTGCACTCTAGGAGACAACTGGGTCATATACTTGATTATTCCTAATTAATGAATCCTATTGCCAATGTAATACTTACACATATGCCTTATTTGTCTTATAATTGATGTCAACACAATGATTAACCATGTCACCATTGTTACTTGTATTTTTCATGTCCCTTGCAATATATACTCAGAAAGTACTCCACTCAACACATTAATGAACTCTTTGATAACTCCAGCACAATCTTGAATTCTATGTTCCTCACTATATTAAATTTATTAGGTATTGAAGGTCTAAACATGCCAAATGAGGATCATCCGAGTCACACTATATATACTAGATAGGTAGTTTTATGCCATTTTATGATGGCACATCTTAGAGTAATCGTCGAAGGTCATCAAAGGTATAGCATGGGTGTTATAGTAGATATTTAAAATTTAGGAGGGCGAACAGATTATTCCTAATATTTTCCCATGAAGATGTTATGTGAGTTGATAATGAAGGTTGCATAAGTGTATGTTACCTTAGGCCGCACTAGAAGCATAATATTTCCCTATAGTTGTTCCCTATATATTTTGTGTTTTCACTTGTCTATGTCTAAGAAGGTAGTTGAAGATCCTTTGTGTATTATTTCGGTGGAAATTTCTAAAAAAGGAGGTAATGGATAGTTGGCCTATGAAGGGTATCTTTTTGTCATCCTTGTTAGGTAAGTTGGGGGTGGAGATTATATCCGTAAATGTATTATGGAACAATTTGTAACTATAAGAGTCCAATTGAAGGTCGAGAGTATTGTGGAAATAAGGTGTTTTCTCTTGATTGTATATCAGTTGGTTTTGATTTGAAAAGCGCCTTCTAGGTTTTTTGATATACAAAATGTCCAGTTCATGTCCATGTATACTTATGATAATGTACTTCTTGTAATGATGAAATTGATTTTGTTGATATATACATTGTGGTGCTTTGTCTCATTGTAGATGTGTTGTTAGGATAGTTTTGGTAATTTTCTGCCAGGTGGATAGTCCTAGTTACAAAGGAGACTCTACTAATATTTTTGTAAAATTTGGGTGTTAGTCAAAATTTAAGTACTTGAGGTAGGTTAGAAAAGAGATATGTTACGTTAGGTGTTTCGATAAGGCTCTACCTCTCATTTGAGGACAAATGATCCTAAGCGGGGGAGAATGTAAGGCCCCAGAAAATTTCGCTAACTAAATTAGGATTTTATGGTGCCATGTAATCTAATTATAATATTTGATGTTCTATTAACATAATGGGAATCAATTTGAGTTGGTAAATAAGTGTATTAGTCTTATGGTAATTATAAGTCTAATTCTAATTGAAAATTTTCATAATAGGCTATGATTCCAAAGGTACTTGCACTAGTCCATATTTTGAATGACCCCATCTAAATATGTATGAGATTTTATGTGATAACTAACATATCAATTAAAGGACTTTGAGTCTAGTTTCTAACTCTTCAAACGGTTCGTTATTTGGACATTCCTACACAAAGTTATGATCAAATTACCAAAGGTTGAATTTGTGACCAATTTGCGATAGCAAAACGACCATGCGAACCGTATATGCATCGCATAGTGAAGCAGTGTCACGAAAAACATTACGTTATCGCATGTTGATTATGTTGTACCGTAATCGATTCTGCCATCGCATTTCGATTATGCGACAAGAATGCTGCCCACATTTCAATTATGATAGAGCATAGTTACACCATATTTTTTACTTTAAGGGTCATTTCTGAAAATTTTTATATCCGAAACCACTTTGATAAATAATCTTTGGGCCTTTATTTGGGATTATTTTTACACTAAATCTATAGAGAGGTGAGAGCATTTTAGAGAGAGAAAGAGGAACCTAGCTTCCTAATCATCAATCTTGCACAAACCCTGAAGAATCAAGCATGTTAATCTCTATCTGACTATCTTCCGGGTATATCATACTTCTAATATTTCAATATGGATTATAATTTCAAAAATATATTGTGATGTTAGAAATAGGCCATGCATGTGACACTAAACTGTTGTATGTGGGATTAATGAACTATGAGTAGTTCTTGATGAAATTGGATAAGGGAAAAAGGATTTTCGATTGTAGAACCTTGTAGTCTACTTTACTTGTTAAGTATTAGATGAAATTCCTAAGAGAGTTACACCATGGGTAATCTTCCTAATTATTAATCGATTTTTTCTATTTCCTCATAGATTGTTATTACTAGTTGTGTTGGTGTATTCTAAAAACTTAAGGGAAAGCTCTTTGAGGTATGTATGGCTAAAACCCCGTCTTTTAGAAATTGAGCTTCAGCTATGTTTTTGGCGCTATGACATGAAATATGTGATTTCTTTCTGCTTAGTCTTTATTTACTTCAAGCACCTTGTGTGCAGATTTAGGTATTTTTAAGCTTTCACCAGCTTCTGTGTATTTTTCAGAGTTAGAAAGATAGTTGCACCGCGTTTGCATCCCTGCCCTTCTTCTTCCTATCCTAATTCTTTATAATTCGGGCTTAATTTGTGTTACTCGAACAATGTTGAGTTGTACTTAGTGTCTCATGACAAGTGACACCAGATTCCGGTTGTATTGATTGTATTTCCGTACTTCTTTCAGCGTATTCCTCTTGATATTTAAAAGTGAAAGAATTGAGACTTAAAGTTGTTCAGAAAAAGAGTAAATTTTACAAAAGATCTTCATATGGTTCATTATTTTTTGGCTGGACTAGTACTTTGATAGGCGCCATCATAATCGAAATATTTGGGATTGTGACACATGAACAGTGGAAATTGAAGAGCATAGCCACCTCGAATACTTCTATAAATAGAATTATTTATGGATGGTGCACATTTGTTTGTTTCATTCGTGTCATATATATTATATCAAAAGGAAAGATGTGATAGTCTTAACCTACATGTATCGATTCTGTTGACAATCCCACTAATACATATTAATTGCGACACGTAACATTGGATCGAAAAAAAAAATCTTTATAATATTTTTGAGAAAAGTTATATCAGGCTTCCTCTGAATTTGAATTTCCCTTTGAAACATCAGTTTGATACGTATATGGAAACTGGCGTATGATGATGGATTCTTATTATTTTAGTAATTTAATCAACTATTGATGTGATGGCAATCCCTCCCTACTATCGGGCTACGTAAGAACGTAGAAAGGTGTAAAAGGGTGTAAATATAATTTAACCTTTGACCTTTTTTCGATTTAATTATGAGTGGAATTCGATATTCAACCTGTGCGTGTACCATTAAAAGTTCAGTACTTCAGTTGGAGAACTAACTTCATTTCTTTTGTCTCTAAGGGGACATGAGCTCACGTCAAAAGAGGCCCAAATTCCGATACTAAGTAAACATTGTCATTTCTATTTTATGACGTAGGAAGATGGTTTCTTTTACTAACGAGAGTGGGCCGTTCTTTTTGTATGACTAAGTCATATAATCATCTTAATTGTGCCACCTTTCTTTGTGAGTTAAGAGTCACCATCATAGCCTCTTTGGGCAGCCACGTATTAGCTCATCTATTCCCAACCAATTAATTACTAATTTCTTAATTAAGGGCGTGCATTTGAATCGGTTTATCGATAAATCGAATCAATTATTTGTTATCGATTTATCGATATCGATTTATCGATTTCGATTTTGATTTCGAAATTTTCATTATAGAGTTATCGATTTCGATTTCGATTCTATCCTTTTCGGTTTATCGGTTTACAATAAATCGATAAGATACACTATTTTTTTAATTTTTCATAAAAAAATTTAAAATAGTTTAAATTTTTTTTTACCCTTATTTTATAATACCCGTTCCTATACCCTAAATCCCTAGCGCTATTATTTCCTCTACCACATTTAAGGAATGATCATATTTAAAAATCAAGTATGAAGTTCAAATTAATGGAAAACAGAATTAGCCGTGATGATGTATTTTATTTTTTATACCGTTGGAGTGTTGGTGCATACATTTGATCCCTTACTTTAGTTTCGTTTCATGTGCTTATTGACGCAATATATATGTTATAAAAGTGTGCTCTTCTTATTTTTGCTTCTTTTTGTCCCTATTAGTTAGGCGTGTTTGTAGCGATATACTTTTCATGGAATCCCAAAAATTTTCTTATTGGTGTAATCAATAACCGAATCGATAATCCCCAAAAATCGAAAAATCAAAATCCAGAAAATCGAAACCTTATTGAAATGATAACGATAAGCATATGTTCAAATTGATAATCGATAAATAATTATCGATAAGGGTCAAAATCGAATCGATAAATCGAATGCACACCCCTAATCTTAATTAGTTGATAATCTTGAACTAAATTTAGTAATTACTCGATTATTCAAATACTTAAAAGTTATATCAAATAATTTAAAATACTATTCACTTTTAACACATATTTTATACTATACTATCATGGTCATGTGGTACCTTGTATGACTCTAATTCATGAATGCCAGACATTTTAGCTAGGACCGTATTTATCCAATATGTCAAACTTCAACAAAAATTTATTTTTATTGATTTGCTTACCCTCTCACCTTCATGATTTACTCTTACTTATTTGAAATAGCATAATGCTTATAATCTCAAAATAATCTCATTCCGGAACATACATCGATTAGCATACGATAAAAGTCTAATGTAGGAAAATGTTGAATATAACATCGCATTTTTGAGCTTATATCCATAATACTTAGGCGTACTTTCACGTACGGGTATAAAATAAATAAAATAAAAGGGACAATATTGGAGAAAAACCACCAACATCAACAAAATACCCTATGATCATTGATGCAATTAACTCGTTGGGGAACATTGCTAAAATGCTCTGCTTTCTTTCTATTTTCTCACTCTAAAATTTGTGATTTTTGTGGGCTAGGGCAGCTATGGCTATGTTGAGCTCTCCCGAGCCTTTGATTGTGGGAGAAACAACCCTAAAAGCTCCAGAAACTATTCTAAATCATACTGCAAAATAATATTATGCACCAAATCTGCTACCAAAACAATCTGCCACAAAAATAACAAAACTTGAGCTATGTCCTATAACTTTCAATCATGGGGAACCAAGAGCGAAATTCACAATGGAGGAGGTTAATCAGTTCACCATAGAAGAAGGACTTCACTAAGCAGTCATCGTCAAGTTTTCAAATGGAAAGCCAGAGTTGCAAGAGTTTTGAAAGATTTTTGCGAAACAGTTCGACGTCAAAAGATATTGCAACATAGGACATCTTGAATTTCGTCACTTGTTAGTAGGGTTTGATTCCTTTGATGACTATGTCCAGCTTGTATCAAGGTCTACTGGATATATTAAATTTAAAGTAGATGAATTTTTCTTCAGAACTTTCTCTAGGACGTTAGGCTTTAATCATAGAGAAGAAACATATAAATCAGTTGTGTGAAACCTCTCGCTGTAGACAAGGAAACAAAAGATCGCACCAGGACAAGTGCGGCGAGAGTTAAGGTTTTGTTAGACCTTTTGGACAAACATCCAAAGAAAATTAAGATTCACATCATGGACAACGTTTCAGGGAAGTCTGTGCTATTCTATCAAATGGTGGTGTATGATAATCTCCCAAAGTATTATACCTGCTATAATCATCAAGGGCATTCTGAAAAACATGTCGTTGGAAGATCGACGAAAGTAAAGATGGTGATTGTCTGGTAACTCTGGACAAATTGCAAGGCGATGCGAGGGAACATCTTAACTCAAGACAAGATGGACAATAGGAAATAGATGATACAACAGCTGACCAGCAGAAGATTCAATCAAAAGGTCATCACATTGCTACTGTGGAAAATCCTATGTTAAAAGAAAACAGTGCTAATGATCGAGACAAAATAGAAACTACTAGAAAGAAACTATTTTCACAGTTTGCTCAAGGTGTCAAAAATTCAAAAACAGGACAATGGCGTGTGATGCATCGACCAGTTGAAATATCAAATATGGAAAAGGCATCACATTCACATGTTGTAGGCCCCTTGGTTGATAATAAAGTTACAACAAATAATTGTGAAGCTCTTGTCCAAACCAATTTGGAACGTGCAAAGATGGACTCTTTTGAAATGGAAAAGGTGAATGGAAAGCATAAGGAATCTACTTTTCCATTTAGTAATAAAGGACAACATCAATTAAAGAAAAAGCTGACAATGTGGGGCACATGGGATTGAATGAAGTGCAGCAAATTAAGGAAAAGAATGTTGTTGCGCGCGGCTTTAAGATTAAAAAGGCAGCGTGCCCTGTTGGTAGTGCGACTGGAAAGGAAAAACAACATAATGTTGCGGGCCATTTTGGTTTTTTGACTCCGCTAAAGGCTGCCAAGGATGCTATTTTAATTCAAAATTCAACAAAGGAGGCAACTGAAAATAGTCACATGGCTACAGAAAAGCTGGCCGAAAAATTTGAACTACTTGAGGACTTAATTGACAAAGCACATGCGGGTCAATTTCTGGTGGAAATGGCGGGCCATGTACATGCAAAAGAAGCCGTAAGTAATGCTCCAATTACTGGTCAGCTAAACAAAAAAATTGACCAAATCTCTGGCCATAGGGGCCAGTTATGTCTAAAGCAACAAATGGTGAAAAATAATGGTAACGACCATCTTGCTGGACAGCTGAAAGAACCCGATATAATTGAACAAAATGTTGGGAACAAATCGCACGATGGAAAAAATGAAGAACCAGTACAAAGGAACTTTGGTACTGATGTTAATAAGGATCCGCAATATGAAGCTGGTCGTGTTGTTTCATTTCTTAATGATGCAACTGATGGACTACATCAAAACAAGATTGTGGAATTTTCATCTCCTTATCATGATTCTTCTGTTGCACATATGCACATTCATCGACCAACAAGAGCAGCATATGTTGATCGTGCAACTCTCCCTAACGCTCCCTCAATATATTTTTCTAGTCCTCAAGTGGAGAAAATCATTAAGCACAATCAAGCTGCCATGATGTTAACTCCCATGATCAAGCACAATGTTTTTGTTCAAACTAGTGCAATCATTTCAGCAGAGGAAAGAAAACTATTGGATTCTATGGACAAGATGGTGTCTCGAGCCTGTGATAAATGAGGTTATGATAGTAACTTGAGCTCACCGGAGGAAGTAGGATCCTGTAGTAATACACAACTTCTCGTCCCTTCTGGGCAGAAACCAATTAGTATGAGCAGTACAACATATTTTTTATCTCATGATAAACAACTATTGGATGCAATGCTAAATGAACATCCTTTTGAGATTTTGGGTCGTGATCCTTATAGCGCTAAACGTGGAAATAGGAGCACGAATGAGGTTCATATACAACAACAAATCCAACCAAGCAATATTAAATCACAAGATGCACCAAACTTGGATGCACAAGGTGTTGTACTTCTGCCAAATCATGGGAGAGAAGAACAAGGTAAAGTAATTAAAGTACTGTCACAATGCGGCAAAACAATCCCAATTAATGCTACAGAGAAAGAAAAGTTACATTCAAAGGAAAATAGCTGGGACGACAATGTTAGGCGACCTCCGATGAGAAATGCCAAGCTTAAGCAGGCCGCCCCAACACATCAACAAAGTCCAAACAATCTAAAAAGAAATCATGAATTTTGAACATTTCATGAAGAATTGGGACGATGTGGAAAAAGAATTACAAATTGAACAAATTGCAAGGATCGACAAAAAGGGACATCATTTTAACTCTTTCGTCATTTTAATCTTCCTCTATGTCAGTATCCTCATTTGTAATCTCATCACAGGGTATGTTATAAACTCTGTGATGATCATAAAATATTTTGTCCTCTAAAGTTCGTAGTTTTTGCATTCATGTTAATAAGTGAGGTTGTCAAGCCTCAATTGGATTTAGTTCGGTAAGTTTAGCCCGGTATGTGTTATATGGGTAACAATACCGGTGCTATTGCCCCCTTATTTGTTCTATTCCTAATTGTTGTATTTTTTATGCTATTAATAAAAAACCAGCCCTAGGCACTTTCATGTGCCTAGTGGATTATCCAAAAAAAATACCATATGATCCGGTGTCGCAATTGTATGTGCAAATATTAATAAATACACTACAAATAAAACATTTATTTAGAATGTAAAATACACTGAATAACATAAATGAACATGAAGGAGAGTCCATGTGCGGTGGATCGTAACATGGGATGTAGCTCATCATAAAGTCGTGAAGGTAGCTGTCCCTTTGCACCCAAATGACCACTAGAATTCTACATAACTGCACAATAAGTGCAGAAGCGTAGAATGAGTACGTAAATCAACACGTACCCACTAAGTATCTAGCCTAACCCTATAGAAGTGATGAAAGGACTACATCAACACTTACTAGTGGTCCAATTAATCAAGTACAATGAAAAATAGACAAGTATAAAGCATAGTAGTTAAACCATGAAAACATAGATTGGCATATGGTACGATACACAAATTTACAGTAAACACAATGTCCTCAAATATATGTTGCTTCATCTAATGGAATATATAATGGTCGCCACCATAAAGATCATCACATCTCAAGTAAGGAAAACTCATGGATAAACTGGCTTATTGCCAAATATTATGCACGATTCTATCGAGGTGTGCTACGAAATCACATATGAGTATTTCATAGGACTACCGAGACGAACGAACTGATCCTCTAAGATTGTGTTACAATATCCCACCGAGAGAATGACCCGATCCCATAAGAGAATGTCACAATATCCTTTCAGGCAAATGAACCAATCCTTTATGAGTGTGTTACCATAATCTTGTCGCGGCGAATGGACTATCACATAAGAGTGTATCACAATAATCCTGCTAAGGTGAATGACCCTATATCATTAGAATAAGAACTCTTAACGGGTCCTTGACTCCACCCATGAATATATGTGTGAGTAATGAAATTGAAGGTAAATTTTCGGTGAATACACACAATACGGAAGGAATCAGTAAGGGAAGTACAATTTTTCATGGCTAATCAAGTAGCTCGTCACATATCAAAAATGGTAAGTCCGATATATATACGGGTCTAGTCTTAGGTTAGATGTAAATTAAAGTAATTCAACAAGCAATCATAATTCAATTAAAGCATGGCATAAGTCTATGTCTATCCATACATAATTATGAATTCTAGCATATGCACGAATATTTGTGTCACGATCCAGATTTTTCACCCTCAGGAGTCATGATGGCCCCTACTAACGAAAGTTACGCAAGCCAACTATCCCGATTAATTTACAAATTCTAGCATATGCACGAATATTTGTGTCACGATCAAGAATTTTCACCCTCAGGAGTCAGGATGGCCCCTACTAACGAAAATTAGGCAAGCCAACTATCCCGATTAATTTACCCTTTCAATTTTTAATACCTCAGCAGTTTCAAGTAAACAAATTATAAATATCTGAAATAATAATGAGGAAGAACAAAATTTAACGATTTAAGCTTATACCAATACGAAACCATAAACATAAACCACCCAGAACTAGTGTCGTAATCTCACAAACTATCTAAGAATTCTACAAACATGGTCCGAACAAAAAAAATACATGTCTTTCTCTGAAAACAGAAAAGAAAAGAAAAAAACTAGATACGAATGGGATACCAAGGCCTGTGGACGCCTGCAGGAGTACCTCGGGTCTCTAATGGACTGAAGGCAGCAACCCCTAGCCTGTATGCTCTAACCTGAATATGCACAAAAGAGTGCAAAGTATAGTATCAGCACAACTGACCCCATGTGCTGGTAAGTGTCGAGCCTAACCTCGGGGAAGTATTGTTGAGGCTAGGAGAAAAAAAATAATTAACCAACAATTACATTGTATCTAGCAGACTAACAATAAGAGAAGAAATTCAAGTGTAACGGGTGACGATATCATGCTATTGGGAAAATAGCGACATAAGGAATGACAGTAATAATGGATTAAGACAATTAAGGTATTGGAACCAAAAACTGCAAGAAATCATCACATACAGGTAATAAGTTCAAGGCATCACCCTTCGTTCTTTATCTCTTTTCCTCGGCATATAAACATTAAACATCGTGCTTTATCACTCTTTCCTCACCATATGCATAAGCATGGATGTGCACATCATCACCCTTCGTGCGTTATCACTCTTCCTCAACGTCTGCACTAATATCAACATAAATGTGCACGGCACCACCCTTCGTGCTTTATAACTTTTTCGTTACCATGTGCATAAGTATGAATGTGTATGACATCACCCTTCATTCTTTATCACTCTTTCCTCAACCAAACAATAGCAACCAAAAATACCCCGGCAAGAGAATCAACGATAAATATAAATATATCCTGGAAAGGGAATCAACAATAAGAATTAAATACGTTGTGACAAGGGAATCAGCTATAACTGTTCCAATGCTGAAGAATAACTAAATACTAAGAATAAAATCATAAAGATTACTCAACATGGAAAATTTACAATTTAGACATATATAGTACTAAATAAGAAACACAACGATCACAATTTAAGATCCACGTGCATGCTTGACACATACGTATAGATACTCATCACCATATCTATACGCCGTACACTAGACTAATACATAACAAATAAGGCACAACACATATTCTGTCAAGCTAAGGTTAGACCAAATACTTACCTCGAATTTCCACAGCCAACTAAAGCCTTAAACAACGTTTTTCCTTTGCAATTCGCCTCTAGTTTAAATTTATCTAATCCAGATTAATTTAACAACATCAATAAATGCAAAAGAATTCAATCCTAATGCTAAATTATTGGTTTCCTATCATTTTCTCAAAAATTCAAAAATCGACCCTGGTCCGCTTGGTCAAAACGTGAGGTTCGAACCAAAACCTGATTACCCATTCACTCATGAACTTATATATATAATTTGTTTTGCAATTGAACTTCAAATCGAGGTCGAAATTACCAAAACTTGGAAAATCCTATGTTCTACCCAAAGTCCCTCAATTTCCCTGAAAAACTCTTGATGTTGATTGAAATCATGTAAAAAGATGTTATAGATTGAAGAAGATGAGTTAGAAATGACTTACTATTTATTTGGAGATGAACTTGTCTTTAGAAAATCGCCTAAGAGAGTTGAGGTTTTGAGAAAGTTTGAAAAATAAAGGAATTTGGTCTATGTTATATGATGCAGAGGTGCAGATATCACATTTGCGATGTCTGGTTTGCAAATTCGAACTCGCAATTTCGGCTTGGGCTTCACAAATACGAAGGCAGGCCTGCCCTGCTTTCTTTGCAAATGTGAACTACCGTTTTGCAAATGAGGCCCATACTAAAGTCGCATTTACGACATTGCACTTCGCAAATGCAAAGGTTTCACTGCCTAGCCTAACTTTGCTATTGCGATGTTTCTTTGCAAATTCGAGCTAGCATTTGCAAGTGAGGAATCACAATTGCGGATCCTGCAGACCTGCAACACACCAACAGTTTTTCTAAGTCCAATTTCACTTCGTGGCCTATCCAAAACTCACTCGAAGCCTCGGGGCTCCAAACCAAACATTCACACTAACCTATAAATTAAATCGCCAAAATAACACTTCAAACTACGAGTTTAGCATCAAATCAAAGAAAATCTCAAGAACTCTTATGTTCCAAATTTCACAACCGAAGGCAATATTTGAAAATGAATAGAAAAAAATGAGCGGAACTTCGATGACGACCTCAACATCTCGACAACTAGAAAACTCTCATGTGATGTCACTGTTTCTACTGTATTTCCAGCTAGTTGTATGTGTGTGCGTATTTACCGGTGCTGTTGTGAATGGGAAAAGTGGAAGAAGCAGCATTGGTTATTTGGGATCGTCGGAAGTTACAAAACTAAAGAGGTTTGAAGAAAACGTGAAAGGGGGCTGAGGTCGTTTCTCTGGTGTTATTCCGCTGGTCGTCTGTGAGCTTGGTGAATGTGGGGTCATTTATATGTGTGTTGTGGCTGAATTTTTTCGCTGCTTCTTCTGGTTTTGTCGAAGATAATGACAGTGGATTGGGAGGTCTGCTGTTGAAAGGTTGCACCGCCCTCCTCTTATTCAGATATCAGCCGTTATATTTCGTTATGTGTATTAGGTCTAGGGTTTTTAGGTGGGAAATAGGTTTGGGTATTGGGTCGGGTCAGGTCGACCCGGTTTGGGTTAGGTAGGGGCTAAATTGGGTTGGGTTTTGAAGAAAAATTGCATTGGGCTTAAAAATAGAAGTAAAGATCAGCCCAAAAATATGATTCACATCTTTTGTTTTCATATTTTTCTAATTTCTTTTAAATTAAAACTAAAAATAACACCTATAATAAAGACTAGTTAAATTATTTTTAAATCAAACTAATTACTACGTGTAATACTTACTGCAGCTAATTAAAACAAAATTAAACGCAAAACCACAAAAATTCAAAGATTAAAAGTGCAAGATTAAGCTATGTTTATTAATTTTTTTAACACAATTAACTCAATGTAATTATTTCCTAAGTGGAAATTGAATCTAAGGTGGCCTAAAATTAAAATGTGACACTTTTACGGTTTGTCTGTGATTTTAATAATATCAAAAGTGCATGAAATGCAACTAAGTAAAGAAAAACACCCAAAAATTAATTAAAATTATATTGGTCTATTTTTAGGAGTTATTTTCATGTAGGTCAAAAATTTGGCGCTCACAGTCCAAACACAAGAATCGAGCACCCTTCTAGGTCAACCTAGTCATTGGGGCTACAATAGATGAAAACCCATCCATAAACCGACGTTAATAGCCCATCAAACCAAAGAAACTCCGGATCTCAATAGCTGATGTGGGTGTAGGCCAATCCTTGACTGCCTCTATCTTGTTCGAATCAAGGTGAATACCCACTGTTGATACAACATGACCTACGAATGCGACCGAACTAAACCAAAACTCACTTTTCGCAAACTTAGCATGCAATTGACTATCCCTTAGAGGTTGAAGAATGATTTAGATGTGCTGCTTGTGCTTCTCCCGATTGTGAGAATAGATCAAAATATCGTCAATGAAGAAAATTATAAAGGAATCCAAACAAGGCCTGAACACTCGTTTTATCAAATCCAGCCTAGATGCCGGGGCATTTGTCAACCTGAATGACATCACTAAGAACTCATAATGCTCGTAAGGAGTATGAAAAGCTGTCTTAGGGACATCAGATGCCCTAATCCACAACTGGTGGTAGCCAGATGTAAAATCGATCTTTGAAAATACTTGGGCACCTTGAAGATGGTCAAAAAATTCATAAATGTTCTTTTAACTCTTTCAATTCTAGCGCGGCCATACGATATGGTGAAATAAAAATGGGTTGAGTGCCCCAAGCCAAATAATTGCAAAAGTCAATGTCCTTTTCCGGTGGCATCCTCGACTGTTCTAAGGGAAATGCCTCTTGAAACTTACGAACAATGGGCACAGAATCCATAGAAGGAACCTCAACACTGGAATCATGAACATA
Source organism: Nicotiana benthamiana (assembly GCA_034376525.1). NCBI lineage: Eukaryota > Viridiplantae > Streptophyta > Magnoliopsida > Solanales > Solanaceae > Nicotiana > Nicotiana benthamiana. Next base: position 105,979,786 of record CM067329.1, read on the forward strand.
CGCCAAATAGGCCAAATATCCCTTATCAACCCTATGCCGAGCCTTCATATGTGATATAACACCGCTGGTAGAATCACAAGGAGTCACTCTCCACCACAAGTGAGGCAACCTTGGTAATGCTAAGGTCACGATCTTTGCATGACATCAAATATATCATGATAAGGGGATTACCATTCCATCCATAGAATGACATCGAAATCCACCATATTGAGAAGTATGAGATATAAATGGGTCTCAAGACCCGAATAACAACCACACAAGCAGGATAAAATTGATATACCACAATGGAATCACCCACCGGTATTGATATATAAGAGCACCTCATGAGGCACAACAAGATAAGGGGCACAATAAGGTGATACATGAGAATATATGGACCCTAGAACAAATAGATTTAAGGCATCTCTACTGCATACTGAAGTCATACCTGTGATAATTTTACCGGAGGCATCAGCCTCATGTTTACCTTGCATAACATAACATCGGGGCTGGGCCCCACCACTCTGAACTGCATCCTTACTGGCTGGCCACCACCTCTAGCTACGTGGCCTCAACCTCTCGCGGCCTGACCTACACTTCTAATAACTCTACCCCTACCTCTAGATAGCTCAGTGGGTAGTGGAACATGCGGTTATGGAACCATAGCAGGAGAATCCTGGTGCTAACAACTACTCAAGGCTCAAGGGCAAAACGTACCAATGAGCCTCGTATCGCCGCAAGTATAGGAAGACTTCGAATTCTGAGATTGCTGACCCTAAAACTGACCATGACAGCTTGGATACCACACTGAATACATTAGAGTGGAGGTGCACTGATATGAGCTGGTGGTGCACTGTAGGGAAAATGATCAGAATACTGCACATAATATCCACGACCACTTGGAACACCATAGGAAAGTGCTAACTAAAATGGCCTATAAAGATGGCCTCTACAAATAGAATCCATGCCTCTAGACCAGGAACCACTGAATTTTCTTGAATGATGAGGCCTCTAATTAGACCCTTGACCCCTCCCCTGAGCTAAAACCATCTAAACCCGCCTGCCCACAGTGGCTGCATCCTGCAAAGAAATCTCGTTACCAGTCTTCTTAGCCATTTGTAGTCGAATAGGCTGAGCGAGTCCCTTAATAAACCTCATTAACCTCTCCCTCTCTCTCAATGGGGAGTATCAGAAGAGCATGCCGAGACAAATGAATAAACCTCATCTAATACTGGGTGACAACCATAGAACCTGCTGGAGACACTCGAACCACGTGCGATGCTCCTCTCTCTAAGTGATAGGAAGAAACTTCTTGTGAAATATCTGCAAAAACTTGTCCTATATGAGATTTGAGGATCAAACTAGTCATACCAAACAATAATCTCTCCACCATTTCTTGGCGGAACTTGACAGAAGAAAAGCAGCAAAGTCGACCCCATTAGTCTCTACTATCTCCCATGTTCTGAAGAACCTCACAACAAATGTCTAAGAAATCCTGGGGATCCTATGCAGATGTACCGCAATAAGTGGTAGTGAAAAACTTGGTTAACCTGTCTAATCTCCATAAAGTATTGATGGACATAGCTGCATCTTCTCCGGCCTGAGCCACTACACCCGGCTGAACTCCTCGAATTGGTTGAGCTGCTGGAGTTTGAAACTGTAGAACCATCTGCTCTGGAGTGCAGTTAGCGTGAGTTTGTGCTCCTTCCCCCTTCTTGATAGACGACTGGTGCTACAGAAAGTAAGACTGCCTGGGTGACACTCTTCGTAAGACCCACTAGATGAACAGAGCATCCTGGAGTACTGGGTAGCAATGAACCCCTCTAGGACTTGAGCTGGGCCTACCAGAACCGTCTGGGCTGGAACCTCATTATCTAACTCTACCTGAGGCTCCACCGCAAGTAATACTGCTCTAGGCTCATGCTGCTGGTCATTAAATGAATAAGCACATGTTCTCGCCATCTGCGAAAGAATATAATAGAAGTTCAATTAACATTGTGGAACCAAATCTCACGACAGAGAAGAATAGAAGTGAATCTGTTTCTATCTTTGCAGCCTCTACACGATAATCATAGACGTATCCTTACCGATCCCTCAGACTCTACCGAGCTTGTCTGTGGATTGTGAGACCAATGCAATCTAGATCTCGCATACTATCTTTTCACGACCCAAATTTCCCACCCTCTAGAGTCATGAAGGCTTCTAATAGTGAACACTAGGCAAGCTAACTATTCCGATTATTTAACCCTTTTCCCTTTTAATTCCTCAGAAATTTCAAGTTACAAAATTATAAAAAGTAGAAATAATACTAAGGAAGAACGAAATTTAACAATTTAAGCTAATACCAATATGGATCCATAAACCACTCAGGACCGGTGTCACAATCTCACGCACTATCGAAGAATTCTACAGACAGGGTCTGAACAAAGTAAACACATGCATGTCTCTGAAATAGAAAAGAGCATGAAGAAATTAGATAGGAAGGGGATGCAAAGGCTTGTGGATGCCTACATGACTCCCTCGGGTCTCCAATAGACTAAAGGCAGTAACCCTAGCTAAGAGCCGTATGCTCCAATATTGGAATCTGCAAAATGGAGTGCAGAGGTAATATCAGCACAACTGATCCCATGTACTGGTAAATGTTAAGCGTAACCTCAGAGAAGTAGTAACGAGGCTAGATCACAAATAATAATTAACCTGAAGTTACATGTTCCTGAAGCAACTAACGTGTTATTAACTTTGCGCAAGGTCATGAAAATTCGCTAAACGGCACGTTCCGAATTCTAAGGAAAAGAATTCTATTTAACTAAGGAAAACTTTAATACTCCTACTTATTAATAAAAACCAAAAGAATTCTATTTAACTAAGGAAAACATTAATACTCCTACTTATTAATAAAAACTAAGTATCACAACCACGTCACGGGAACCGTACCTATAGTTGTAATAGTAATTACGTGCCTAAGGCAAGCTACGAAGGTTTACAAGTTAGATTCTAAACTTCTCTTAACAAAATCCTAATTGGCAACAAAATCAATCAAGCAAGATACAATCGTCTGCCTTCACTACCCTCACAAAATTAATAATAGTATATGTTTACCCACTTTTTGGTTCTGGATTTCATTCCTAGAATGCACCCAATTTGGGGATGGATTGTTCTTTTCCACAACAGCAAAATGGTTGCTTAATAAGAAACATAGCACATATTAGACTAAGCTTTATATTCAAAACAAATCGCATGCTCCAAATGATATTCATTTAAGCGAACAAACAAAACAAAACAAACTATTAACAAAGGCATGGGTGGTAGTTTCCGTGACTAGACCCTTGACCTTCCATGGATGAACATTTGACATCCCATTTTACATGCTAAAAAATGACTGAATTTGTTTGTACTTTCAGAATCATATGACTAACCTAATTGCACACAGAAGATACTTTTATGAAGAAACTAATTCTAACAAGATACTGAGGAAAGTCATGAACTAACCAACCTTTTAAAACTAACTAGTCTTATGAGAATCAGTTGTCAAGCAAATCTATCAACAACCAGAGAAACAATGAACTGATTTGAAGAAATGTTCAGAAAAAAATCAAGGGATTCAATTTGGACTTAAACCTATATGTTCCAACTTGTATCGTGACAGTACAAAAAACTATTAGTATAGTTTAACCTACATACCCATCAAAGAAAAAGAACTTTAAACTCTTTAAATATGATTGCTAAATTAGAACGAGATAAATAACAATTTCTCAAAGCTATGCTGTGTGGTTTTAATGTTTAAGTACTACTCAAAAGCTTCAAATTAGAAACAAATATGTGACAAGAGAATAGGATTCTCTCCTTTGCTTGATGAACCAAGAAAACAACAAAGACTACTAGTTAGAATAACCATAGCTTGAGAAATACATCACTATTCCATAGCACAAATTATTTTGTTTTCAACTAGAACCAATAACAATTGCCAGAGAAGTAAACAAAATCCATAAAGCAACGCTGAGAAAAACATCGAGGATTTGAGCATGTGAAAAAAAGTTTATTATAATGTTAAACATAAGAACTTGCATGGCCTTCATTTTTGGCTAACATGAAAGACGCATATGTAACAATTATATTCAAATAACATACAAAAAACTTAGCTCAGTATATATAGAGAACGATGAGCACGTTTATCGGTGCTGTCGCGAAGGGGAAAAGTTGAAGAAGTAGCAGGGGTCGTTCATGATCGTCAGAACTTACAGAATCAGAAGGGTTTGAAGAAGACGTGAAAGGGGGTTGGGGTCGTTTGTCTAGTGTAATGCCGCTGGTCGTCTGTGAGCTTAGTGAAGGTGGGGTCGTATATATCTGTGTTGCGGCTGAATTTTTTCGCCACTTCTTCTGGTTTCGTCGAAGATGATGACAAGGGATTGGGAGATCTCCTGTTGAAAAGTTCTGTTGCCCTCCTCTTCTTCAGATATCATCCGTTATATTTTGTTATGTGTATTAGGCTTAGGGTTCTCTAGGTGGGGAAATGGGTTTGGGTATTGGGTCGGGTCGGGTCTACCCTAATTTGGGTTGGTTAGGGGCTGATTTGGGTTGGCTTTTAAAGGGAAATTGCATTGGGCTTAAAAATGAAAGTAAAGATCAGCCCAAAAATATGATTCACATCTTCTGTTTTCATATTTTTTGATTTTTTTAAATTAAAACTGAAAATAACACCTAAATTAATTTTTACTAAAATTATTTTTATATTAAACTAATTACTACAAATAATACTTATTGCAACTAATTAAAACCAAATTAAACGGAAAACTACCAAAATTCAAAAATTAAAAGTGCAAAATTAACAATTTTTGTGATTTTTTTAACACAATTAACTCAATATAATTAATTTTTATATGGAAATTGAATCTAAGGAGGCATAAAATTAAAATGTGACACTTTTATTGTTTTTGTTTGATTTTAAAAATAATAAAATGCATGAAATACAACTAAGTAAAGAAAAACACCCAAAAATCAATTATTATTATTTTGGTCTATTTTTAGGAGTTATTTCATGTAGGGCAAAAATAACGTGCTCACAGCTGCCCCTCTTTGCTTGGAAACACGAAGATTTTTCGTGCAAAGATAAAGTGAGTAGATACGAGCGATTTTTTCCCATATGAATTCTCCATGGGAAGCATTTTTGAAAGATTTGACCGTACCCTACTTCCGAGGTTGCCTACATATCCTTGGCTATAAAGATATCAGGTCGGTGTAGTTCGGAGAGTGAGTGAGATGAAGGACTATGTCGAGGTGAAGATCCTGTCGAGGTGCCGTTCTGCTGAGGTTCCTGTCTGCGGTCCTGTTATTACATCAAAATCAAAAGAATGAAAAAGTCTAGCTAAACCTGTCAACTACGAGCTACAAGGTTCCTATCTATAAGTCTTCTGAAGCTTGATCTTAAGTCTTGAGTGGTCCTTCATTCAGACTTTAAATTTCAACCTTGACGCTTGTTATGTGCATGTACTAGCTCATTCTTCTTCAACTTTTTTTAATTAAGACCGGACATTTAGCGCTTGGGACCTCAACTATGCCTTGAGAAATTCACATCTTTCATCTGCTTTTATTTGGATTAACTTCTTTCTTGCCTTCCTTTTTCTTATTCTTTTTCTTTATTGTGACTAAATTTTGTTGACTACCTCGGATTGTTGACTCGCATTCTTGCCGCGAGCTTTTTGTTGCTGACTTAAATTGTAATCTGAGATGTTTTCTTTTTCTCCAGTGGATGCCTTATTGCTGAACTCGAATTGTGTTCCCTTGTTCTTCAGGTGGACGGCTGATTACCAAAGCTTGAATGAAACTGAAATGTTTTCCCTTGTTCTTCAAGTGGGTTCCTGATTACCAAAACTTGACACTTGAAAAATATTCCCTTGTTCTACAGGTGGACGCCTAATTACTAAACTTGCAGCTTAAAAAATATTCCTTTGTTCTACAGGCGGGTTTCTGATTATTTTGAAAAATATTCCCTTGTTCTCTAGGTGGGCACTTGATTATCAAGACTTTTTAATTTTGAAAAATATTCCCTTGTTCTCCAGGTGGGCGCCTGATTACAAAACCTTAAAATTCTGAAAAATATTCTCTTGTTCTCCAGGTGGGCGCCTGATAACCAAGACTTGAATTTTGAAAAATATTCCCTTGTTCTCTAGGTGGGCGCCTGATTACCAAAACTTAAAATTTTGAAATATATTCCCTTGTTCTCCAGGTGGGCGCCTAATTACCAAAACTTAAAATTTTTAAAAATTATCCATTTTTGTCCAAGTGGCGCATAATTACCAAAACTTTAAATTTTGAAGAATATTCTCTTATTCTCCAGGTGGGCGCCTGACTAAGAAGACTTGAATTTGGAATATATTCCCTTGTTCTCTTGGTGGGCACCTGATTACCAATACTTGAAATTTTTAAATACATTCCCTTGTTCATTTGAAATATATTCCCTTGTTCTCTAGGTGGGCACCTAAATACCAATACTTGAATTTATTAAAAACATTCCCTTGTTCTCCATGTGGGCGTCTGATTACCAGGACTTGAAGTTCTGAAACCTAATTAACAAGAATTAAATTTTGAAAAATATTCCTTGAGACTGCTGCTTGTATACATGATCATCAGAAAATAAACAGAACACAAGAAATTCTTTCTGCCCCTATTTTGTGATGGGCAGATATGTGAGTGTTAATCAAATCCCCTTAACAAATATCTCTAAATCTAAGCTAAGTCCCATTATCCAGGAGGGTCCTTACAATTCTTAACTGATGACAACATTAAAATTATTTTATGTTTCTCAAAAGGTACCATTTTCCACTACGTCTTGTTATGAGTTATATCTGCTGGGGATCTGCTGATAACTGGTGATTAAAATGTGTTTGCTAGGGGTTAATACTTAGAGCTATGTCCCATTATCCAGGGGGGTCTTGACAAATTCTACGATTAAATCCCATTATTCAGGTGGATCCTGATGACTCTTGTTGGTGAAGTATTTGGGTTTGACAGTGCCACATGTCTGTTTTTGTGCTAGGCTAAGTCCCATTTTTCAAGAGGGTCCTGACAACCTCTAACCGAATCATATGCAAGTCACTTCATGTTCTTTGTTATCCATGAATATCTCTATCCATTAAATAAGTCCCATTTCTCAGGAGGATCCTGAGGGTTCCAGCTTAAATGCTAACTCTAACTTCCGGTTGTTTCTGCTGGTGATCCTTTTTCAAGAGGGTTTGGGTGACTCTTACCGGTGAAGGTGTTTGTGCCTACCCATGTTACCTTCACCTGTTTGAGTTTTAAACTTCGTTCTATCTCCAGGGGAGGGGGGTCTCGAGAATTTCAACTTGCATGCCCCTTTAACTCTTAGTTGTCTCTGCTAGGGGTTGCTAATTAAAGTTTCGTCCCATTATACTCTTGCTGGGGAGAAAATTTAAGACGGACTATGTTATTTTTGAGTTTTAACTTGGTCTCACTTCCAGGTGGACCCTAAGATTTTGACCATACCTGCCTTCCCCTATGGATGGCCCCCCTTAGGCTCTATTGAAATTTTTCTGCTCCTTTGTCAATCAAAGAAAACTTGTCAAATTTAAAAGTGGTGGTTAGCTTGCGGTATTCTTGTTAGAAGCGGCCTCCTCACTGTCGTGTCCCATTTTGTTCAAATTTCCATGATGATGATGAGTTTCCTAATTTGGTTGGCTAACCCCCGAACCTTTATGACTTTACTTTGCTCCCCATTATGGTGTTACATTTCTTGTTCTTTTGCCAGAATATTTGCATCCCGAGATTGCCAAGTCAATGTATTATGCTTGGTTGACCCTTTGAACCTCATCTTTATGTTGCATTTTTGACCCTTTGCTAGAATTCTTACATCCTTTCCTGAGATTACCCGGTTAGTTTACGATGCTTGGCTAACCCTTGCGACCTTTCCCATTCTCGTGTTGCATTTCTAACTCTTTTGCCGGACCCTTGCATCCTTTCAAAGATTATCCGATCAGTATACGATGCTTGGATGACGCGCTGAATCTTTGTGGCCTTCCCATCTTTGTGTTGCGCCTTTTCACTCTTTCGCCAGAATCCTTACATCTTTCCTAAGATTGTTTAGTCAGTTTACTTTGCTTGGCTAACCTTTGTGGCTTTCCCATCTTTGTGTTGCGCTCCTTCACTTGCCACGGTATCTTTGATTTCACCTTGAAAGACATTGCTTGCTTTTTGGCCAACCAATTTCTCTCACCCTTATCGCAGAAAATACCCCTTCTCCATTAAGACCCCGTATCCTCTATTCGTTGCATTACATATGAACTGACATCTTTCCATCCTTTGTTTTTCATATAACCCCCAAAGCATGTCTGTAGCCCCCACTTTGTGTGTATGTTGTTCTTATTGACTTAAACCACTAGCCTTGACCTTGAGGTCTGTTGCTCCTTCACTTGTCATGATGATTGATTTTCATTTGAAGACCCTATTTGCCCTTGACTAACTGTTTCCTTTGTAAATCTTAGCCTAGAAAATAGCTCTTCTCATTCGAACCCAATTCCTTCCATCTGTTGCATTGTTCCTGAATAGACATCTGCCAAACCCTTGTGTTATACACCAAATCCCAAAAACATATTTATCAACAATATTGTATATGATGTTTTTTCCTGACTCAAATCACTGGCTCTAACCTTGAGGTCTACTGCTCCATTGGTAGCTATGGTAACTTCGATTTGTTCTTGGAACACTTTTGATTCGTTCACCTTAGCCCTTATTCTGTTGCATTGTCCACGATTTGATATATACTGAGCCTTTGTATTTCAAATGAATACAATGCGTGTTGATTGTTACCAGCTCAGTGTGCATGTTGTTCCTTCCTAACTTATGCTGCTTTGATGTGACAAACATATCCCGTTTTGTGCAATTGGAAAGATGGTGGCCGATTTTGAAGTCATTTTTCACTTGTTTTGACCCAACATACTCAAGAAGAGGGAATAAACAAGACAAAAGGAATAGAGTAGAGGACAATGAAAGGAGGTTATTCCAAACAAAAAAAACCTAAAAAGTAGAAACCTATTAAATGCGGGTACCAACTTTGATGACCATGACATGCACCTACTGCCTATTTTGTAAAGCAAATTTGTTGTTCAACTCTTGTTATACCACCAGACCGTGAAGCTGGGCTTTAATTCTCCGATTATTCAATCTGATTCACTATCCTTATTTGACTTGTAGCCCCAAAAGGGTTTTCACCATCAAGCCTCTCTCATTTTCTTCTTTCTCTCAACTTACAGTCACCTCAAGGTGCCCGTGAGGGTTTTCACAAATAAGACTCTCATTTATTATTTTTCTTAGCTCCTATCGCCTTATGATGCTCGTGAGGATTTTCACCAATAAGACTCTCTCATTTTTTTTATCTTTCCTGCTCGGACCGGAGTGTTTCCCCTGTCATGAATCACCTCTACTTGCTCTACTTGGCATCTCTTGAAGATTGATCAGAAGGTATTTCTTTGTACCGCAACGTGGGCTTTTGGATAGAGTTAGAAAGAAAGGGTATCCAAGGCTCAAAACAATTCAAATGGGTTGAAAACTACAACTTTCGGAATCGCGATTTTGTACAACAACCACCATTTCTGCCCATGTTTCTTTCTTGGGGACGTTTGGATTTTTATTTCTATGAGATCGAACCGTAAGGATGCCTACGTATTCTTAAAAGGAATTAGGTCAAATGTAGTTCATAACGATTCCTTGTTTTTGTTGTTATTTTTATTCTCCCCTTTATTCTGTTTTTCTTTTCTTCCTTTTCTATTCTTTGTTTTGTTTCATTTCTCTTTTATTTTTCCTTTTCTCTTTTCTCTTTTATTTTATTGTTCTTCTTTTCCTTTTACTTTTCTTTTCTTTTTCTTTTTTTGTTCTTTTCCTTTCACTTCCTTCTCACACTTGCGTTTCTGACTTTTGTTACCGATACCTAGAAAGGGGACGAAAGAAAATAATTAAAGCTCAAAAGGGTTAACAAAAGGATAAAGTGTTTAGATTGCATAAGTCATTTCAATTTCCAAAATATGCCAAGATAAACAAGTACAATCAGTTAAAGGAATCATACATAGTATTTTATGACTACGTCATAATTGATAGCCATTTCTACACTTTTGCCTTCCTCATCTGTCAAATATAATGCCCCATTGGACAACACTCTTTCTACAACAAATGGTCACTGACAGTTTGGTAAACATGCTTTTAGGATTTCTTCATGTTCTATCTTCCCGTGGTTCAGGCTTCAAAAGATCACAAAGGGTCAAAATCTATTCTTATTTCCCGCAAGTGTCTTTATTGCCTTATGAGTAATCTTTTCAAACCAGGCATGGGGTTATGCATGCATGTCATGACATTAAAGACAACAGGGAAAAGAATTATATAAAGAAAGTAGAAAATTGCATTAGACAGATGGTGAAAGAGCTTGGACAACAAAACAAGTAAAAAGTCTGGGGTTAAAACCCTAGAACGAACCTAGACGACACTAATCAAAACTAGGAGAAATAAAAGGATAGAAGGGTTTGAATCACAAGACAATATCCGGATTACAACCCTAAAAACAACATAAATGACTACAAAATAAACCACCAAAACTCCTCTCTGGCTGACCAAGAAATAGAGCGTCTTCCCAATTACCTATCACGACATATTAGCCGCTGGGTTCCACATCAATAAAACTTGGCACTTCATAAGCCTTCGTCATATTCTTCTTAACAGATTTCTTTTGGGTTTCTTTCGCTGGCTCGTTCTGAAGATCAACCTCTAATAGCGCTGAAAGCTTAGAAGCACTCATGCCTCCGAGGCTCCGAAAGAATTCTCACATTCCAACATGTGTATCCCATTATGCACAGGTGATGGACTTTGGCTAGAGTCTGCTGCATCCGGATTTTGCACGACAATGTCACCTGCATCAATAAGCTTCTGAATTTCATTCATTAGACTCCAACACTTTTCTATGCCATGCCCCAACGCATATGAGCAATATGCGCACCTTTGAGAAACATCAAACTTCTTTAACAGAGGATTTAGAATTTTTATCTGAATCGGCTTTAACATGTCCAATTGCTTCAACCTTTGGAACAAACTGGCAGATGATACTCCAATAGGGGTGAAAATGTTTTCTCTTTTAATTAGCCTCTCGTTCATAAATGTTTTCTTGGGCTGGAAACCTTATCCATGAGGTTTTCGATATGCTCGAGGGGGTGGATGGGCATTTTGTGGAGATGGGTACGGTGAAGCTGATGTATGATTTTGGGAGTTCTGTGTAGATAAGTAGCGTTGGGAAGATTATCTGGTACATAAGGATATCCAGGAGGATGATTTCGAGGCTGGAAATATTGATAATCGTTTCTACTTCTCTTTCTCCCGCTGAAGCTTACTTGGATGTTCTGAATGTCTTTCGAACAACTCATGATTTTGCTTGACTTTGATTCCCTCTTCTACTCGCTCCCCCATTTATAACACATCATTGAAAGGTTTTCCCAAAGACGGGACCAAATGACTGAAGTAGTTGGGCTCCTGGGCTTGTAGGAAAAGTTCAACCATTTCTTGTTTATCGATCGGAGTACTGCTCGAGCAGCTTGCGCCTCCATCTAAGCCCAAACTCCCTAAAGCTTTCCTCCGGCTTCTTTTTCATTTTATATATGGAAGAGCGATCTAGGTTAATACTTTCTTTGTATTGAAAGTATCGAACAAAATCATGAGCCATGTCACCCAATGTAGGCCATTTACTCATATCTTGACAAGTATGCCAGTCCAAAACTGCCCCAGTCAGGCTCTTGTTAAAATATGCTATCAACAAAACATATTTCTCTCCAACACCTCTCAATTAACTGCAATAAACCCTCAGGTGGGCTACCGAATCTCCACATCCATCGTACAAGTTAAATTTTGGCACTTCAAACCTTGCGGGTAGCGAACGTCAGGGGATATAAATAGTTCTTTGCAAGCCATATAACCCTGGCCTCGCATTCTTTGCTTGTTCTTCAAGGACTGTCTAATGCCTGCCAGCCTCCAGTGTATTCCATCCTGCCTTTCTCTTCGTATGAACCTTTCACTTCCTACATGAGGCTCGTCCCGCGGGCCCTTCTTATGTGAGTTGGAAACCTTGTGGGCAACCTTTGAGGGGCAGTATTGGATATCATGAGCTTCGAGTAGGTATTCATTGGTGGGGATAATTGAGGTGACATGAGGGCGCTTTTGGGAAAAGACAGTTGGAGGATGAGTGTCGGAGCTACAAGGATGGTTGGGAAAAATGTAATAAGCAGGTGTATTTTGTCCGCGTTGCCTTTGACTTTGTGTTATTGAGGAGAGTTACTACTTTAAACAACCACAAACCTACCACCCTTTTGCTATGAGCATAACAAAATGAAGCTATCATGTTAGCGTTAGGGCATTAAAAACCTAAAATATCACATTGCGTGCAATGCACCTAGTCACAGTTACAGGTTCTAACATGACTTCAAGAGTATGAAGGTCATATGGCACCATCCCAATTTGTTCATTACAACTTCTCTATTTCTTTGCTTTTCTAGCACTAGCTTGATCATTTTCTTTCCTCTTTTTCTATTTATCACTCTTTTCTTTCCTCTAACTTTCATGTCCCATAATTACACCCCTTTTTCTTTTTTCATTTTGTCGATAGAATCATTTTATTTTAATAAAATAAAATGATTTTATCGAACCCTATGTAGGTTGCCTACATATCATGGCGCCGCATGAATTAGATCTTTGCGTAGTTCTAGAAGAATTATAAAGGAGAAAATAACCTAACTCATTTTTTTAATGTATTTTTACACAACTCAAACCATGAAATCTCTAAGAAACAAAAAAACATTTTTTTTTCTTTTTTTTTGAAAACCAACTTGAAACCATTTCGATACCACCAAAACCATCTGGTACTAAGCTACAAAGATACAAATCCAATCTTATCTAACCCTTGTCCCCTTTTTTAAAGATAAGCTACTAGCTGATGGCCAAATCATTTATAAAAGATGGTCACATATGAAAAAAATTGGTCCATTCTGCAATTCTAGACAGCCTCACAATAACTGACTAATTTGCAACTTAATGGTACTTTCCCGAGCCATGTTGTTGAATAACTGAAGAAATGGTAATTCAACTAACAACTTTGGAGCCTCAATAAACTTCAAGCAGTCTCCATAAACATTTGCAAAACCTCAATAAATCACCCAAAAAAATAGTAATCCCAAGAAAAAATCTTTTCCTTTTCATTCTTTACTTTCTACTTTCTCTTCTTCTTTTCATCATTTTTTTTAATTTGTTTTAAGGATGGTCCAAAGAAACAAAAACTAAAAATTAAATACTACTGAATTAAAATAGCTAAAATCAGACAGAAAAATATATAACTATATTAAAAAAAATTAACTACTACTATTACTAAGTATTTCCTAAAGCATACAGCTAAAACAATCACTATTCAAGATAAAACTATATTCTTGGAAACTCTACTTTCTTCGTACAGGAAAATAAAATTAATACTCTAAAAATGTAACTCTTTTGTAGTTTTTTTTTTAAATTTTGTTAAATAAAGCAACTACAAAGTGAAATAAGGACTAAAATATCGATATTAAACTTAATAAATATATTTACATGCTAAATAGTGTGTGAAAATCCAAATAACACGGTAAAAAAAATAACTGCAAATAACTGCTCTACCTGAAAGAATTTACTGAAAGTAAACCGAAATTTCAGTACACTAAGCAGTATTTTTCAGCTTGTAATTCCCTGTTAACTGAATCACTAAAACAATTGTAATGAACTGAACTCAACTGTGCAGAAAAATAAGCTTGTACTCACTAGACAACTGATGCAAAAGTGTAGATTTCCAAGGTTGTTTCAACAACTTTCAATAGCAGTCGAAAACACTCTTATTTGAGTTCAAAATTCTTCAAACAAGCTTTTATGTCCAAAACCATATCTCTACTTCACAAAATGTTGTAGAAAAATACAAATGATGATTATGGAACTTGTATTACATCAAAAGATTTTATTTTAATGCAAAACTCTAAAATTCGATCAATCTGGCAGGTTCGCTATTCCATTACTTCACCACACTCAGAACATCAGCAACACCTTGAGCAATAAATTCAGCAGCAGTACGCACAAAAATTTTCGGCTCAGAATGACGACCTCAATGGTAGAAACAAAGAATTGGAATCAAAACAACATTGACTCAGAATAACCACAAAATATAGCTGAATAGTGCAGGATCTGCTTTAAAAAAACCGCTCAAAACTTGAATTTTAATAGTGTATTATTGGCATATAAACTGGAGCAACGCAGTTGAGTTAACTGAAGCTAAAACTTTTGCAAAATTCCCTCAATTGTTAAGAAAAACTATAGTAACAACAATCAATTAAAGAAATGTCGAAATCTTCATTGTTGAGCGAAAAAAGGAACAATTCAGGGTTGTGGACAACAAGTATGAAATCCTTTGCTGCAACAGAAAACATGCAGCACATTATTTTCCAGCAAACCTTAAACTTCTGTCAGCAAATTCTAACCAACTGGACAATAGGTTATGTAACAAGAGTACTCAATTCAACAAGGAGAACATTTTAGAAGCAAAAACCATATTTCAAACATTCACTGCTAAACTCGAGCACAATCTAAAGTAACATAAATTTCCGACAGATTTAGCTTACTGTATGTTTAACCAAATCACAATTCAAGCATGCTCAATCTCTAATCCCACTAAATCCCCTCTATCAAACTCAACAATAATAACAACTATTAGAAACCGGTGGTAACAAGTTCAAACTAGGAGAATTTCAGCTATCAATGTACTCCAAAAATTTCACAAATAGTGGCAAACTTCAACAAGATAAGCTTCAGAACTACAATGTCTTAGGACAAATATAATTGGTGTTCAATGCAAGATTTTCTTTTAAACATTGGCCCATAAACAATTCATAGATTGAACTAAAATCACAAACCAGTGCTCCAACAAACAAAGACTGATCTCAACAAAAATTTCATCAACATAAAAGAAATTTGACAAGAGAATTCCAACTTGAACTCTAAGAATTTCAATACTAGAGTCCACTAACACAACTCAATTCACACAATATCCAACAAGCAACTTCTGCATTCTAAAACTAACGTATGTGGCTAAAAGTGGCAATAAGTACAGAATTTATTACCCCGCAAAGCCGAGAACCTAAGATTACTAGGAAGACTGGACCCTACGTAGGTTGCCTACGTATCATACCCCGAAAAACGAGAATCAGGTTTGCGTAGTTCGGGGAGATTAGATACGAGAGAGAATTAAAAAAACAACTAATTTAGAAAAAACATTCTCTTTTTTTTTCGCCTATTCTTGTAAAATGTTGAAACAAGCAAAATCTTTTGAATTTTCTTTTTCCCCCCTTTTTTTAATATGATAAAAAAAGTGCAACATCTTTTTTTTTAATTTTTCATGCATATATTTTTTTTCTTTTCTCTTTTTTTTTAAAAAAATGTAACAAAAACATAACAAGATCCTACTTGCTTTATATTCACACTTCACCCTCTTTTTTCCTTTTTTTCATTGTTTTTTTTTGTTTTTTTTTCATTTACCCCCAGCTATCATTGGTCCGCCAATTGACCCTTTTTTCATTGAATTAATGCAACATGTAGCACATAGGATGCATCAAGATGGTATGTTATTTTGGGTACACCTGTCCTACACGGACCCAAACTCTGTGTTGAGTCCTCTAAGTCAAATATACGTTATGAAAAAAAATGTTCCTACTAGGGATCCGGCATGAAGCTTTGTTATACTAGGTTCAGAACCTGGATATTTGTTCTAGACTATGTACCCGAGTGGAAAACTTGAGTCGAGGAGGGGGCTATGTACCTGGGACCCGAAAGATCATCCGGCTTAGTAACTTGTCCAAGCCTCTTTTATTTTATGGTATGACACTAATAGAATAGGGAGTCTCGACCAGTGAGCATATCCCCAAAGATAAGAAGAGAAGGGTTTTGTAATACTTTATATGTAAAATTCAAAGAATATCAAAGCGGTAAAAGAATTATTTTGCACATTAGTTCAATATGTAAAAACATAAAAGAATCGGGTAATAAACAAAGCCAAATACAACAATTACTCTAAGCTCAAATTCTTGATCCCTGAACAAGAGATTCTAGCTTCGGTCCCCAACAGAGTAGCCAGAGATGTCAAACCTTCTTTTGGATACTATACCACGCGAAGGTTGTAGTTAAGGGAGTTTTTTCAATTAAAGGACAATCAAAACGGGATTTATTTATTTAAGAGATTTTCAGAGTCGTCACTTGGGATAATTAATGGTGTCCCAAGTCACCAGTTTAAATCCCGAATTGAGGAAGATTTGACTCTATATACAGTCTACGAGCATGAAATACGAGTAAGAAATTCTATTAACCTGGGAGAAGGTGTTAGGCACTCCCGAGTTTTGTGGTTCTAGCACGGTTGCTCAACTATTATATTTGTCTTATTATTTAAACACCTCTCAAACCACGTCACATAAATGCACCCGTGAATTTTGATATATTTTAATATCGTTGGAATTTAGATTTGGGTCACATAAATGCTCACCCACAATTGGGAAGAAAATTATTAAAGAACGCGCCTGAAGCGACTAACGTGTTATTAACTTTGCGGGAGGCCATGAAAGTTCGCTAAGTGGCACAGTCCAAATTCTACGGAAAAGAATTCTATTTAGCAAAGGAAAACTTTAATACTCCTTATAAAAAACTCTAAGTATCACAACCACGTCATATGAACTATACCCTTAGTTGTAATAGTAATTATGTGCTTAAGGCAAGCTACGAAGGTTCACAAGTTATTTTCTAAACTACTTTTAGCGAACTCCTAATTTTCAACAAAATCGAACTAGCAAGATACACTCGTCCGCCTTCACTGTAAGATATATGGATTTATATCTAGATATATGGACTTATATCTACACACATATGAACAATATATGGATAATTATATGTTATGTGCTATCTTTTGGTTTGGCCTAATTATGTGGTCTTATGGACATTATGTTAAGGGGGCCAATGTGTTGTCATACTAAAGTGTAGGACTAATGTGTAGATACTCAAAAGGGTAACCTTAGTTTATGATGGGCTAACTAAGGTTACAAATGTAACTATGGTTACATGAATGCTTGTGACTCTTGAGTTTTGTAACTCTAGCAAGACATAACTCAAGACATAACTTTTGTCTTGTAACTCTTGTCTCTTGGGTTATGTAACTCCTAGAGTTATAAAGTGGGGTTATGGTTCCCATTCTTTAGCAAGACAAGTTCTTCTTCTTCCCATTGAATCAAGAACCATATTGTCCATTGTCTTGCAAATAGGGTGGAAAACCATATACCAAATTTGATTATTGTCATAACCTTTACTATTGTGAACAATTCACATATATTGTTTTAAGTCTTGTGAGGCATTTGTGGTGATATACAACTTCAAGAAACTTGAAGGAAGGATCAAGGAATTCACAAGAACATAAGGACAATCTTCAAAGGAGGTTCATCAAATTCCACATATGGATTCAGGTTAGCTTCCGCTCATGTAGTTTGTATATCCGAATTATTCGATATGAAGGTTGTTGTCTTTAGTAGGAATCATAATCCTAACAATTGGTATCAGAGCCACCCTTCATTTTTGGATAATTTGGATGTTCATAAGAATCATGTTATGTTAGGATTCATGTTTTAGTTTTATAAGAATTTTGTCTATGAAATTCTACCATGCATGATCTTATGAATGTTATGTTTTGATTTGATGTTTTAATATGATGTTAAAACATTGTAAATAGCATGATTTTAGTAGGTTAACAACATGTGTTTTCATGTTTAAAGATTCATGTTAAAAATCATGTTATAATTCAGAAAAAGTATACATTGTACAATCGATTGTATACACTCCAGTGAGATGAAATGTTTTTAAATTATACCTGACAATCGATTGTCTGGATTTGACAATCGATTGTCTGGTCCAGTAACTTAGAAAAAATTTTTCCTTGTCACATCCAGTGACTTAAAATTTTTCCAGAAAAAACCAAACAATCGATTGTCTGTTTTGACAATCGATTGTCTGGTCCAGTAACTTAGAAAAATTTTTCCTTGTCACATCCAGTGACTTGAAATTTTTCCAGAAAAAACCAAACAATCGATTGTCTGTTTTGACAATCGATTGTTTGGTCCAGTAACTTAGAAAAAATTTTCCTTGTCACATCCAGTGACTTAAAATTTTTTTAGAAAAAACCAAACAATCGATTGTCTGTGTTGACAATCGATTGTCTGGTCCAGTAAAGTTTAAGAAAAACGTTTCAACTCTCTTAAGTTTCAGTGAATGTTAATTGTTTTATAGTCCATCAATTCTTATATATTATAGAATTGTCCAATTCAGTAAACAACGATTAATATTCAAGTGTTACACATCCAAACTTGTAACACATTAAGTTGAGATTCATAAAATGGCTTAAGGAACTAAAGTTTATAGCATCTAATATTTTAGTTATTCAATTGAAGCACTATGTTGCCAAAGTAACCTCTATTGTGTAGATTGATTAATTTTAAAATATAAGATGACTGTGGATGTTAGTCTTCCATGCGTTTAACACCGGCCCAAAGGAAGGTGTTATTTGGCAGGAATTCGAACATTCTTGTGGTGGTAACTATGAGACAATTATTTGGTTTTCCATGTGAATATTAAATCGGCCCAAAGGAAGGTTTAATATTTGACAGGAGTTTATTGTCTATGTTTGATCACTACACCAAGAGTACCACTTACAAGTTGTTTTTCTGTCCAAAGACTAAAAACAATGTTGTGCTAGGTATCTTGTAATGGGAAATGCCTAATTTTGAATCTATAAAGTTAAAGTTCAAGTATTTGTAAGCATGTATTTAGTAATCCTTTTGTTCTATTTTCAGTAAATTCTTCTGCTTCTACGATCTCTGCCAATATCAATAGCATCCCTGTGCTTAACGGCACTAACTTTAAGGAATGGAAAGAGAATGTAATGATCGTTCTCGGTTGCATGGATCTTGACTTAGCACTTCGGACCGAGCAACCTACTCCTCTTGAGGATACATCCTCTCCTAAAGAAAAGAGAGCGATGGAGAAGTGGGAACGCTCGAATCGCATGAGTCTAATGATCATGAAGCGTGCAATTCCAGAATCATTCAGGGGCACTATGAATGATGAACCTAATGCCAAAGTTTTCCTTGAAAACCTCGAACAGCGTTTTATTCAAAACGAAAAGGCGGAAACAAGTGCACTATTGAGTAAACTTGTTTCCATGAGGTATAAGGGCAAGGGAAACATTAGGGAGTACATTTTGGAAATGTCTCATCTTGCTTCGAAACTTAAGTCACTCAAGCTGGATTTAACTGAGGAACTGCTTGTGTACTTTGTTTTGATATCTCTTCCTGCACACTTTAATCAGTTTAAGGTCAGTTACAACTGCCTGAAGGAGAAATGGTCTCTTAACGAGCTCATTTCACACTGTGTGCAAGAAGAGGAAAGGATAAAGCTAGATAAGACAGAAAGTGCTCATTTGGCATCCTCTTCTAAGGAAACTAAGAAGAGGAAAAATAAGGAAGTTGCGGTTGTAAAGCCCAAGATTAAGCAACATAAGGAATCTAAGGTTGAAATTACTGAATTAGGTTGCTTTCTCTGTAAGGGAACTAATCATGTGAAGAAAGTTTGTTCTGGGGTTAATTTAATTTTGGTACCTAAGGATACTTGGTGGGTAGATTCTGCTGCTACTACTCACATAAGTATATCAATGCAGGGTTGCTTGAACTGCCGAAAACCAAATGATGGTGAAAGAAACATCTATGTGGGTGACGGCAAGAAGGTGCCAGTTGAAGCTATTGGCAAATTTAGGCTGTTGTTTAAGACCGGTTTTCATTTAGATTTGGATGAGACTTTTATTGTACCGTCTTTTAGACGGAACTTAATTTCAGTTCCCCAATTGAACATATCCGGTGGTAAATGTACATTTGGGGATAATAAAGTTAGTCTCTTTCGGAATTCAAATCTTATTGGTACTGGTGTTTTATCAACATTTGATAGCTTATATTTGGTTGATACAATAACTTCAAATAAAGAAACTTTGCATACAAGTTTAAGTGGTACTAAAAGAAAATTAACTAATGAGAATTCTATTTCACTCTGGCATAAACGTTTGGGTCTCATATCCATTCAAAGAATTCAGAAACTCGTGTCAGATGGAATTCTTGATTCTCTTGATACCTCAAATTCGGAAATTTGTGTTGAGTGTATCAAGGGAAAACAAACAAACAAGACTAGATTAGGTGCTAAGAGAGCTTCGGACGTCTTAGAATTGATACATACGGACATTTGTGGGCCATTTCCTACTCCTTGTCGGAATGGTCAACAATACTTTATCAAATTCATAGACGATTACTCTCGTTATGGGTACCTATATCTTATTCATGAAAAGTCCCAATCCATATTAAAAACCGTAGCTTATATTCTTAATAGAGTTCCAACTGCAGCTACAATAAAAACCCCATATGAACCTTGGACTGGGCATAAACCCAGTATTCGGCATTTACACATTTGGGGTTGTCCAGCTGAGGCAAGGCCTTATAGGCCAAATGAATAGAAGTTGGATGCTAAGACGGTTAGTAGCTATTTTGTTGGATACTCTGAAAAACCAGGGGTTTTTTAAGTTTTATGATCCCACATCACGAACTAATTTTTGAGACGGGTAATGCTAGGTTCTTTGAGGATATTGAGTTTGGGGGGTGGGGAGATGAAGTTGTTAGAGATTTTGTCTTTGAGGAAGAACATGTGTCTTTCCCTCAAGTTGTTGATGCAACTCTGGTTCAAGACAATCTCGAAAATCTCCCCCATCAGGACCCTGATATAACTAATGAAAATCAAACTCAACAACCTCAAGTAACTGAAATGCCATTAAGGAGATCCACTAGAGAGAGGAGAAATGCAATTTCGGATGATTATTATGTATTTCTCCAAGAACAAGAAAGTGATATTGGACTTGAGGAAGATGATCCAATCAACTTCCGTCAAGTCATTAAGTGTTCTAACTCTCAAAAGTGGATTGATGCCATGAATGATGAGATGAAGTCTATGAGCGATAATGACGTTTGGGAGCTTGTTACGTTGCCCGAAGGTACGAAACCTATTGGTTGTAAATGGATTTTTAAAACCAAAAGGGATTCAGGGGGCAATGTTATTAAGTACAAAGCTCGTCTTGTCGCAAAAGGCTACACTCAGAAAGAAGGCATTGATTATAAAGAGACTTTCTCTCCAGTTTCATCGAAAGACTCTTTCAGGACTATAATGGCATTAGTAGCACATTTTGATCTTGAGCTTCATCAAATGGATGTTAAGACTGCTTTTCTCAATGGTGACATTGAGGAAACAATTTATATGGTGCAACCTGAAAACTTTGTTTCGGATGAATCAGAGAAGAAGGTTTGCAAATTAAAGAAATCCATCTATGGGCTCAAGCAAGCTTCTCGTCAATGGTATTATAAGTTTCATGCAGTTATTACATCTTTTGGTTTTGAATCGAATATTGCTGATGACTGTATATACCATGAGTTCAGTGGGAGTAAGTATATTTTTCTGGTTTTATATGTCGATGACATACTGCTTGCCTGTAACGATATAGCATTATTACTTGAAACTAAGAAATTTCTTTCAAAGAAATTTGAAATGAAAGATCTTGGTGAAGCTTCTTTTGTATTAGGAATTCAGATTCTAAGAGATCGCTCCAAAGGCGTTCTCGGTCTGTCACAAAAGGGCTATTTCGATAAGGTTCTGAAAAGATTTGGCATGCAGGATTGTAAACCAGGCGACACCCCTGTTGCTAAGGGAGACAAATTTAGTCTCAAACAGTGCCCAAACAATTCTTATGAAATTTCGGAAATGCAGAAGACACCTTATGCTTCGGCGGTAGGTAGTCTGATGTATGCTCAGGTATGTACACGACCTGATATCGCATACATTGTTGGGATGTTAGGAAGATATCTAAGCAATCCGGGTATGGACCATTGGTAGGCAGCCAAAAGGGTCATGAGGAACATACATAGAACAAAGGATTACATGCTTACATATCGGAGTTCGGACCAGTTTGAGATCATCAGGTATACCGACTCCAATTTTGCCATTTATGCTAATAACATATGTAACCATGGTTGCATATGTTATTAACAACAGTAGTTTGACGAAAGCAAAACATAAGGACGTCAAATTTCGGGTTGTTAAAGAAAGAGTACAAAATGGACAATTGTGCATTAAGTACATAAGTACAAACTCCATGCGTGCGGATCCGCTCACTAAGGGATTGACACCAAAAGTATTTCTTGAGCATATTGCTTGTATGGGTGTCAAATCAGATAAGGATTATGTATTTTAGTGGGAGTTTGTATTGCACATTTATGTATTGTCCATTATATTCAGAAATTCAGTAATTCAGTTATATCTGCGCAGATATTCGGTTTTAAAGTTTTGTAATCTTACAGTTTAAGTATGATCTCAATAAAGAGAACCAGTTGGAAATAGACATTCTATTGACCACACTTTATGTTATTTCCATGCTACATACCTACACTTGATCCATGTCGTTGGTTATATTGATATACGTGATCTATGATTGGTTCTAGTTACGAATGAGTAACGACGAGCTCTTAGGTCCTATGTTGGTATGATTGATGGACCGGATTGTTCATGACAATTTTATTGTGATAGCAATTTTGTGCACCTAAGGTTTGTAACATATAATATTAAGGTTTGTACATATGTTTGTATATCTCGTCCAAGTGGGAGATTGTAAGATATATGGATTTATATCTAGATATATGGACTTATATCTACACACATATGAACAATATATGGATAATTATATGTTATGTGCTATCTTTTGGTTTGGCCTAATTATGTGGTCTTATGGACATTATGTTAAGGGGGCCAATGTGTTGTCATACTAAAGTGTAGGACTAATGTGTAGATACCCAAAAGGGTAACCTTAGTTTATGATGGGCTAACTAAGGTTACAAATGTAACTATGGTTACATGAATGCTTGTGACTCTTAAGTTTTGTAACTCTTGCAAGACATAACTCAAGACATAACTTTTGTCTTGTAACTCTTGTCTCTTGGGTTATGTAACTCCTAGAGTTATAAAGTGGGGTTATGGTTCCCATTCTTTAGCAAGACAAGTTCTTCTTCTTCCCATTGAATCAAGAACCATATTGTCCATTGTCTTGCAAATAGGGTGGAAAACCATATACCAAATTTGATTATTGTCATAACCTTTACTATTGTGAACAATTCACATATATTGTTTTAAGTCTTGTGAGGCATTTGTGGTGATATACAACTTCAAGAAACTTGAAGGAAGGATCAAGGAATTCACAAGAACATAAGGACAATCTTCAAAGGAGTCTCATCAAATTCCACATATGGATTCAGGTTAGCTTCCGCTCATGTAGTTTGTATATCCGAATTATTCGATATGAAGGTTGTTGTCTTTAGTAGGAATCATAATCCTAACATTCACTACCCTCACCAGATTCAAAATAGCATATGTATACCCATTTTTTTGGTTCTGGATTACATTATAAGAATGCTCCCGACTTTGGGATGGATCGTTCTCCATAACAACAAAATGGTCACATAATGAGCACCATGGCACATATTAGACTTAAGCATTATATTCCAAACAAATCACATGCTCCAAATGAAATTCATTTAAGCCAACTAACAAAACCAAACAAACTGTTAACCGAGGCATTGATGGTAGTTTCCATGACTATACCCTTGAACTTCCATGGATGAATATTAGACATCCCATTTTTCTAGCTCAAAAGTAACTGAATTTGTTCGTAGTTTCAGAATCATATGGCTAACCCAATTGCGCGCAGAAGATACTTTTGTGAAGTAACTGATTCTAACAAGATGCTGAGGAATGTCATGAACCAACCAACCTTTTAAAACTAACTGCTCTTATGAGAATCAGCTGTTAAGCATATCTATCAACAACCAGAGAAACAATGAACTGATTTGAAGAAATTATTAGAAAAAAAAAACAAGGAATTATATTTGCATTTGAACCATATGTTCCTACTTATACACTGACAGTACAAAAAACTATTAGTATAGTTTAACCTACATTTCCGTCAAAGAAAAAGAACTTTAAACTCTTTAAATATGAATGTTTAATTAGGACGAGATAAGCAACAATTTCTCAAAGCTCTGTTGTGTGGTTTTAATGTTTAAATACTACTAAGAAGTTCCAAATTAGCAACAAATATGCGATCAAGAGAATAGGGTTCTCATCTTTTCTGGATAAACCAAGTAAACAATAAAGCCTACTAATTGGAATAGCCATAGCTTGAGAAATACATCGTTGTTCCTTTTCACAAATCGTATTTTTTCAACTACAACCTACAACAATTGCCAGAGAAGTAAATAAAATCTATAAAGCAACGCCGAGAAAACATCTACGATTTGAGCATGTCAAAAAAATTTATTAAGATATTAAACATAAGAACCTGTGTGGTCTTCATTTTTTACTAACATGAAAGACGCAGATGTAACAGTTCCATTCGAATAACCTACAAAAAAAATTAGCTCAGTCAGAAGCAGACAGATTTGAAAACAAACAGAGAATGATGAGCGGAACTTCGATGACTGGAAAACTTTCATGTACTATCACTGTTTCTGCATTATTTCCAGCTAGTTGTATGTGTGTGCGTGTTTACCGGTGCTATCGTGAATAGGAAAAATGGAAGAAGCAGCAGGGTTTATTTTGGGATCGTCGGAAGATACACAACCATGGAGTTTGAAGAAGACGTGAAAGTGGGTTGAGGTCTTTTCTCTGGTGTTATTCCGCTAGTCGTCTGTAAGCTTAATGAAGGTGGGGTCGTATATATGTGTGTTGCGGTTGAATTTTTTTCCTTGCTTCTTCTGGTTTCATCGAAGATGATGATAGGGGATTGGCATGTCTCATGTTGAAAAGCTGTGCCGCCCTCCTCTTCTTCAGATATCAGGCATTATATTTGGTTATGTGTATTAGGTCTAGGGTTTTTAGGTAGGAAAATAGTTTTGAGTATTGGATCGGGTCGGGTCGACCCGGTTTGGGATTGGGTAGGGGCTGATTTGGGTTGGGTTTTAAAGGAAAATTGCACTGGGCTTAAAAATGGAAGTAAAGATCCGCCCAAAAATATGATTCACATCCTTTGTTTTCATATTTTTCTAATTTTTTTATATTAAAATTAAATATAAGACCTAAATTAATTTCTAGTCTAATTATTTTTAATTTAAACTAATTACTACAACTAATACATACGGCAACTAATTAAAACCAAATTAAATGGAAAACTACAAAAATTCAAAGATTAAACTTGCAAAATTAACAATTTTTTGTAATTTTTTTAACATAATTAACTCACTGTAATGAATGGCTAAATACAAATTGAACCCAAGGTGGCATATAATTAAAATGTGACATTTTTACGGTGTTTCTATGATTTTAAAAAAATTAAAATACATGAAATGCAACTAAGTAAAGAAAAACACCCAAAATCAAATAAAATTATATTGGTCTATTTTTAGGAGTTATTTTCATTTAGGGCAAAAATCACGTGCTCACAGTCCAAACATAAGAATTGGGAACCCTTCTAGGTCAACCTAGTCATTGGGGCTACAATAGATGAAAACCCATCCATAAACTGACGGTAATAGCCAAAAAAACCCAAGAAACTCCGGATCTCTATGGCTGATGTGGGTCTAGGCCAGTCCTTGAGTGCCTTTATCTTCTCCAAATCCAGGTGAATACCCAATGTTCATACAACATGACCTTAGAATGCGACCAAACTCAATCAAAACTCACTCTTTGAATACTTAGCATACAATTGACTATCCCTTAGAGTTTGAAGAACGATTCAGAGATGCTGGTCGTGCTTCTCCCGGCTGCGAGAATAGTTAAAATATCGTCAATGAAGAAAATTTTGAACGAAACCAAACAAGGTCTGAACACTCGTTTCATCAAATCTATGCTAGCTGCTGGGGTATTTGTCAACCCAAATGACATCACAAAAACTCATAATGCTCATACGGAGTATGAAAAGCATCTTAGGGACATCAGATGCCATAATCCTCAACTGATTGTTGCCAGATGTAAAATCGATCTTAGAAAGTACTTGGGATCCTTGAAGCTGGTAAAACATATCATAAATCCTCGAAAATGGGTACTTATTCTTGATTGTGACCTTTTTCAACTAACACTAATCTATACACATTCTCATTGATCCATCCTTCTTCTTAACAAACAACACAGGCGCACACACAAGCAAGATACTCGATCTGATAAAGTCTTTAGCCAGGTAGTCCTGCAACTGTTCTTTCAACTCTTTCAATTCTGGCAGGGCCATGCGATATGGTGAAATAGATATGGGCTGAGTGCCCCAAGTCAAATAATTGCAAAAGTCAGTGTCTTTTTCGGGTGGCATCCCCGACAGTTCTAATGAAATTCCTCTTGAAACTTACTAACAATAGGCAAAGAATCCATATAAGGAACCTCTACACTGGAATCATGAACATACACCAAATATGCTAAATATCCCTTATAAACCCTTTGTCGAGCCTTCATATGTGATCTAACCCCGCTGGTAGAATCACAAGGAGTCACTCTCCACTCCAAGTGAGGCAACCCTTGTAATACTAAGGTCACGGTCTTTGCATGACATCAAATATATCATGATAAGGTGATAACCAATCCATCCCTAGAATGACATCGAAATCCACCATATCGAGAAGTAGGAGATATAAATGGGTCTCAAGACCCTAATAACAACCACGCAAGCAGGATAAAATTGATCTACCAAAATGGAATCACCCGCCGGTGTTGACACATATATAAGAGCATATCATGAGGCACAACCAGATAAGGGGCAAAAAAAGATGATACATGAGAATATATGGACCATAGATCAAATAGATCAGAGGCATCTGTACTGCATATTGAAATTAAATTAGGAAGTTTTCTTTTATAATTAATGTTGCTTAGAATCATTGGTCCTGAGTCTAAAATTAAGGTTTTATTCAATTGTTATGTCATTTTCCCTGAATCATGTGAGTATTAGTTTAATAATCAGCAGCTTGCTCTCATATCTCATATATATTTCTATCATTTTTATTTTTCCAGAAATAATTGTGCAAGTTTACATGCGAATGCGGATATCGATCCACCAATGATAAGGGCCCAACAACCCGTCTATGGTGTGGTTCGGCAAGGATGGATGAATATTAAATATTCCCTAATCAGCTTTTATTAGAGACTAACTTAGTAGAAAACTAGAGTATGCTTTAGAGATATCCTTTAAAATAATAAATTGATACGAGCTGTGCTAAATAAACTAAAAATTACATGGCTCTCGCTTGTTTAATCTCGAATTGATCCTTAGATTCCGGGGCGTGCCGTTTAGTGAATTCCATGGCCCTCGCAAAGTGCGAACGTATAATTGCTTTAGGCTCTCTAGCTTAATAATTTATCTTTCCTAAACTCAGGTGCACATTAATGTGACCCAAATCCAAATCTCAACGAAATTGAAATATGTCAAAAACCACGAGTGCATTTATCTAACGTGGTTCAAGACACGTTTTAACAACATCGCAATTCTCTTTTAAAAAGAATAATAATAAAAGTGGTTAAAAGATTTAAAATGCACATAAATTCATAATGGTACAAAATCATATAATTTAAGCAAAATATAACAAATGAGTGACCGTACTAGAACCACAGAACTCGGGAATGTCTAAAACTTTCTCCCGGGTTAACAGAATTCATTACCCAGATTTCTGGTTCGCGTACTGTTAAAAAAATTCATTATTTTCTTTGATTCAGTATTCTAAACCGGTGACTTGGGACACCATAAATCTCCCAAGTGACGACTCCAAAATTCTCTTAAATAATTGAATCTTGTTTCGATGGTCCTTTAATTGGAAAAACTCTCTCATTCACGCCCTTCACCGAGACGTGGATAGCCAAGAGGAGGTGTGACAACTCTGGCGACTTTGCTGGGGAATTAGCCCAGAATCTCTGGCTCAGGGTTCAATAATTCGAGCTTAGAATAATGGTAGTATTTGTCGTTGTTTATTATCTGATTCTACATGTTGGCTTAATGTGCAAAATGATGCTTTACCACTTTGATATTATTTGAACTGTACATATATACTGTACGGAACCCCTCTCTCCTTATCTTCAGGGATGTGCTCGCTGGTCGAGATTCCGTATTCTGTTAGTGTCATACCTATAAATTAGAAAGAGGCTCGGATAAGTAACAAAGCCCGACGATCTTGCAGGTCCCCAGTAAGTATCCCCCACCTCGACTCAAATTGTCCACTTGGGTACACAGTCTAGAACAAATACCCAGGTTTAAA
The DNA here is from genome assembly GCA_034376525.1 of Nicotiana benthamiana. NCBI lineage: Eukaryota > Viridiplantae > Streptophyta > Magnoliopsida > Solanales > Solanaceae > Nicotiana > Nicotiana benthamiana. Next base: position 106,008,201 of record CM067329.1, read on the forward strand.
ACATAGAATAACTTATCCTCGTGCCGGATCCCCAGTAGGAACATTTATCTCTATCATGCACTTGACTTATGGGACTCAACACAGGGGTTGGTTCTGTCTAGGACAAATGAACTAGGACTGATGGACAATCCTGATGCATCCTACTTGTGCATTTATTCGTTTTGATTTGGATGGTGACCGACTTTTTACGGGTAAGGAGAGTTAGCCACCTGCTGTAAAAGAACCAATGTCCAAATACTGCCGAAGCTTTGCCGAATTGTTTGGAAAAAGAAAAAGAAAAACCAAATGGAAACAAAGGGGAGTCTGTTTTATTCGCCCAAGAAAAAATGGAAAATCTTGTTTTCAAAACAAATAGTTTTTTATATAAAATGAAAAGGGAAAAGCAATGTCCTGTTTCAAAAGTAGTTTTTCCTGAACTAAGCTAGTTTGGTTCTCCTCAAGTACGAGATACGTAGGCAACCCCAATCGGGTCCAACATTACTTTTGAAAAAATAGCTGAAACAAAAAAGAACAAATGTCAAATATTTATTTGTTGCCCTAAATAAATCGGGTAACGCCGTTGTTGTCAGGAATAGCCGAATGTTCTCGGAAGGGATGCCGGAAGGCTGATTCAGCACAAACGGCCACCTTTGTATTTTTATGGTATTTTTGGTCGGCTGGCGAGCACATCCTTAAAAACCTCCTCCGGAGGTGCCGAAAGGCCGTATTCGCAAAGATAGGCCTCTGCTTTAGAAAATAAATTTTATAAACAAATAAAGGGGTCAATTTTTAATTTTTGAAGTAAAACTAGAATAAATTCATAAGTTACTAATTTGCTTTATTAAATGTGCAAGATGAGCACAATCCAAAAGGAACCTTTTTCATTCGTAAGCAGAATCCCTTTGAAGTTGCGATTATGGTGGAATGATCTAGGTATAGAAGGGCAAGATGAAGTGAAGAAATATTTGGGGGGCCTTCCGGGCTTATTAGAGATTATACCCTGAGGAGATATCATAAGAGCGTTTGTCACATGCTGGGACCCGCACCCTAATGGGATCGACTTCTCAGATTTTGAACTTACTCCGATTTTGGAAGAGGTAGCTGGGTACATCAAAGATGCTGAGCATACCTTGAGACACAAGTATTTGGTTGTTTCGAGAGTTGTAGCGGTGCACAAATTCTTAGATAAGCAGAATGGTACATGATTCGAACCTGGTGACGCGGTTTTGCCCCTTTTCACTTCTGTATACCAGATATGATCACATACGGGGCTCAACAATCCAGAGAACAAAATCTGCAGCAAAGGAAACCGCGTCAAGTGGGAAGAAAACATATGTTTAGCTTTTATGGTAGCTTTTTTTGGGCTGCTGGCATTTCCAAGGAAAGACGGGAACATTGACATAAAAATAGCAGGGTTTGTCAGCACCCTATGCACCCAAGCCAAGTGCACACTCACGCCTATGATAGTAGCTGAGATCGTTCGTGCTCTCACTGTTTGTAGGGCCGTGATAGACTTCTTCGAGGGATGCAATCTGTTGTTGTAAATGTGGATAATCGAACACTTGTGCCACCGTCCCCAGTTCATGAGCTATGGGCTAGCAGAGAAAATGTTCATAGAAGAGTTTTACACAATAATCGAAGGGCTCACCTTGACCGTAGGAGTAGCGGGATGGATGTCCTACTTTCAGTACCTCACCTCCAGTCAAATAGAGTTGACGTTGGAATGGTTCCCTGTGCACGAGATCATATACATGCTGGCAATAGAGCCTCACTTCCTTTTGATGGGTCTTAGGAAAATCCATCCTTATGACCTGCATCGGGTCTTGAGACAACATGGAAGTTTCCAGATAGCTCCAAGGGATGAAGACCTTAGCACCCGGGTAGTCAAGATTGGACCTGACGGTCAGTTCTTGAAGCAATGCTCCGCAAAATTTGGAATAATTTCCAATACCCGACAGCAAAAAATTTCGTACAAGATAAGTCTATAGGCAAACTGTCACCAGGATACCTTGCTTGGTACAGGAGGGAAATTGAGTTTGAAAGGACAACCAAAAGGCCTCACCTCTGGGAATTTGTCAAAGCATCGCAAGAGCAATGCGACTGGGTGGCTAATAAAGAAGAATACTGGGCTACAATAAGAAAGTTGGATAAGCAGGTAATGAATCTGTAATTTGAGAAAGATTTGCAGGCCGTCGCAGACGAAGGCGAGAGGAAGAAATTGGTCATGGAAAACGAGGTACTTCGGGACCATATTCAAAAAATTAAAGTAGCAACACAAAACCCTGTCAGAAGCACCAAGGATGCAAAGCTTATAGATGGCTTGACGCAGAACGGGAGTGACTACAGTTTTGATTTTAAAGAAAAGCATAAAAGGAACTAGCGAAGGCTTGAAAACAATTGGCTGGAAATGCAGTAGAACGAGCACGTCTGATTAGGTAACTGAGAGAAGAGTTCCACGGTGAGAAAACAAAGCGATCAAACATGAAAGTGAATTCAAAATTGAAAGGGAAACTACTATGCATCATTGGCATAACTAGAACTGGTTTGCAACAGATTCAGACGACGAATCAAGCAGCCGAACAAATTTTGGAAGCTAGAACTGAGCAGATTGGGTTGTTATTGCAAGAGAAAGGTGTCATATGAGAATGAATCAAAGGGATCGCCCATTATATCTCAATGAAATGCAACAATTGTGAGGATATTCCTAGATCTATGTTCTTTGCCACCGCGATGCTTTTTCTTTGCCGCTTAATGGAAGATCTTCACCGCCTTCAAGGGGATTTATCTAGTCGTCCTGCGACAAGGCTGAACGATGCCTTGTGGGTCCCAGGAGCAATTGAAGCAGTAATGTATTCATGATATCTTGAGATTATTGTATTTCAAATTCTGCCAGTTTATGTTAGAGTCTTTCGTTTGGGCAAGGTTAGTTGTTCTTCGAGTCTTTAATTCATCTTTTATCGGAGTTTGTTAGTTTCTTGCTTAAATCTGTCAAGTCCTTGTAAATAAAATTTGTCATTATGAGAAAGGGAAACTTTCAAAATTGCTAATGCCTCACCTTTTATTGGAAAGAACTACGCTCAGTCTGATTCATGTGGGGTCATGATACGTAGGCAATAGACATAGGATTCCACCATAACAAAATAAAGAAAAAATAAAAGGAAAGAAAGGCAAAATGAAATAGGAGAGAGAGAGAGAAAATATAGTCAAAAATGGGCGGGAGGGGGGGGGGGCTCTGCAAACAATGAAAATAAAAGTTGGGATGACGCAAGCAACAATTCCATGTAGAGACCGACTGTTATTTAGGCGCATTTACACCCAATCTTGGGCGGCATTCTGGCAACCCACTCCTACAAAACACGGTCAAAGAGCAAGCAAGTCATGGCCAATCAGGAAGCCGATGTCAGCATTATAGACCCCTCAAAAGAAGTAGAGGAATTGGACGTTAATGCCATGAAGGAGGAAATGTATAAGCTAAAGCACCAAATGGCTGAGATGTACCAAGCATGAGCAAGAGGATAGCCACCCCCAACCTATCCTACTAAGCCAACCTTCATCCCACCACTCGCCAAAGCTCCTGACTAGTCCTCCACTAATCCACCTTCCAGTTTTCCTATCTACTCTCAACATCAGGGTACGACCTCTCTACCACCACCAGCTCCACTACCCAAAGCCGCTCCTCACCAACCCCCACCAATTTCCCCCATCTTTGTGGCAGCTCTACCTCTTGCACTCCATAGATCGTCAAGTTAACTCTTGCTTCAAGCATATGATCCCTGATACTATCCACCAGAGCCTGCTTACAAAACCCATGAGCCTTACTCCTATGCTCCCCGTATTCAAATATGTGTGGGAGCTGAAAATCCAATCCAAACTCCTAAGCAGGAACTGGTGGTTAGAAAGGTCAGAAGTTTAGAACAATCCATCAAACCCTTCCTCAATTAGATGGCCAGGTGAGCGAGGCGTTCAAATACCTTTGTCTATTTCGAAACGTGCAATTTCCTTCATGTTTTAAGATGTCTAAGTTTGATTTATACGATGGACATGGCGATTCGGTCGTGCACCTAAAGAGGTTTGCAGGGCGAAATGATGAATTTGTAATAGCCTACATTAGCCAGAGTTTATGTGGGTCAGCACTGGAGTGGTACACTCAGCAAGATCACAATCGGTGGTGTACTTAGGATGACTTGGCATAAGCATTTTCTTGTCATTTTCAATATAATCTCGAGATCATCTCGGATCTTCTATATCTGACAAAACATGAGAAGAAACACAATGAGAGCTTCAAGGAATACAGTTTCCGATTGAGAGAACAAGCAGCCATAGTTGATCCTCCAAGGAAGGAGACTGAGATTGTTTACTATTTCCTACAGGCCCTAGAACCTACCTATTCCAGGCATTTGGTGGGAAGTATGGTCGAGGAAGGCCTCAAATCCAATAAGATCATGAGCTACTCTGCAATCAAGGCAACCACTCAGGCCATCTAGGGCGGAGCTTGGGTAGCTCTTGGAACGAAGAAGAAGGAGGAAGTAGCAACAGTGGAGTGGGGAGCTTGGTCCGGGACTCAAGCGCCTTCTCATTACACCCAACCTCGTACTCACCACCAAGCAAACTCACATCCTCCATACTGTTCACCGCAACATTATTATTTACCATTAGAACCTCGCCTATCAATTCATAACGCTCAAGCATATACCCAACCTCCCGCTCCAACACAATGGCCTACGCCAACCCCACAAAATACCTACCCGACTCCACAAAATAATTACCCACCTCCAAGAGCCTACCAATAACCCTAGAAACCCGCATTCTGAGCCAATCCAGTCTTGAGAAATGAAAGGGTTCAAAAGAAAAAGACCTTCACTCTATTAGGAGAATCCTACACTACTCTATTCCACAGGCTGCGACAAGTGGATATGTTCAGACCAATCTAAGCAAACTTGCCAAATCCTCCCCAAAGAATCTCGATTATTCTGTTAGTCTTGAATACTGTTCCGGTGCCCCAAGGCATGATACTGAAAAGAGTTGGCATTTAAAAAAAGCTATCTAGGAACTCATCGACTCCAAACGGATCGAAGTGCAGACTCCAAAGCCACCCAATATTAAATAAAACCCGCTGTCGGCCCATCAAGAGACCAAGATGATTGAGATCATGGAGAAAGGGGGAGAGTCCAAAAGGCACTTACGGATAGTAATGATGATCAAATCCAGTGAAGTTAAGCCACCTGAAAATGTGAGCAGTGAGAAGTTGGCAATCGAGGCAAAAGGAAGTAGCAACAAGCCTGTCATTGTTCAAGGGAGCCCATCATGCGCGGTTGCACCCATACCGGAACAAGCAATAGTAACAGTACATGGGGAAGTTAGAGAACCTGACGTGGTTGTTGAAGGTGTTCGCATAGAGCCTTTCATTGTATACCCAGTGATCCAGCCGCCAGTCGTCAGCAGCAAAGCCGTTTCTTGGCGATATGAACAAGCAATAGTGGGGTATATGTCACACCTATTTTTTGCTACTACAACCCGGCGAAGGGCGTAGATTAAGGAGTTTTTCAAATTAAATGACAATCAACACGGGATTCAATTATTTAAGAGAATTTCAGAGTCGCCACTTGGGAGATTTGTGGTGTCCCAAGTCACCGTTTAGAATCCCGAATCGAGGAAGAATGACTCTGTTTAATAGTCCGCGAACCATAAATACTGGGAAATAATTTTGTTAACCCGAGAGAGGATGTTAGGCACTTTCGAGTTCCGTGGTTCTAGCATGGTCGCTCAACTGTTATATTTTGCTTAAATCATCTGATTTTATACAATTATGAACCTATATGAATTTTAAATCTTTCAACCACTTTTATTATTATTATTATTTTGAAGGTAAATTGCAATGTCGATAAAACATGCTTCGAACCACGTCATATAAATGCACCCGTGGTTTTGATATATTTCAAATCGTTGGGATTTGGATTTAGGTCACATAATTGTGCACCCGTATTTAGGAAAGTGAATTACTTAACTTGCGCGTGTAAAATGAATATGCATTTACCAGTTTGCGAGGGCCATGGAATTTTCTAAATGGTGCGCCTCGAAATCTAAGGATCAGTTCAAGATCAAATAAAGCGAGGGCCATGCAATTATTTTTTTTTGGCATAGCGCACCTCAATCAACATTAAAAGTAGTCTTCAAATTAAATTATGAAGGGCCATAATCTACTTTGCTACAATACGACATGCCTCCATTATTAAGAGAACGACAAGTTAATTAAAAGGCTTACTGAAGTTGTAACTATTAAATAACTAGTGGACTAAAGTTATTATGCGGATCAAAAGGTCACATAATTAATGAAAGCAGCTAACGAAAATGCCTTGACTTCTGACTTCATTTTATTTTACATACTTGGAACTAGCCCAATAAGGGGCCCAATGGTCACATCCCCGGAATCCATGCAAAAGGAGCCGCTCCAAAGGGAGTATGTACAAGCTTCACGGAAAGGGGGTATGGGGATCGAACCCAAGCAACCATAGGAAAGGTTATTCCACAGAAACACGTTGATAGATGACTTCCACCTTCGCAGATTTTCAAACTTGATACTGAATAACTACAAAACTAATATTGTAAAAAAATAACCAACCACTGAATCATAGATTGAGACTTAACTACTAACCATCTTAAATAAAGCACCTTTATGTAACAACCACTCACCACAGAGTTTACACTTTGTGCAAACAAACACACTAATCATATAGTCCTCTACAAAGTTGATATTTCCTTTGTTTTGTTTTCAACTTAAACCGTGACATTCACTTGAAAACAACAGTCACAACTCTACCCAATTATCATAAAACCAAGCTTACTAACGAGGCCTAAACTGTTTACATCAATCCATAACAACAACTGATACTTGATTTTAACCAGCCCAAATAGGAAACAAAATTAAGACAACTATTAGTCTTTGATGAATCAAGCAAGAGAATTGTACGAACCAATAACAAATTCAGACTTTGATGCCACAAGTCTGGCTGTTTCAAACCAATATACAATGATGGAATCCAATTTGCAGAAAATATGGCTAAATGAAACTACAACAGAAACATAAAGGAAAGAACATATGCTTTTAATCTTCTTGTTTTTCTCATTGCTTCAAATCTACATTCTCAAACAGTAGAGCCTCAAGTGTGTACCTAAAATGTAAGGAATAAATAAACAGAACATGATCAGCAGTAATAATCAACAGAGATGGACAACAGCAACCAAATCAAACTACAACTTCAAATGCAGCCACTATCAAACCCAGGATTAGATATAAAATAGTAAAAAGCAAATCCCAATCGAGCTGAGGATACAACAACTTCAAACCAGACTTTTAAAATCCAAACTCAACTATTTCTATACCAATTGATTCAGAATTGTCTCAGAAACTGAATAGATCAAAGGCTACTAGAAAAATGCAATGGAATAGAAAAATTGTTTGTGTTTTCAGGAGTTTTTGAGATATTTTTAAAGCTTCAAATTCTGGGAATTTTAGTGAGATCTTCAGACTTGTCCAACCCCACTCGTTTGAATCATTTAGAGTCCCTTTTATAGCCAAGGGCTAGGGAACCACTTTTATTTTGTATTAACTAAAGGTGTCTCTTTCAATTTCAAGATTTTTCTTACTTGGACCCTCATTTTTTGACTTTTTCCCCAAGTTACTGCAGCAAAACTAATGATTTTATATTAGAGACCCATTCTAGAAGGGTCTAAAGGCTTCTAGCATTGTCTTCCACTTATAAACTACCTATACTACCCTTATTTTGTTGCTAAAATTGCCAGAGCCTAATTAATACTCCATATTACCCCTTATTTATTCTGAAAATTACCAAAATTAAACTAAAATTCTATATTGCCCCTATCTTTTCCTAAAATTACCAGCATTGGTTAGAGAAACCTATACTTCCCTGAAATTGCTTATTTGGTATCAAAGCCAACTCTTAAAAGTAATTCTGATAGTCTTGACAGCTATAACCAATCCTAATAATATTAATCACGAACAAATTCCAATCAATCCTAAGCAATCAAAACATAATTGAATTAAAATCAGGTCAAATACTCAAAAATCAAAAGAAGAACATAGGAGGCTACCGCTATCTAAACCAAAATTCAGAAATCAACACTCAAAACCACGTGAAACTCAAAAATTAGGAAGTTACCAAACAATAATGACCAACCGAATTGCATGTATACTATTACTATTACTTAAACTCTGAAGTCAATAACCATACAGAAACTAAACAAAACATGCTAGACTTCAAAATTTAACCTAAAGTAGACATGGAAAAATAAGGCAAAAGATACTAATTAAGAATTCACAATGGAAATGTTTTAGGAAGAGGGGAGTGTGGGGTGTTACTTTGGGCACCGTTGGCCATCAGGCACCGCCGTGGACGACAAAGATGCCGGGCTTTGAACAAGTATTCGACAAGTTTCATAGGGTTTTGTGGCGTGATCTTATTGGTGGTACGGTGGATTGGCGGCGGTGTTACACCGGCTGAGGATGGTACAAGGAGGTTGAATTTTGGTCTCTTGAAGTGTCACATGTGTTCAGCTAGTTTTAGTTAAAATGTAAGGCTCAATATGAGCCGTTAGATTGAGGGGTATGGATGGTTGAGATTGGGAAACGGTGTCGTTTTTGTAAGGGATGGGATTTGACCGGGTCTGGGCATGGTTTTTGGTCAAGTTTTGGGGATTTGAGTGGTTTAAATTTTCAAAAATAGCCCTAGCTGGCCTTTTAATGACCATATTTCCAAATCCTTTTTTGTTCTTATTTATTTTATTTTATAAATTAAATTATTAATACCAAATTAACATTAAAATAGGAAAAACCTGATTTAAATCCAAAATTAGGCTAATTAAATTCCTAGCCAATTAAATCCTAATTTAAAGACAAATTTTCGACTTTAAAAGTAGAAATGCAAGAAGAACCGCTTCTGTTATTATATATTTTTGTTTTTCCCATGCTATTAATTAACCGCTGAACCAAAAATGTTAAAATTAATATCCTAACTGAAAAAATGCTATTTTTGTATTTTTTAGTAATTAACAATGAAAATTCACACATGCAACATGCAAATAAGCACAAAATATGTAGTTAATTCCCAACAAACACCAAATCACGAAAATAAGTCCTAAAATTTCAAATAATAAAAGAAAGATGCAAATAAACACAAAATCACACAAATAATTCCTAAAAATTAAAATAATAGAAGAAAAAAATAAATCTGAATTAATAGGAATATGTCAGGCGAGCAAAAAAAACACCTGCTAACAGTTGCCCCTCTTTGCTCGGAGACACGAAGGGTTTCCGGGCAAAGATAATTGAGCAACTGAGAGATTTTAGCCTGCTTTGCATTCCATGGGAAACATTTTGAAAACTTTCTGACCGAACCTTGCTTCGAAGGTTGCCTACATATCCTTGGCTATAATGGAATCAGGTCAGTGTAGTTCTGGAGTGTTTGGTAGCTGGGGCTTCCAGAAGCTGTGGTTGCACTGCTGATGTGTTGTTACTGCTTTCTAACCTCCTTATTACACCTTGTAAAAAAATAAATGAAAACGAGACTAAGCTATAGTTATGGATTACAAAGAAAAACCTATCTACGTCTTCAATCTCGCTCTTGAGCCCTTGTCGGTTTGTTGCCTTGTATTTCTTCCTGCGAACTCCTTATGGCCTTGTTGACTGCTTTCCTCTTCTTTCTTCATGTTTGATGCTGAATTGTTGGACATGAAATTTATTCCATTGAAAAGCATTCCCTTGTTCTACTTGTGGGCGCCTGACTACTAATAAACTTGAAATTTGTAAGATATTCCCTTGTTCTACAGGTGGGCGCCTGATCGCAAAGACTTGACTTCTGAAAAATATGCCCTTGTTCTTCAAGTGGGTACCTGATTGCAAAAGCATGAACATTTTGAAAAATATTCCATTGTTCTACAGGTGGGCGCTTGATTATCAACACTTTAAAATTTGAAAAATCTTCCCTTATTCTGCAGGTGGGTGCCTGATTGCTAAAACTTGAAAATTTGAAAAATATTCCCTTGTTCTTATAGGTAGGCGCCTGATTATTGAAAGTTGAAATTTCAAATGTATTCCCTTGTTTTACAGGTGGGCGCCTGATTACAAAGACTTGAAATTTGAAAAAAAATATTCCCATATTCTACGGGTGGGCGCCTGATTTTTGAAACTTGAGATTTAAAAAATATTCCCTTGTTAGAAGAAGGACCTGCACATGGTGCTTATCGACTTGAAGAAAGCGTATGACAAGGTCCCAAGGGAGGTGCTATGGAGGTGCTTGGAGGCGAAGAGCGTGCCAGAAGCCTACATCAGAGTAATCAAGGACATGTACGATGGAGCTAACACTAGGGTTAGGAGGGTGGGTGGCGACTCAGACCATTTTCCAGTGGTTATGGGGCTCCATCAAGGATCGGCTCTTAGCCCTCTCTTGTTTTCCTTGGTTATGGATGCTCTAACCCGTCATATTCAAGAAATATGCCTTGGTGTATGCTATTTGCTGATGACATAGTTCTGATAGACGAGACGAGGGTCGGTGTTAATGAGAGGTTAGAGGTATGGAGACAGAATCTCGAGTCTAAGGGTTTCAAAATAAACATATCTAAGACAGAATACCTGGAGTGCAAGTTTAGCGTCGAACCGAGCGAAGTAGGCGGAGACGTGATGATTGGATCTCAGGTCATCTCCAAGAGGGACAGTGTCAGATATCTTGGGTCGGTGATTCAGGGGGAGGGAGAGATTGACGGGGACGTCACTCATCGTATAGGAGCAGGGTGGTCAAAGTTGAGTCTTGCATCAGGAATCCTGTGTGACCAGAAAGTTCCACAGAAACTCAAGGGGAAATTTTATAGAGCTGTGGTTAGACCTGCCATGTTGTATGGGGTGGAGTGTTGGCCAGTAAAGAACTCTCATGTTCAGAGAATGAAAGTTCCGGAGATGAGGATGCTCAGGTGGATGTGCGGGCTCACCATGTTAGATAAGATTAAGAATGAAGTTATTCGAGAGAAGGTGGGGATGGCCCCGGTGGATGAAAAGATGCAAGAAGCGAGGCTGAGGTGGTTCGGGCATGTGCGGAGGAGAAGTCCTGATGCCCCGGTGAGGAGTTGTGAGCGGATGGCGTTGATCGGCGTACGACGAGGCAGAGGGAGGCCTAAGAGGTATTGGGAAGAGGTGATTAGGCAAGACATGGCTAGAATGCGGGTTTCTGAGGACATGACCCTTGATAGGAAAGTCTGGAGGTCTAGTATTAGGGTTGTAGGATAAGGGCCTCTAGAGTTTTTCGTTCTCCTCACCCGGGGTTGGGTGAGGCTTGGCAGGGATATCCATAGATGACTTGTGTATTGGATTGTGTCCCCCTTATGGTAGTTATTTATGGTAGCTACTGTCTGATATTATTGCATGCTATTTTATTTATGGTTCTTATGTTTAGATAATAATTTACGCTATTTCTGCTGAAGTTACTAATGCTCTTTTGTTCTTGTTTTTGTTTTTGCTTTGTTGTTCCTTTCCTTCACTGAGCCGAGGTTCGATTGGAAACAGCCTCTCTGCCCTCTCGGGTAGGGGTAAGGCCCGTCTACATATTACCCTCCCCAAACCCCACTTTTTGGGACTATACTTGGTAGTTGTTGTTGTTGTTGTTCCCTTGTTCTACATGTAGGCGCCTGATTGTCCAAACTTGAAATTTAAAAAATATTCCTTTTGTTCTACAGGTGGCAGCTTGATTGCCGAAACTTGAAATTTGAAAACTATTCTCTTGTTCTACAAGTGGGCTCCTGATCGCTTAAAATTTAAATTTGAAAATATTCGCCTGTTTTACAGGTGGGCCCCTGATTACCAAGACTTGAAATTTTAAAAAATATTCCCTTGTTGTCCAGGTGGGCGTCTGATTACCAAAACATGAAATTTTGAAAAATATTCCCTTGCTCAGTAGGTGGGTGACTGATTATCAAAACTTAAAATTTTTTAAAAGTATTCTCTTGTTCTACAGGTGGGCGCCTGACTGCCAAAATTTAAAATTTTAAAAGTATTCCCTCGTTCTACAGGTGGGCGGCAGATTACCAAGACTTGAAATTTAGAAAATATTCCCATGTTCTACAGGTGGGCGCCTGATTACTAGAACTTGAATTTGAAAAATATTTCCTGAGACTGTTACATGTGTACCTGATCACATCAACACAAACAAAACACAAAAAATTCTACTTGCCCCAGTTTGGTGCTAGGTGGATCCGTGAGTATTAATCAAATCTCATTACCAAATATGTCTAATCCTAAGTTAAGCCCATTATCTAGGAGGGTCCTGACTACTCTTTACTGATGACAACTTTAACACTATGTTATATTTCACAAAAGGTGTTATTTCCCACAATATCTTATTATGAGTTATGTCTGCTGATGACTGACGATTAAACTGCTTCCCATTATTCAAGCGGGTCCTGACAACTCTTAATTAAATGACAAGAATGTGCCAGCTTGGGGTTAGTATTTAGGTCTACGTCCCATTATTCAGGAGGGTCCTGAAAACTCTTGTTACTCTTCCTAGGGAAATTTCTAAGCTAAGTCCCATTTTTCAAGAGGATCCTGACGACTCTTGTTGACTCTTGTTGGGGAAATATCTAATCTAAGTCCCATTTTTAGGAGGGTCCTGATGACTTTTATTGACTCTAGTTGGGGAAATACCTAATCTTAGTCCCATTTTCAGGATGGTCCTGAAGGTTCCAACTTAAATGCTAATCCTAACTTATGTTTGTTTCTGCTAGTGACTATTGCATAGGAGAGTTTCTGTGACTCTTACTCGGGACGGGTTGGTGCTTTCCCATGTTACTCGTACTTTCCTGAGTTCCAAACAACGTTCCATCTAAACTTCCATGCTTTTTTAACTCTCAATTGTTCCTATTGGGGTTTGCTAGTTAAATTTTGTCCCCTTGTGCTCTTTGCTGGGGAGGGTGTTTTTGATGGACTATGTCCGTTTTGAGTTTTAACTGAGTCCCACTTCCAGGTGGGCCCTGAGATTTTGAGCATACCTGTCGTGTGCCTGCCTTCTCCTCTGAACGGCCTCCCTTAGGCTTATCCGGAATTTTCTGCCCCTGTGTCAATCAAAGAAAACTTTTCAGTTTTAAAAGTGGTGGTTGGCTCGCATTATTCTTGTTGAAAACGGCCTCCCCGCTGTCATGTTCTGTTGTGTTCCATTGCCCATATTGAAAAAGAGTTGCTCAAACGTCTCAATTGACCCCTCGAGACCTCTAGGATTTATTCCCCCCCCCCCCTAGTAATTGTGTTATATTACTATCCCTGGCCGGAATTCTTAGTTTCTTTCCCTAGGATTGATGTGTTGATGTATCATGCTTCGGTCAACCCTCCAATCCTTGCGGCTTCGATTTGTTCTTCATCTTTGTGTTACCTTTCTATTCCTTTGTCATAATCCTTGCCCCCTTTCTTGAAATCACCCAGTCTGTCTATGATGTTTTGTTGTCCTTCACCTTTTGTGCCTTTAAGTCGCTCACTACTTTGTGTTGCACTTTCGATCCTTTACCAGAATTCTTTTACGTCCCTTCGTGATGAGTGACGAGTTGATATATCATGCTTGGTCAGCTCTCACAGCCATTTCCACCTTTATGTTGTGCTTTTATCTCTTTTGCTAGAAGCCTTATACCTCTCTCGAACGATTGCTCAGTTAGGATGTTATGCTGGGCTGATCCTCTAATCCTTGTGGCTTTGTCTTGTTTCTCATTTTGGAGTTACATTTCCGATCCTTTGCCAAAAATCCTTACCCCTTTCTTTAGATTACCCGGTCCATTTATGATGCTTGACTGACTCTTGATCTTTATGCCATCACTTCGCTCCCCATCTTGTGTTTCCCTCTTGATCCTTTGCTGGAAATCTTTATGTCTTTCCCGATGATTGATGTATTATGCTTAGTCAAACCTTGCGACCTCGCAACCTTTCCCGTCTTCCTGTTGTGCAAACTTTACGTCCCATCTGAGATAGCCTGATCGGTGTATGATGCTCGACTAACCCCAGAATCTTTGTATTTTTACTTTGCACGCCCTTTTCTGTATGGTACTCCTTCACTTTGCCGACTCCTATCTCTTCCATCAGTTGCATTTTTTTTACGTGTCCTTCCTATTGTCGTTCCACACTTGTTAAATTTGTTACGCCTTTGGACATCATGCTCTTTGTTCCTTTGGGAGTTGATAATCGTCTTTGAAATTCCTTTCGTTCGCTTAAACAAAAGATTTTAGACTCGAAAGAAAAATGAAATGCAAATACTCCGAACAGTATTTAGGGTGAAGAATTCTAGACTTGTTGGCTGTTGAAAAGAAAAGAAAGAAGACTTATCTGAAGAGTATCCGCTGGTTTTCGCGATCATGACATGTACTCCGGCCTAGTCGACCCAATCCATTTCAATGACCGACATTCTGTTGCCATGCTTTTTGTTGTTACAGTTCTAATAGTTTTAATGATGGCTCTTTATGATCAATGTTGAGTAATAAATAAAGAACAATCAATTAAACATGATAAATAAAAGCAATCTAATAAATGTAAGCAATAAAGTCAAGGGAGAATGTGTTTTAGTTGGAGCGGAGAGAATTTTCTTGTTCTAGTACTGAATATCATGTGTTACAAAATGATAAGGATCCCCTTTAAAAATATATGAGAGGAATCTTAACATGGTACTGATGCAGTTATTACAAAATTAAACAGCTGGTACAACCACTTAATGTCGCAGTATGGGCTTGTACTAGATTAATAGACTTGGTCTGCTTCAACCACGTGCCTTGGAAACTTCCCCCTTGTCTATCATAGCCACCGATTTGAACTTCCCTGAGGTCAAACCTCCAGCTGAGCCTCGAGCTTTCAGGGGAAGGGCTTACGAAGTGTCGTAATAACCACAAAATTGGACTCTGTAATTTTTACCGTATATAGATAGTCCTCGCGTTTCTTTGAATTAAAATGATAAGAAACGGTCTTGAATTCTTGCCTCTTCAATACTACCATCATGACGTCAACCCATCATAGCATTAAAAGTTGTGACTTAAAGGCTGTGTTGGGGTTGCTGTCAACATGACTATCCAGAAACCCACGAACTGTTATTGGTTCGACTCTTCAGCTTCTCAAATGTTGCTCAAATAGCTTCTATAAATACCTCAACCGTTTGTCATTCACACTTTTACAGTATTTTCAAGTTTCTAGAGCTAAGTCCACCCTCTCTACATTCAGCTCCCTTTTGTGCTTGCCTCTTCATTTTCTTTATTAGACACCTCTTTTATAGTTATTTCTAGAACCTCTAGAATGGTACCTCAGAAAGAGGGCATCTATTCTTCATCACACTCGTCCAAGGGCAAACCAAAAGTATCCCCAACTATCGAGCAATGTACCCGCAACTAATCTGATATTGTGTCTGATTATTAAATCAAAAATCCCCATTCTAGACTAGGCAGATGCGAGCCAATGTCTCTGTACATCAGCTTGGTGACCGACATAAAGAGGGTGAAGAAAGATTGATTATAGAGAAAGGCAGTGCAAGTAGAGATCCCACAGCTGCAGAAAGCATCGTACACCACAAAGCTGGCTTCCTTAGTGTATACACATACCCCTTCACTTTAGGTCCCATATATTCTTCATATCCTTCTTCCCTATAGATAGATTCGGTTATTTTTTATTTTTTTCATGCTATCTTTCTTGTTGGAGGATAGTTTACATGCTCTAATATCACTCGAACCGGGTTAAGGGAATGACCTTCACTCTTGATCACTTGGCAAGATTGTACAACCCTCGTCTCTTCTGAGGTTTGATCAAGCTTCATCCTAGATCCATGAAGAAGGTCTTTTTTAGCATATATGAGGGCAAGGACTGGGGGAGGATGAGATTGTTTGTCCGAGTAATGCCCTCGAACATCATCATGGCTAATAGGATATCATTCCTGGAGGAATGCAACATAAAGCGTAAGTATCCCTATCTCGACCATATTTTATTGCCCCATCTTCCCCTTCTAAAAATGATTTTGTATTGATTAAGAAGCTACAATTTGGTACCCCGGCACAGTTCAGAACCATTTAGGGTGGATAACAAAATTGGACTCTACTTTCCCTTACAGCGAGCGTGCTTAGCTTTGGGTTCTTATAGCAGGCGAAGAACCACGGTATGCTTTTTATTGCCATCTTTTCCAGGTTCCTTACAAGTATCTTTTGTAGTGGTGAGTTGTATATATCATGCTTGTGTAGGCCTATGGGAAGGTGTGTTGATGTGACCATCTCCCGATAAGGTAAAGAAGAGAAAGAAGGAGGCGTCAACCGAGCCTGCCAAGTCATAGAAACCCAAAGTTCGCAAGCCTCTGACTAACCCACTTTCATGATTTCGGCTGTTGTGGAAAGTTCTTGCACTGAAGATGAAGGTATGATGATGATAATCGCCTTTTGCTGCAAAGGGCAAGACGGGGTTCAGATGCTCCACAAGTTGCTGGGCGAAAGGCCGCCAAATCGTGGGTGGCCGATGCGGATCAAAACCGTGCTGAGGAGACCCTCAAAGAGGGTTTGGGTGTAGTCCCCATGTTTCAAGTCATACATAGCATAGTTCGTACCGATGAACCCTCGGCTAGTAATTCAGAAGAGCGTGAACCGAAGCATCTCGGGGGTGATATGAAACCCTTAGAGAAATTAATGCCCTAGGTGGTTTTAATTTGGGCCCTAAGTTTTCACCAGGGGAAATTAGGGATTCCCAAGACTCGAGTAATGCTAATGAGGATCATCTCATGGAGAGAAAGACATGCTTGGGGACTACTTCGCAGGTGTCGATGAGGACACGAATATTGATGCTCCAGTCATTCTTAAGGAGGCTGAGAAGCTTCAAAAGTAGGCAATACTCTTCGCGTACAAACTATTTTTGCTTCAATTTTTTACCCTTGCCTTTCTAACTTCTTTGATTGGTTGCATGTCAAGAAAATTTATGACCACACCTATTCTAGGCATCAGGATGAGCTTTCAGTCCGTGGGAAGGAGAACGAGAAGTTCAACTAGGAGTGAAATGAATCAGACAACTCCTTTGCCCGAAAGGGAGAAGAGTTGAGTCGGATTTAGGCAAGCTTGGAGGAAGTGTGCCATGAACGTACTAGATTTGGTGAGCAGTTAACATGACGTCTATGCTCATATTTTTATTTTTATAACCTGATGCTCACTACCTTGATTTGCCTCTACAGACTGGGAGTAAGATGCCCTAGTCATGCGGCTTCTGGAAGAGGTTCCACCCAAGGATGCGGAGATCCTCGAACTGAAGATGTAGAATGAAGTTGTGACCTAGGAGAGAGACCTTTTTCAAGGAGAGTTGGCCTCAACCTAGGATCTACATCAAAGTGCTCAGGAGGATGCTGCTACACTATTTGTGGCCAAGTCAGAGGCCAATGGAAATGCCTTATCATACATATAAGATTCTGCCATCGCAAATGATCAAGCCAAAGAGATATCTAAGAAGGTCGAGTATAAGCTATCATAGTCCATTAATCATGCTTGTTTTCAAGCTAAGAGGCCGATGTCCTACTGAGACTGAGGAATCCCGAACCTTAGAGAAAGAATCAGTACTTTTGACTACATCAAATGAGGATTCCAGAAGTGATCCAGACAGTAGTGAGAGGTAATAATAGACTTACATGAAGTTCGGCTTTGAATTTTAATTTTTTCTCTTTGGAGCCCATACTTGGAGTAACCGGGACCCTCGTGATTGGGAACCATCTCGAGACCAGGTTAATAGCTCTTTTTAGAACCCATGCTTGTAATAACCGGGATCCTCGATATCTCTATAGCTCTCGATCATCATATGATGTTGTTGTAAAGTTATCGGGGTGGTCCCACTGATACCCTTCCCCAAAAGTGGGCACAGGCATGGTCAGAATTAGTTTTCCCTCTGAATAGGCGAACAGTCGCCGCTTTCTCTATATATGTATTTGCTTTCTCCTTGTTTGAATATTCCGCTACCTTCAGTAACCATCCCTTATATAGAGCTCCTTCTTTGCAACATTTCTTAAAATTTCAAGTCAAAGCTTTCGCCCAAGTCTTCATCTTCCCTCTCTTGTTTCACCATAGTCATGGCTGCTATGTTCAAATCCTTTCACTAAAAAGAGGAGATTTCGCCTCTATTTCGCGCTCAGCCAGTGGTACACCACCGACGTTTGGTAAGCTGACTTCAAGATGCATTGTCTCAAGGAGGGTACATTAGACAGACTACCCAATGTTTAGAGTCATCCAGAACATGCATGGAGATTTATCTCATCAATAGGAGAGGAACACCACGAGGTAGCTAGAATAGACTGAGGATAGGGAGAAAAGGTGGAACTGCATGTTCCTTCACTGAAAGAGAGCATCATGGCTCATGTCAAGGGTTATTTGAATGGATAAAAGTACACCTTTACATTGGGCCTTTTGATATGGTCGTGCTCGAGTTTTTCAGAAGATATCAGGTTACCCTAAGAGAGGTTTATCATCTCTTTCATTACTGAGGCCTAGTTAGTCGGCAACGTCGAGCCACCCGGCCCTTTGTTGCCAATAATGAAGATGACGAGGGGCGAGGGTGGATGAGTCGATTTGTCCGGGTGCGGAGACATTATCCACGTAGGGTTCCTATTATTTCCCGAGAAATAGGAGTTCAAGCGTAAATGGTGCAGTTGTGTTTTTGTCATTTTCGTTCATAGCGGAGGCGGACTCCGTAAAAATTCTTTATTTCCATTTTGCAGCAATCTTATGGTTGCCAATGGAGGTCCCCGATCTGGAAGATTGGACTAAAAAACGGGTATCTTACTCAACCTACAATGAGCGTAAATGGTGAAACCGGTCCAAGGGTAGATGGGAAGCAAAACGCCACTGTGAGTTGCGTATGATTCATCTCTTTAAGGAATATTTCCCTTTGTGTTTCCTGACTTCTTGACCGTATGCGTTGAAGAATTGGTTGAGATGAGTTTGTGCCTTCATGGAGAGGAAGGAGGATAAACAACTTCAGGGCTGAAGAGGTATAACAAGCGAAAGGAACCCTCGATGAGCAAGGAGTTTTGTAGTGAAGCAGGGTCTATCGGAGGCAAAAAGGAGATATAACTTTCGAGGTAGATTGCGTACCTCACGGCCATTGCACTAACATTGGCATAGCAGAAGGGAGCACACATTAATGGCTTTTGCTGTGGGATATTCTGCGGTAGCTTAGCATGCTACCCAAGATTTCTAGCCTCGAGGGAGTGGCTCCTCTTTTTCCACCGTCTTCTTCTCCCATCGAAGGTACTTTGAGGGACACATGTTTCCTATCGCATTCTTCCTTTCCCGTCAAAGGTACTTTGATTGATTTTCAATGCGAAGGGCCGTCAAGTGGGGCCTCGAGTGATCGTATTCCCATTGGGAGTGGGTCTACTATGGCCGATGAAACCATGCCTGTAGATGTATGCTTAACCTTTAAGGAAGCTCAACGGGTCAGTTTTATGGTGAGTTTTTGTTGACAGTATTGGTTTCTTCAGTTTTACACTTTCATTTTCTTACCGAGTTTCTTTTTCATGGGACTTTGTCAAGCTCAAGTCTAAGCCACTCCGTCATGAAGCCGAGTTGTGAAAAGATTTGGACCGGGAGAAATCCCTTAGGCTTCTTTATGACAAAAGGGAAAACGAGTTGGTATACTTGTGATACGAGGTGAATCGAAGCAGAACTACGAAGGCTACCTCAAGAGATACGTACCTTTATTTGAATAGGATACATATTTCTTTTTCTACCCTCAGAGTTTAATATTTTAATACTTCAGTTGTAGAGAAAGACGGAGGAATTGGAATACATTTTGGGCAATGTCGATCATGCCAAGTATAAGTATAATGAGTTAAGGGCTCAGATAGATGCCCAAGTTGCAATGAAGAAGAATGATTTTGCCAAGGTTTCTGTGTTGGAGGTGCAACTCAAAAATGATCATGGATACTATTTCGTCTAGACGAGCATTGCGAGGCTCGAGTCTGACCTTTTGGAGATGAAGGTAGAGGTCGTGAATGCCCGGGTTGAAGCTGAAGAGATTTGAGCTTAAGGCTAATAAGAAATTGGATGTCTTCTTAAAAAACACTGCCGAGCTTGAGCTGAGTTGAGAGAGGCTTCTAATTGGGAGAGCAGAAGTAATGAATATGCCCGTTACAGATCTGGAAGGGTAACCCTTGAGGAGACCTATGCTAAGGGCTTCGATCTCTCGGATGAGATAGCGGTGGCCAAGGAGGATGAATCCAATGCCAAGTACCTCGTATCTGATGTCGAAGGTAACAAGGAAGAGGCCAATAGAGCCACAGTCCTTGAGAGGAAGGTAGACTAGGCTTTTTTAATTTGATTATTCATATAGTATTCTTAGAGAACTTTGCGAATGAATCCTCATGTTATTTCATATATAATTATAAAAGGAAGCATTTCGGTTTCATCTTTCATGTATGTCCTTCTTTTTTTGAATTATTAAGATTATGGATGATTAGCCTGATGAATTATACTTCGGCTTAAACTCCATGGGTTTACGAATCAGCCATGAGGCTTGTTGGGCTGGCATGTAGGTTCCTACACACTTTCCCTTAGGCCTTTTTTGGTTAACCGTTTTGGGCTCAATTTCCGAGTCAAATTTCAACTTAACCCTTAGGTTTTTGAATTTTAAGATGGCTCTTAGGCACTTACGCATTGGGTCAGCACGACCTCTAATATGGGCTGCCGCTGGAACTTTTACTCTTTGGGTCGGTACGACCTCTAATATATGTTGGCGCTTAGGATCATACGTGTTGGATTGGTACGGCCTCTGATATATGCTTTATTTTCCCTCGTTATAGACTATTTGAAGTTTTTGTTTTTGCCCAACTCTTCGACAATATGATAAGAACCACAATTGTGAGTTGTTACGCAGTGATAAATGAGCATCTCTGGAGGTTTTGCTCGATTAATGAATTGTTTCGAAGCTTAGTTGTTTGAGCTGACATGATCGAAGCTCTTTTGCTTGTGCCAAGGGTAGCCTGTTATTCTATGGAGTAGTTGGGGCATACTCGAGTCGTGTTAGATTGGATGGAGGCCTGTGACCGTAGTCATTGTGCTTAGCCGTACAATTTTAGTCCTTGACTGAAGCAATTTTGGAGTTTCTATCGAGGGTATGCCTTTTAAGGGGTCATACAAGTTCGAATATATAGCCTTAACTTTGGCTGGATCCAGATTATGCCTTTTGTAATATCTTATAAATTTTAACATGGCCTACTTGAAGTCTTACAAATTCGATAGTTTCTTGGTACAAGCATAATTCATACCTTGCTTGAGGTTTTACAGATTTGGTATTTCCATTTGGAGGTATTATAAGCTCGAGGTTGCCTGCACGAGAAGAACATCAGATGCAGTTATTTTGATGCATATAGGGGATCACAGGTGTAGTGTCTAGGCATAGATGTGGTCCTTGTAACTTAAGTTAAAACCCTAGGTGCGGTCACTTTGACTGCAAAAACAGCATGCAGGTGTTTAATAGGGGATGCAAGTGCGAGAGTGCTGGGCAGAATATATAAAAAAGGGCGCATTCGCGATTTTTAGTCATTTCTTCATCATTTTTGTGAGATTTTGGAGCTCGAAGCTGTGATTTCAAGAAGGTATCAAGAATTGACTGAGAGGTAAGCTATTTGAGCTTTGTATCTTGTGTTTATGGTGATTATTTCATTTTTAGCCATGAAAATTAGTGGAAAAATTAGAGAAAGAGTTGGGAAATTACGGCTTCATATTGGAGAGGTAAGTTGGGGATTTGAGGGTCATTGAGGTCCCATTTTTATGATCTTGGTATGTACATACTCATGGAAGGATAAAAATTCTAGCGTTGTCATTTTGATCAAATTTCGAGACATGTACCCGAGGGTCGGGTTTGGCCAATTTCAGAATTTTAGAGTAAAGTTCGTTATTTTCACATGGGCTTTGTTCCTTTAGCCGATTTTGATGTTATGAATTCTTATTTGGGATAGATTCAAGGCCAGTTGAGGCCGATTCGAAAGGCTAAGGCATCGCAGGCTAGTGTTTGGACCGGATTGAGGTAAGTAATGATTGTAAATGTTGTCATGAGGGTATGAAACCTGGATTTCACATCGTTATGCTACTTTGAGGTAACACACACGCTAGATGATGAGCGTGGCGTCGTGCACTGTTAGAGATTGTGACTTGATTGGTCCCACGAGACTGTTAAGTCGCGTATCTGATTGAAATTTTTTTTATATCATTGTGTTTCGGAAAATATTACTATGCTTTGGGCTGAATGCCTTATTTGGGCCTTGCACCAACTGTTTGGACCCTTAGGGACCTTTAATTACTGGTTTCCTTACTGTTTCACTTTAATATATACACTCAGTCGTGCTATATTTTACTGATTTCATAACTCAACTATATTTACTCTGTTTTGATGCTATAAATGATATTATTAGGCTGAGCACACTATGTTGTTCATATCCCGAGTGACTTGTGAGGCTAATGATCCTGAGGGACTGTAAGGCCCTGGAAAATTTCACTAACTAAATTAGGATTTCGTCGTGCCATGTAGGCTAATTATAATATTTTATGTTTTATTAACATGATGGGAATCAATTTTAGTTGGTAAATAAGAGGATAAGTCTTATGGTAAGTAATTTGGGGTCAAGGGAAGGCCTAAATCTAATTCATATTGGAAAATTTCATAATAGGCTAAGATTTTAAAGGTACTAGCACTAGTTCATAATTTGAATGAGCATATCTGAATTTGTATAAGGTTTTATGTGATAAATAACCTATTAGATGAAAGGTCTTTGAGTCTAGTTTCTAACACTTCAAACCGTTCGTAATTTGGATATTCTTACACAAAGTTATGATCAAATTACCAAAGGCTGGATTTGCAAGCAATTTGCGATCGCAAAACGACCATGAGGACCGCATATGCGTCGCATAGTGAAGCAGTGTTAGGCAAAACATTATGCTGTCAATTATGCTATAGCATTTTGATTATGTAGCTATAATGCCCACATTTCGATTATGCTATGGCATAATTGCACTACATTTTTTTCTTCGGTGTCATTTTGGAAATTTGTATACCCGAACCCACTTTGATAAATAAGCTTTGGCACTTCATTTGGGACTATTTTTACATTAAATCTAGAGAGAGGTGAGAGTACTTTAGAGAGATGAAGAGGAACCTATCCTCCTAATTATCAATCTTGCACAAACTCTAAAAAATCAAGAATGTTAATCTTTAGCTAAATATCTACAGGGTATATCCAACTTCTAATATTTTACATATGAGATTATGAGTTCAAACATATATCGTGGGGTTAGAAATAGGCCATGTATGTGATGCAAAACTATATTATGTGGGATTAATGAACTATTTTGGGTAGTTTTTTATGAAATTGGATATGGGAAGAAGGATTATCTATTGTAGAACCTTGTAGTCTACTTCACTTTTTAGGTGTTTGATGAAGTTCCTAAGAGAGTTACACCATGGGTAATCTTCCTAGTTATTAATCGATTTTCGTATTTTCTCATAAATTGTTATTGCTAGAGGTGTTGGTGTATTCTAAAAACTTAAGGGAAAGATCTTTGAGGTATGTATGGTTAAACCCCAGTCTTTTAGAATTTAGCTTCATCGGTGTTTGTGTGAGCATGGTAAGATTAAAGTTGAATTTTTGAATCGAATTTTATTTTTCATGAATAGGTGTTGTAACCTTATATGTATTAAAGATCTGTCACAATATGATCAACGTGCTATCTTGATAACATGAAAGGGGGAAAATATATGAATTATGCATTGAAATGCTTATACCTTAAACTGAGATTAAAGCTGCATATATTGTGCCATCTATGTGAAGTCTTATCTATGTGTACAATTTAAATTACTCTTATCTGCACCTACTGTCCTAAATGGAAAAGCAAATATTGAAATTTGGAATGATGTAAAATGCGGCCTAGTGCTAAGAATGATATGATTAGTTCTGGCCCCGGTGAATATGAAATGATATATGTGAAATGCAATGATTAATGAGAAGGTAACAATTCCTTGGTAAGGAAGCTTAGCCGATCGGGCCGTGATCGGGCTCTCTCAAGATAGCGGTGGTATTATAAATAAATTTTACAACAACAACAACAACCCAGTATAATCCCACTTTGTGGGGTCTGTGGAGGGTAGTGTGTACGCAGATCTTACCCTACCCTTGGGTAGAGAGAAGGTTTCCAAATAGACCCACGGCATCCTTCTTCCAAAAACTTCCCACCTTGCTCTTGGGGAGACTCGAACTCACAACCTCTCGGTTGGAAGTGGGGGTTGCTTACCATCAGAACAACCCCTCTTGTTAATATGAATAAATTTTAAAAAAAGGAAAATGAGATTGTGATTGAAGTATATGTCTAAAATAAGGCAACTTAGCCGATCGGGTCGAGATCCAACTCCGCTGAATATAGCGGTGGTATTGTGAATAAATGATGAATAGTGCAAAATGCCCCCAAACTAAAAGCTATGGAAAAATACTGTGAAAGTTGTATGATTCTTTAATTTGATAATGTTGTAATCTTCCTAATTATTAATCGATTTTTTCTATTTCCTTATAGATTGTTATTACTAGAGGTGTTGGTGTATTCTAAAAACTTAAGGGAAAGCTCTTTGAGATATGTATGGCTAAAACCCCGTCTTTTAGAAATTGAGACTCAGCTGTGTTTGTGGCGCTATGACGTGAATTGTGTGATTTCTTTATGCTCAGTCTTTATTTACTTCAAGCACATTGTGTGCAGATTTAGGTATTTTTGAGCTTTCACCAGCTTCTGTGTATTTTTAGGAGTTAGAAAGATAGTTGCACCGCGTTTGCATCCCTGCCCTTCTCCTTCCTATCCTAATTCTTTATTTTCGGGCTTAATTTTTGTTACTCGGACAATGTTGAGTTGTACTTAGTGTCTCATGACAAGTGACACCAGATTCCGGCTGTATTGATTGTATTTCCGTACTTCTTTCAGTGTATTCCTCTTGATATTTAAAACGGAAAGAATTGAGACTTAAAGTTGTTCAGAAAAAGAGTAAATTTTACAAAAGATCTTCATATGGCTCAATATTTTTCGGCTGGCCTAGTACTTTGATAGGCGCCATCATAACCGAAATATTTGAGATTGTGAAACATGAACAGTGGGAATTAAAGAGCATAGCTATCTCGAATACTTCTATAAATAGAATCATTTATGGATGGTTACATTTGTTCGTTTCATTCGTGTCATATATATTACACCAAAAGGAAAGATGTGATAGCCTTAACCTATATGAACCGATTCTGTTGACAACCCCACTAATACATATTAATTGTGACACGTAACATTGGATCGAAATAAAAAAAATCTTTATAATATTTTTGAGAAAAGTTATATCAGGCTTCCTCTGAATTTGTATTTCCCTTTGAAACATGAGTTTGATACGTATATGGAAACTGGCGTATGATGATGGATTCTTATTATTTTAGTAATTCAATCAACTATTGATGTGATGGCAATCCCTCCCTACTGTGACGAGACCGTAACTCAAACACGACGATCTGTCCGGCCTAGCGAACTTTCAATGCCAAAGTTAGCTAGTCAGCCTACCCGGATGCTTAGTAGAACTTAAGAAAGACTAAGCTTGTAGAAACTTGGCGAAGGAAACTAGAAGTTGGAAGAAAGAACTCTTTTATTAAGAGAACTTGAGAGCTTTACAATGCTTTGGATGCTTTACAACTTTGCTTGATTGCTTGCTTTCTTGCTTGATTCCAAATGAATGCCTTAGGTGCCTATTTATAGTTGGCTACCTAAATGTCTAGACTTTTCCTAAGTATCTAGAATCTTCCTAAATGAATATCTAAGATATTTACACAAGGTTGCTGCCCTCTAGAAGCCTCCACATGATTCTAGGCTTGTCTTCAACAATCTGCACAATTCTAGAGTCTTCTAGAGTCTTCTAGAGTCTTCTAGAGTCTTCTAGAGTCTTCTAGAGTCTTCTAGAGTGTTCTAGAGTTTTCTAGAGTCTTCTAGAGTCTTCTAGAGCCTTCTAGAGTCTTCCAGGACCCTCCGGGGTATTCCGGACTGTTCCGGAAGCATTTTGGAGCTGCTTTGAGCTTGTTTTGGGGCGAAAATAGTGCCGTCCATGACATTCTCCCCCGCTCAATCTCGCGACGACCTCGACGCGTGCTCCTTGTAAGCCTGGATGAGGTCTTGGAGATTCCACAAAGTTAGCTCATGCTCCCAGCTCGCCTCGCTGTCAGGAGACCCTTTCCACTTGACAAAGTATTCAATGTAGCTTGGGTGAGTCCCCCGTCTTGGAATGATACGGTGCGCAAGGATCTCTTCTGCTTCTTTCTCTGGCACCGTTGTGATGGCTGTTGGTGCTCGTTTAGACTCTCCTCGGCTTAGATCTTCCTTGTCTTGATGATATGGTTTCAAAAGACTCACATGGAAGACCGGATGCATTTCTAAATGTGATGGAAGAGTCAAGCGATAGGCTAGTTTGCCAATGCGTTTCTCTACTGGAAACGGTCCCTCGTAGCGCCTTACTAGCCCTTTATGCACCTGGCCGGATCTTCGACGCTGGTGAGGAAGGAGTTTTACCATGACCAAGTCTCCTTCCTCAAACTCCAAGTGACGCCTCTTAGCATCTGCCCATTTCTTCATTTTCTGTGCCGCCTTTGCTAAGTAGGCTTTTGCCAAGTCTGCCTTTTCGTGCCAGCCTTTGGCAAACTTGTATGCTGACGGATTGGGCCCTTTGTAACCAATGGCCAAAGTTTGTGGCGTCATCGGTTGTTGTCCTGTTGCTATCTCGAACGGACTTGCCCCTGTTGACTCGCTCTTCTGCAGATTATAAGAAAATTGGGCAATGTCCAATAACTTGGCCCAATCTTTCTGGTTGGCGCTGACAAAGTGGCGAAGATATAGCTCCAGCAAAGCATTCACCCGTTCCGTTTGCCCATCAGTTTGAGGGTGAAAGGCTGTAGAGAAGTTGAGCTCGGACCCCATTATTTTAAAGAGCTCCATCCAGAACCTTCCCGTGAAGCGGGGGTCCCGGTCGCTGATAATGGTCTTTGGAATGCCCCAATACTTCACCACATACTTGAAAAATAATCGAGCAGCGTCCTCGGCAGTAAGCTTTGTTGGACCAGGAATGAATACGCCATATTTGCTGAAGCGGTCCACTACAACCATTATGTTGCTGCAGCCTTCGGACTTGGGTAAAGATGTGATGAAGTCCATGGAAATGCTTTCCCATGGCCTCTCCGCAATAGGCAAAGGCTCCAAAAGACCCGCGGGTGAGCGTTGTTCAACCTTGTCTTGCTGGCACACAAGACAAGTTTTTACGTATAGCTCTATGTCATCCCGCATTTGGGGCCAAAAGTATGCTCGCTCGATCAGCGCCATCGTCCTTCGGACTCCGGGATGGCCCGCCCATCTGGAGTCATGACTTTCTCGGAGGATTTCCTTCCTTAAGCTTCCCCATTTCGGTACGTAAACCCTATTTCCCTTGGTGAGGAGCAGCCCGTCCTCTAGCCAAAACTGGCGTGTCTTCCCTTGACGTGCCAATCCCAACAAATTTTTGGCTTGTGGGTCATGCTCCAGCCCCTCCTTGATGCGATCAACTATAGGGAAATTTGGGCTTGTGATGGAGGCAAGTTCGGCCTTTCTACTTAGTGCATCGGCCACGACATTACCCTTGCCCGGCTTGTACTCCATCACAAAATCAAACTCCGCTAAGAAAGCTTGCCACCGAATTTGTTTTGGGGTAAGCTTCTTCTGCTTAAGGAAGTAACTTGTGGCAACATTATCTGTCCTCACGATGAACTTGCTGCCCAGGAGATAATGTCTCCACGTCCGTAAACAATGCACTACAGCAGTCATCTCTTTCTCTTGGACTGTGTAGCGTTTCTCTGCATCATTCAGCTTACGACTTTCGTAAGCCACAGGGTGCCCTTCTTGCATTAGGACGCCTCCCAGGGCAAAGTCAGAGGCGTCCGTCTGCACCTCGAAAGACTTGGTATGGTCGGGCAAAACCAATACCGGCTTTTTGATCATGGCGGCCTTTAACTCCTCAAATGCTGTTTGGGCCTTATCAGTCCACTCCCAGGTCCGGTTCTTCTTCAGTTGATCTGTGAGTGGCGCGGCGATGGAAGAGTAGCCTTTGATGAACTTCCGATAGTAGTTAGCCAAGCCAAGGAAAGACCGAAGTTCTGGAACTTTCTTCGGCGGCTCCCAATCCTGTATCGCCCGAATTTTGGACTCATCCATCCGTAGCTTTCCCTCACCAACAATGTGTCCTAAGAAGGAGACTTCTCGTCGAGCAAATGCACATTTCTCCTTCTTTACATAAAGCTCGTTCGTGCGGAGTACTTGGAAGACTTGTCTTAGATGATTTACATGATCCTCCAGTGTGTTGCTATAGATGACAATGTCGTCCAAGTACACCACTACGAACTTGTCTAAGAAAGGCTATAGGACATGGTTCATGAGGGTGCAAAACGTTTCAGGCGCATTGGTGAGTCCGAAAGGCATCACAAGGAACTCATATGAGCCGTACCTTGTGACGCATGCTGTCTTAGGCTCGTCTCCCTCCGCAATGCGGACCTGGTAGTACCCCGATCGCAAATCCAGCTTGGTGAACCAAAGAGCTTGCCCAAGCTGATCGAACAAGTCGGCAATGAGTGGTATCGGGTACTTATTCTTGACCGTGATCTTGTTAAGCGCCCGGTAGTCAATGCAAAGTCGAAGTGACCCGTCGTGCTTCTTCTGGAACAATACCGTCGCTCCATAAGGTGCTTTTGATGGACGAATATAGCCCATGTCCATCAACTCCTTCAGTTGCCTCCGTAATTCCTCAAGCTCCGGAGGCGCCATCCTATAAGGCACGGCAGCTGGCGGGGTGGCACCTGGTTCCAGCTCTATCTTATGATCCACCTCCCTTTTAGGTGGTAGCCTCTTTGGTAGCTCCGGTGGCATGACGTCTTGGAACTCCTCCAAAACGTGCTGGACCTCGGTTGGCATGGACTCGGTTGTAGGAATGGCAGCTTCTTCCTTTAAGGCAACAAGGTAGGTTGGCTCTTCCTTCTTGATGCCCTTTGAGAGTTGCATGGCTGAAATTTGTCTTCCTTGGAGTCGGGTTTCCCGCTCTAGTGGAACTAGATGGGTGTTGCCCTCCTCCAAGATGCATAAGGAGTTCGCAAAGGGAATTGGGACGGCCTTGACCCTGTCCATGAACTCAATACCCAAGATGAGTGGATAATCGTCCATGGTCGCGATCGAGAAGTTTATGTGGCTGTGCCAATTGCCTAAGTGAACCGGCACATTGCGGGCAACTCCAAATGTTTCTGTTGGTGCAGCATTAACGCCCTTGAGCCAACCTCGGCTTGTCTCGTACCAGATGCCCATCTTCTTAGCCTGCTGGAAAGTGAGGAAGTTGCTGTCGGCTCCCGTGTCAACTAATGCCTTCACGGTATGCTCCCCAATCTTGGCCTCGGCAAACAACCTCCCTTTTTTCTCATTCTTGGGCACCTCAACTTTTGCCTGAATTGAGCTTAGAAGCCGCATGGCCCCAATCTTTGCTTCCTCCTGTTCGCGATCCTCGATTAAAGCAGAAAGCTTACTCTTTTTGGGGCACTCCCTTGCATAGTGCGGTCCATCACAAAAGAAACATCGGATAGGTTTAGGAGGGAAATCTCTACGTCCCTTGGCCCTTTCTGACGCCTCCTTGCCCTTAGGCGGGTCTCCCCCACTCTTTCCCTTACCGCCCTTGTCCTTGGGTTTAGGTTTTTCCACTTTCCTAAACTCAATAAGGGACTCGGCAATGGATATGGCAGTGGTCAAGTCTTGGGCACCACGGCGTTGGATTTCAAGCCTTGCCCACTGCTGTAACCCGTCCATGAAGGCAAAGAAAGCTTCTTTATCAGGGTAGTCAGGGATTTCGAGAAGTACCTCTGTGAACTCTTTGACGTACTCCCGGATGGTTCCTTTCTGCTGCAAACGTCTTAGCTTGCCACGAGCTTCCTCCTCGACGTTGCTTGGGTAGAATTGCTTCTTGAGTTCTGCCTTAAAATCTGCCCAAGTGTCGATAGAGCAGGTGCCTTTCTCTATGTCGCTTTGTCTTCTCCTCCACCAAACCATTGCGGTGTCCTCGAGGAAAAGACTACCCATGTTTACCTTTAGAGCCTCGTCTTGCATGTCGAGAGCCCTAAAGTATTGCTCCATGCTCCAAACAAAGTTGTCTAGTTCCCTCGCGCTTCTAGACCCTTTGAAGTATTTGGGTCGGGGAACATCTCTAGTGGAAGGGGTAGTCCTTACCTCGGACGTTGTGGCAGTGCCTTGTGCAAGAGCCCTTTTGCACAAGCTGAGCTCCTCCTTGGTGTTCTCCAGCTCATGTGAAAGCCTCCCTAGCTCCTCCCTCATGAGCGAAATCTCGGCCTGGTGTTTCTCCTCCACCGCCTGAAGACATTGTGCCAGGACTTGATTCACGGCGGACTGCATCTCCTCCCGCAATCCGTCTAGGCCCTCCTCGACCCTTTGTTCGACCCCCTCGAACCTTTGGTCGACCTCCATGAACTTGTCCTGCCCATCGGCAATGGCCAACTCCACTTTGGCCAGCCTTGTCTCCAACTCCCCCATGGCGTCCCTGGAGCGAGACCTTTGACCCTTAGATTTGTCCTTTTCGGTTTGGGTGATTTCACTGCCGCCTTCCATACTCCCTTAGATGTTCCAACGAACCTGATGCTCTGATACCAATTGTGACGAGACCGTAACTCAAACACGACGATCTGTCCGGCCTAGCGAACTTTCAATGCCAAAGTTAGCTAGTCAGCCTACCCGGATGCTTAGTAGAACTTAAGAAAGACTAAGCTTGTAGAAACTTGGCGAAGGAAACTAGAAGTTGGAAGAAAGAACTCTTTTATTAAGAGAACTTGAGAGCTTTACAATGCTTTGGATGCTTTACAACTTTGCTTGATTGCTTGCTTTCTTGCTTGATTCCAAATGAATGCCTTAGGTGCCTATTTATAGTTGGCTACCTAAATGTCTAGACTTTTCCTAAGTATCTAGAATCTTCCTAAATGAATATCTAAGATATTTACACAAGGTTGCTGCCCTCTAGAAGCCTCCACATGATTCTAGGCTTGTCTTCAACAATCTGCACAATTCTAGAGTCTTCTAGAGTCTTCTAGAGTCTTCTAGAGTCTTCTAGAGTGTTCTAGAGTTTTTTAGAGTCTTCTAGAGTCTTCTAGAGCCTTCTAGAGTCTTCCAGGACCCTCCGGGGTATTCCGGACTGTTCCGGAAGCATTTTGGAGCTGCTTTGAGCTTGTTTTGGGACGAAAATAGTGCCGTCCATGATACTACTATCGGGCTACGTAAGAACGTAGAAAGGTGTAAAAGGGTGTAAATATAATTTAACCTTTGACCTTTTTTCGATTTAATTATGAGTGGAATTCGATATTCAACCTGTGCGTGTACCATTAAAAGTTCAGTACTTCAGTTGGAGAACTAACTTCATTTCTTTTGTCTCTAAGGGGACATGAGCTCACGTCAAAAGAGGCCCAAATTCCGATACTAA
The DNA here is from genome assembly GCA_034376525.1 of Nicotiana benthamiana. Taxonomy (NCBI): domain Eukaryota; kingdom Viridiplantae; phylum Streptophyta; class Magnoliopsida; order Solanales; family Solanaceae; genus Nicotiana; species Nicotiana benthamiana. The sequence continues at coordinate 106,039,756 of CM067329.1, forward strand.
GTAAACATTGTCATTTCTATTTTATGACGTAGGAAGATGGTTTCTTTTACTAACGAGAGTGGGCCGTTCTTTTTGTATGACTAAAGTCATATAATCATCTTAATTGTGCCACCTTTCTTTGTGAATTAAGAGTCACCATCATAGCCTCTTTGGGCAGCCACGTATTAGCTCATCTATTCCCAACCAATTAATTACTAATTTCTTAATTAGGGGTGTGCATTTGAATCGGTTTATCGATAAATCGAATCGATTATTTGTCATCGATTTATCGATATCGATTTATCAATTTCGATTTTGATTTCGAAATTTTCCTTATCGAGTTACCCATTTCGATTTCGATTCTATCCTTTTCGATTTATCGATTTATCAATAAACCGATAAGATACACTATTTTTTTAATTTTTCATAAAAAAAAATTTAAAATATTTTAAAATTTTTTTTACCCTTATTTTATAATACCCGTTCCTATACCCTAAGTCCCTAGCGCTATTATTTCCTCAACCACATTTAAGGAATGATCATATTTAAAGATCAAGTGAATGAAGTTCAAATTAATGGAAAACAGAATTAGCCGTGATGATGTATTTTATTTTTTATACCGCTGGAGTGTTGGTGCATACTTTCGTTTCATGTGCTTATTGACGCAATATTTATGTCATAAACTATGCTCTTCTTATTTTAGCTTCTTTTTGTCCATATTAGTTAGGCGTGTTTAGCGATATACTTTCCGTGGGATCCCGAAAATTTTCTTATTGGTGTAATCGATAACCGAATCGATAAGCCTCAAAAATCAATAAATCGAAATCGAGAAAATCGAAACCTTATTGAAACGATAACGATAAGCATATGTTCAAATTGGTAATCGATAAATAATTATCGATAAGGGTCAAAATCGAAACGATAAATCGAATGCACACCCCTAATCTTAATTAGTTGATAATCTTCAACTAAAATTAGTAATTACTCGATTATTCAAATACTTAAAAGTTATATCAAATAATTTAAAATACTATTCACTTTTAACACATATTTTATACTATACTACCATGGTCATGTGGTACCTTGTATAATACTAATGCTAGACATTTTAGCTAGGACCGTATTTATCCAATATGCCAAACTTCAACTAAAATTTATTTTTATTGATTTGCTTACCTTCTCACCTTCATGATTTACTCTTCACTTATTTGAAATAGCATAATGCTTATAATCTCAAAATAATCTCATTCCCGAACTTACATCGATTAGCATACGATAAAAGTCTAATGTACGAAAATATAGAATATAACATCGCATTTTTGAGCTTATATCCATCATACTTAGGCGTACTTTCACGTACGGGTATAACATAAATAAAATAAAAGGGACAATATTGGAGAAAAACCACCAACATCAACAAAATACCCTATGATCATTGATAATTAACTCGTTGGGGAAGATTGTTAAAATGCTCTGCTTTCTTTCTATTTTCTCACTTTAAAATTGGTGATTTTTGTGGGCTAGGGCAGCCATGGCTGCGTTGAGCTCTCCCCAGCCTTTGGTTGTGGGAGAGGCAACCCTAAAAGCTCCAGAAATTATTCTAAATCATACTGCAAAATAATATTATGCTTCAAATCTGCTAGCAAAACAGTCTGCCACAAAAACAGCAAAACTTGAGTTCTATCCTATAACTTTCGATCATGGGGAACCAAGAGTGAAATTCACAATGGAGGATGTTAATCAGTTCACCATAGAAGAAGGGCTTCACCAAGCAGTCATCATTAAGTTTTCATATGGAAAGCCAGAGTTGCAAGAGTTTCGAAAGATTTTTGTGAAACAGTTCGACGTCAAAGGATATTGCAACATAGGACAGCTTGAATTTCGTCACTTGTTAGTAAGGTTTGATTCCTTTGATAACTATGTCAAGTTTGTATCAAGGTCTACTGGATATATTAAATCCAAAGGAGATGAATATTTGTTCAGAACTTTCCCCTGGGCGTTAGGCTTTAATCTTAGAGAAGAAACATAGAAATCAGTTGTGTGAAATCAGTTGGAACGTGCAAAGATGGACTCTTTTGAAATGGAAAAGGTGAATGGAATGCATAAGGAATTTACTTTTCCATTTAGTCATAAAGGACAACATCAATTAAAGAAAAAAGCTGACAATGTGGGGCACATGGGATTGAATGAAGTGCAGCAAATTAAGGAAAAGAATGTTGTTGCGCGGGGTTTTGAGATTAAAAAGGCAGCGTGCCCTGTCTGTAGTGCGACTAGAAAGGAAAAACAACGTAATGTTGCGGGCCATTTTGGTCTTTTGACTCCGCAAAAGGCTTCCAAGGATGCTATTTTAATTCAAAATTCAACAAAGGAGGCAACTGAAAATAGTCACATGCCTACACAAAAGTTGGCCGTAAAATTTGAACTACTTGAGGACTCAATTGACAAAGCACATGCGGGTCATTTGGTGGAGGAAATGGCGGGCCATGTACATGCAAAAGAAGCCAAAAATAATGCTCCAATTACTGGTCAGCTGAAGAAATAAATTGACCAAATCTCTGGCCATGCGAGCCAGTTATGTCTAAAGCAACAAAGGGTGCAAAATAATGGTAACGACCATCTTGCTGGACAGCTGAAAGAACCCGAAATAATTGAACAAAATGCTGGGAACAAATCGCACGATGGAAAAAATGAAGAACCAATACAAAGGAACTTTGGTACTGATGTTAGTAAGGATCCGCAATATGGAGCTGTTCGTGTTGTTTCATTTCTTAATGATGCAACTGATGGAGTACATCAAAACCAAATTGTGGAATTTTCATCTCCTGATCATGCTTTTTCTGTTGCACATATGCACATTTATCGACAAACAAGAGCAGCATATGTTGATCGTGCAACTCTCCCTAACGCTCCCTCAATATATTTTTCTAGTCCTCGAATGGAGAAAATCATTATGCACAATCAAGATTCCATGATGTTAACTCCCATGATCAAGCACAATGCTATTGTTCAAACTAGTGCAATCATTTCAGCAGAGGAAAGAAAACTATTGGATTCTATGGACAAGATGGTGTCTCGAGCCTGTGATGAACGAGGTTATGATACTAATGAAGAATTGAGATCACCAGATTAAGTAGGATCATGTAGTAATACACAGCTTCTCGTCCATTCTGGGCAGAAACCAATTAGTATGAGCAGTACAACATATTTTTTACCTCATGATAGACAACTGTTGGATGCAATGCTAAATGCACATCCTTTTGAGATTTTGGGTCGTGATCCTTATAGCGCTAAACGTGGAAATAGGAGCACGAATGAGGTTCATATACAACAACTCCAACCAAGCAATATTAAATCACAAGATGCACCAAACTTGGATGCACAAGCCACAAGGTGTTATACTCCTGCCAAATCATCGGACAGCAGAACTAGGTAAAGTAATTAAAGTACTGTCACAATGCGGCAAAACAATCCCAATTAATGCTACAGAGGAAGAAAAGTCACACAATGTTAGGCGACCTCTGATGAGAAATGCCAAGCTTAAGCAGGACGCCCCAACTACATCAACAAAGTACAAACAATCTAAAAGGAAATCATGAATTTTGAACATTTCATGAAGAATTGGGACGATGTGGAAAAAGAATTACAAATTGAACAAATTGCAAGGATCGACAAAAAGGGACATCATTTTAACTCTTTCGTCATTTTAATCTGCCTCTATGTCAGTATCCTCATTTGTAATCTCATCACAGGGTATGTTATAAACTCTGTGATGATCATAAAATATTTGGTCCTCTAATGTTCGTATTTTTTGCATTCATGTTAATAAGTGAGGTTGTCAAGCCTCAATAGGATTTATTTCGGTAAGTTTAGCTCGGTATGTGTTATAGGGGTAACAATACCGGTGCTAATGCCCCCTTATTTGTTCTATTCCTAATTGTTGTATTTTTTATGCTATTAATAAAAAACCAGCCCTACGCACTTTCATGTGCCTAGTGGATTATCCAAAAAAAAGTACCCTATGATCCGGTGTCGCAATTGCATTTGCAACTATTAAGAAATACACTACCAATACAACATTTATTTAAATGTAAAATACACTGGATAACATAAATGAACATGAAGGAGACTCCATGTGCTGTGGATCGTAACATGGGATGTAGCTCATCATAAAGTCCTGGCGATAGCTGTCCCTTTGCACCCAGATGACCACTAGAATTCTACATAACTGCACAATAAGTACAGAAGCGTAGAATGAGTACGTAAATCAACACGTACCCACTAAGTATCTAGCCTAACCCTAGAGAAGTGATGAAAGGATGACATCAACACTTACTAGTGGTCCAATTAATCAAGTACAGTAAAAAATAGACAAGAATAAAGCATAGTAATTAAACAATGAAAACATAGATAGGCATACGGTATGATCCTCAAATGTACAGTAAACACAAAGTCCTCAAATATATGTTGCTTCATCTAATGGAATATATAATGGTCGCCACCAGAAAAATCATCACATCTCAAGTAAGGAAAACTCATGGATAAACTGGCTTATTGCCAAATATTATGCACGATTCTATCGAGGTGTGCTACGAAATCCCATAAGAGTATTTCATAGAACTAACGAGACGAACGAACTGATCCTCTAAGATTGTGTTACAATATTCCACCGAGCGAATGACCCGATCCCATAAGAGAATGTTGCAATATTCTTTCAGGAAAATGAACCGATCCTTTGTGAGTGTGTTACCATAATCCTGTCGCGGCGAATGGACTATCACATAAGAGTGTATTACAATAATCCTGCTAAGGTGAATGACCCTATCCCATTAGAATAAGAAGTATGAACTTGTCATTAGAAAATTACCTAAGAGAGTTCAGGTTTGAGAAAGTTTGAAAATAAAGAAATTTGGTCTAAGTTATAAGTTGCAGAGGTGCAGATATCGCATTTGCGATGTCTGGTTTGCAAATGCGAAATCACAATTGCGGCCCAAGCTTCACAAATACGAAGGTAGGCCTGCCCTGCTTTCTTTGCAAATGTGAACTACCGTTTTGCAAATGAGGCCCATACTAAAGTCGCAATTACGACATTGCACTTCGCAAATGCAAAGGTTTCACTGCCTATCCCAACTTTGCAATTGCGATGTTTCTTCGCAAATTCGAGCTAGCATTCGCAACTGAGGCATCATAATTGCGGATCCTGCGGACCTGCAACACACCAACAGTTTTTCTAAGTCCAATTTCATTTTGTGGACTATCCAAAACTCACTCGAAGCCTCGGGGCTCCAAACCAAACATTCACACTAACCTATAAACACTATATAGACTTGACCACGCGATTAAATCGCCAAAATAACACTTGGAACTACGAGTTTAGCATCAAAATCAAAGAAAAATCTCAAGAACTCTTATGTTCCAAATTTCACAACCGAGCGTCCGATTCACGTCATATGAAGTCAGTTTCTTACAAAATTTAACATGCACAACTTAAATACCAAATAAAACCTATACCAGGCTCCAGAACAAAAATATGAGTCCGATATCATTAAATTTAAACACATTTAAATTTCTAAACACTTTTAAAATTCAGTTAAATAATTTACTTCAAAAATTCATTTCTCATGCTTGGGACCTCGAAATTCAATTCCGAGCATACGCCAAACGCCCATATTTTTCTAAGGACCCTTTGGGACCGTCAAATCATGGGTCTGGGTCTATTTTCCTTGAATGTTGAATGAAGTAAACTTGAATTCAATTTTAAAGGGAAAAAAAGCATTTTTGGTAATTTTTACATAAAGGCCTGCATGATATACACCCGGACCGCGTACGCAATTAAGGTTAGATAAAAGGAGGATTTTAATACATAGGAACACAAAATTGACTTGTAAATCAAGTAATGATCTTTTGGTTCATCACATTCTCCACCCCTAAAATAATTGTTCTTCCTCGAACGGACAGAAATGAAGTACCTGAGTGTAGGAAAATATGGGGATATCGACTCTGCATATCGGACTCAGACTCCCAGGTAGGTGCCACGACAGGCTGACCTCTCTACTGAATACAAACTGAAGGGAACTTCGATCTCAACTACCGGATCACTCGGTCTAAAATAGCTACCGGCTCCTTCTCATAGGTCAAGTCCTTATCCAACTAGATAGTGCTGAAGTCTAAAACGTGGATGGATCACCGTTATGTTTCCAAAGCATGGACATATGTAGCACTTGGTGCACAACTGATAAACTCGGTGTCAATGCAAGTCCAATGAACCTAAGGCTTAGCTTTCCCTTCTTCCCAAATCTGAACATGCCCTTCACATGCGACACCCGGAGCAACACTCGCTCTTCAACCATGAATGCCACATCACAAACCTTGCGGTCACCATAACACTTCTGCCTTGACCGAGCTGTACAAAGCCTATACTGAATGATCTTTACCTTATCCAATGCATCCTTAATTAAATCTACACCCAACAATCGAGCCTCTCCCGGCTCAAACCACCCAATCAGTGACAGACACTACCTACCATATAATGCCTCAAAGAGGGCCATTTGAATGCTCAACTGGTAGCTGTTATTGTAGGAAAACTCTGTTAATGGCAAGAATTGATACCAAGAACCTCAAAAGTCAATTAGAAATCTCGGAGCATATACTCCAAAATCTAAAAAGTACGCTCGGATTTTCCGTCTGTTTAAGGATGAATGATATGCTCAACTCGATAGGAGTACCCAACTCACGCTGAACTACCCTCTAGAAATGCGAGGTAAACTATGTACCCGGTCAGAAATTATAAACACAAGCACACCATTAAGATGAACAGTCACCCGAACATAGATCTCAGTCAACCTCTCCGAGGAATAGGAAAATGCCACTGGAATTAAATGCGGTGACTTGGTTAGCCTATCAACAATAACCCATACTTTATCGCACTTCCTCTGAGTTCAAGAATGTCTAGCAACAAAGTCCATAGTGATGCGCTCCCACTTCAACTCAAAAATCTCAATCATCTAGGACAAATCACCACGTCTCTAATGCTTGTACTTTACCTGCTGATAATTCAAACATCGAGCTACATAGGCAACCGTGTCCTTCTTCATTCTCCTCCACCAATAATGGTGCCGCAAGTCCTGATACATATTAGCAACGCCCAGATGAATAGAATACCGGGAACTATGGTCCTCCTCCAGAATTAACTCACAAAGTCCATCAACATTAGGCACACAAATACGACCCTACATCCTCAAAACTCCATCATCTCCAACTGTAATGTGCATGCCACTGCCGTGTTGCAATATATCCTAAGGACAAGCAAATGAAGATCATCATACTGGCGATCACATATGTTCTAAAATAATGAAGAACGAGCGACCGTGAAAACTAGCACACGGTTGGGTTCAGAAACATTCAACCTCATGAACTGATTGTCTAGAGCCCGAACATCCAACGCAAGCAGCCCCTCATCGTTTGGAATATATGCGAGCCTGCTCATATCGACTTACTTCCTACTCATTGCATTGGCCATTACATTGGCTTTTCAAAGATGATACAAGATATTGATATCATAGTCTTTCAATAGCTCCAACCACCTTTTCTGCCTCAAATTTGGATCCTTCTTCTTGAACATGTATTGCAAACTGCTGTGATCTGTGAACACCTTACATGACATTCCATATAAATAATGCCTCCTAATCTTCAGCGCGTAAACAATGGGTGCTAACTCCAAATACTAAAGTGGATAATTTCTTTCGTGGATCTTCAACTGTTTCGAAGCATATGCAATAACCTTGACATTCTACATTACCACAACACCAAGTCCAATATGGGATGCATCACAATATACTGTATATATGGCCCTGAACCTGTGGGAAAGACCAACACGATAGCCATAGTCAAAGCTGCCTTGAGCTTCTTAAAGCTCGCCTTACACTCGTCCATGTCACAGCTCCTTTTGGATACTACACCACGTGAAGGGCATAGTTAAGGAAGTTTTTCCTATTAAAGAACAATCAAACGGGATTTATTTATCTAAGAGATTTTCAGAGTCGCCACTTGTGATAATTAATGGTGTCCTAAGGCACCAGCTTAAATCCCGAATTGAGGAAGATTTGACTATGTATAGAGTCTGCGAGCCTGAAATCCGAGTAAGGAATTATGTTTACCCGGGAGAAGGTGTTAGGCACTCCCGAGTTCCGTGGTTCTAGCACGGTCACTCAACTGTTATATTTTGCTTATTATTTGATTTTAACGCATTTATACCTATGTTCCAATGTTAATTTTTTAACCGCTTTTATTATTATTTTTTAAAGAGAATTGCAACGTTATTAAAACATGTCTCGAACCACGTCACATAAATGCACCCGTGATTTTTGACATATTTTAATATCGTTGGAATTTAGATTTGGGTCACACAAATGAACACCCACAGCTAGGAATATAAATTATTAAAGAACACGCCTAAAGCGACTAACGTATTTTTAACTTTGCGCGAGGCCATGAAAATTTGCTAAACGGCACATCCAAAATTCTAAGGAAAATAATTCTATTTAGTTAAGGAAAACATTAGTACTCCTACTTATAAAAAAACTAAGCATCACAACCACGTCACGGGAACCGTACCCGTAGTTGTTATAGTAATTACGTGGCTAAGGCAAGCTACGACGATTCATAAGTCAGTTTCTAAACTACACTTAACGAACTCCTAATTATCAATAAAATCGAACTAGCAAGATACACTCGTCCGCCTTCACTACCCTTACCAGATTCAAAATAGCATATGTTTACCCGCTTTTTGGTTCTGGATTACAATCCAATAATGCACCCAATTTTGGGATGTATCGTTCTTTTCCACAACCGCAAAATGGTCGCATAATAAGCAACATAGCACATATTAGACTAAACATTATATTCTAAATAAATCACATTCTCCAAATGATATTCATTTAACCCAACAAATAAAACCAAACAAACTGTTAACATAGGCATTGATGGTAGTTTCCGTGACCAGACCCTTGACCTTCCATGGATGAACATTAGACATCCCATTTTACTTGCTCAAAAATGACTAAATTTGTTCGTAGTTTCAGAATCATTGACTAACCCAATTGAGCATAGAAGATACTTTTATGAAGAAACTGATTCTAACAAGATGCTGAGGAAAGTCATGAACCAACCAACCATTTAAAACTAATTGCTCTTATGAGAATTAGGTGTTAAGCATATCTATGAACAACCAGAGAAACAATGAACTGATTTGAAGAAATTTTCAGAAAAAAAAAACCAAGGCATTCAATTTGCATTTGAACCTATATGTTTCTACTTATACAGTGATAGTACAAAAAACTATTACTATTGTTTAACCTACATACCCGTCAAAGAAAAAGAACTTTGAACTCTTTAAATATGATTGCTAAATTAGGACAAGATAAACAACAATTTCTCAAAGCTCTGCTGTTTGGTTTTAATGTTTATGTACTACTCAGAAGCTTAAAATTAGCAAGAAATATGTGATCAAGAGAATAGGATTCTCTCCTTTGCTCGATGAACCAAGTAAACAACAAAGCCTACGAATTGGAATAACTATAGCTTGAGAAATACATCGCTGTTCCATAGCACAAATCGTTTTTTTTTTCAACTACAACCAACATTAATTGCCAGAGAAGTAAACAAAATCCATAAAGCAACGCCGACAAAAACATCGAGGATTTGAGCATGTCAAAAAAATTTTAGTAAGATATAAAACAGAAGAACCTACGTGGTTCTCATTTTTGGCTAACATGAAAGACGCACATGTAACAGTTATATTTGAAAACGAACAGAGAACAATGAGCGGAACTTCGATGACGACCTCAACGTCTCGACAACTAGAAAACTCTCATGTGCTGTCACTGTTTCTGCTGTATTTCCAGCTAGTTGTATGTGTGTGCGTATTTACTAGTGCTGTCGTGAATGGGAAAAGTGGAAGAAGCAGCAGTGGTTATTTGGGATCGTCGGAAGTTACAAAACCAGAGGGGTTTGAAGAAGACGTGAAAGGGGGCTGAGGTCGTTTCTCTGGTGTTATTCCGCTGGTCTTCTGTGAGCGTGGTGAATGTGGGGTCGTATATATGTGTTTTGCGGCTGAATTTTTTTCGCTGCTTCTTCTGATTTCGTGGAAGATAATGACAGGGGATTGGGAGGTCTTCTGTTGAAAGGTTGCGCCACCTTCCTCTTGTTCAGATATCAGCCGTTATATTCGCTATGTGTATTAGGTCTAGGGTTTTTTAGGTGGAAAATAGGTTTGGGTATTGGGTCGGGTTGGATCGACCCGGTTTGGGTTGGGTAGGGACTAATTTGGGTTGGGTTTTGAAGGGAAATTTCATTGGGCTTAAAAATGGAAGTAAAGATCTTCCCAAAAATATGATTCACATCTTTTGTTTTCATATTTTTCTAATTTCTTTTAAATTAAACTAAAACTAACACCAACAATAATTTCTAGTCAAATTATTTTTAAATTAAACTAATTACTACAACTAATACTTACTGCAACTAATTAAAACCAAATTCAACGGAAAACTACAAAAATACAAAGATTAAAAGTGCAAAATTAACCATCTTTTGTGATTTATTTAACACAATTAACTCAATGTAATTATTTTCTAAGTTGAACTTGAATCTGAGGTAGCAAAAAATTAAAATGTGACACTTTTACGGTTTTTCTATGATTTTGATAATATTAAAAGTGCATGAAGTGCAACTAAGTAAAGAAAAACACCCAAAAATTAATTATAATTATATTGGTCTATTTTTAGGAGTTGTTTTCACGTAGGCCAAAAATCTGGCGCTTACAGTCCAAACACAAGAATTGGGCACCCTTCTAGGTCAACCTAGTCATTGGGGCTATAATAGATGAAAACCCATCCATAAACCGGCGTTAATAGCCCACCAAACCCAAGAAACTCCGAATCTCAATAGCTGATGTGGGTGTAGGCCAGTCCTTGACTGCCTCTATCTTGTTCGAATCCAGGTGAATACCCACTGTTGATACAAGATGACCTAAGAATGCGAAACTTAACCAAAACTCACTCTTCGCAAACATAGCATACAATTGACTATCTTTTAGAGGTTGAAAAACGATTCATATGTGTTTCTTGTGCTTCTCCCGATTGTGAGAATAGATCAAAATATCGTCAATGAAGAATATTACAAAGGAATCCAAACGAGGCCTGAACACTGGTTTTATCAAATCCATCCTAGATGCTGGGGCATTTGTCAACCTGATATCACCAAGAACTCATAATGCTCGTAAGGAGTATGAAAAGCTGCATTAGGGACATCAGATGCCCTAATCCTCAACCGATGGTAGCCAGATGTAAAATCGGTCTTAGAAAATACTTGGGCACCTTGAAGATGGTCAAACAAATCATAAATCCTCGGAAATGGGTACTCATTCTTGATTGTGACCTTGTTCAACTAACAGTAATCTATACACATCCTCATTGATCCATCCTTCTTCTTAGCAAAAAACACTGGCGCACCCCAAAGCAAGATAATCGATCTGATAAAGCCTTTATCCAGGTAGTCCTACAAATGATCTTTCAACTCTTTCAATTCTAGCGGGGCCATACGATATGGTGAAATAAAAATGGGCTGAGTGCCCCGAGCCAAATAATTCCAAAAGTCAATGTCCTTTTCGGGTGTCATCCTCGACATTCCTAAGGGAAATGCCTCTTGAAACTTACGAACAATGGGCACAGAATCCATAGAAGTAACCTCAACACTGGAATCATGAACATACGCCAAATAGGCCAAATATCCCTTATCAACCCTATGTCGAGCCTTCATATGTGATATAACGCCGCTGGTAGAATCACAAGGAGTCACTCTCCACTACAAGTGAGGCAACCTTGGTAATGCTAAGTTCACGATCTTTGCATGACATCAAATATATCATGATAAGGGGATTACCGTTCCATCCATAGAATGATATCGAAATCCACCATATCAAGCAGTAGGATATATAAATGGGTCTCAAGACTCCAATAACAACAACACAAGCAGGATAAAATTGATATACCACAATGGAATCACCCACCGGTATTGATACATATATAAGAGCACATCATGAGGCACAACCAGATAAGGGGCAAAATAAGATGATACATGAGAATATATGGACCCTAGAACAAATAGATCTAAGGCATCTCTACTGCATACTGAAGTCATACCTGTGATTATTATATCGGAGGCATCAGTCTCATGTTTGCCTTGCATAACATAACATCGGAGCTGGGCCCCACCAATCTGAACTGCATCCATAGGATGATCTCCTGCTGGCAGGCCACCACCTCTAGCTACCTGGCCTCAACCTCTCGCGGCCTGACCTACACTTCTAATACCTCTACCCCTACCTCTAGCTAGCTATGTAGGTGGTGAAACATGCGGTTCTGGAACCATAGCACGAGAATCATGGTGCTAACAACTACTCAAAGCTTGAGGGCAAAAGGTACCAATGAGCCTCGTATCGCCGCAAGTATAACAAGACTTCTAATTCTGAGACTGCTGAAGCTGAAACTGACCATGACGGCTTGGATAACCACCCTGAAAACATTAGAGTGGAGGTGCACTGATAGGAGCTGTTGGTGCACTGTAGGGACACTGATCAGAATACTGCACATAATAACCCCGACCACTTGGAACACCATAGGAAAGTGCTGACTAAAATGGCCTATTAAGATGGCCTCTACCAAAAGAATCCATGCCTATAGACCAGGCACCACTGAATTTTCCGGAATGATGAGGCCTCTAATTAGACCCTTGACCCCTCCCCTGAGCAAAAACCATCTAAACTCACCAGGCCAAAGTGGCTTCATCCTGGAAAGAAATGTTGTTACCAGTCTTCTTAGCCATTTGTAGTCGAATAGGCTGAGCTTGTCCCTTAATAAACCTCATTACCCTCTCCCTCTCTTTCACTGGGGAGTATTTGAAGAGCATGCCGAGCCAAATGAATAAACCTCATCTTATACTGGGTGACAATCATAGAACCCTGCTGGAGACACTCGAAGCACGTGCGATACTCCTCTCTCTAAGTGATAAGAAGAAACTTCTTGTGAAAGATCTGCAAAAACTGGTCCTATATGAGATCTGGTGATCAAACTGGTCTTACCAAACAATAATCTCTCCACCATTTCTTGGAGGAACTTGATAGACGAATAGCACCAAAGTCGTCCCCATTAGTCTCTACTATCTCTCATGTTCTGAAGAACCTCACAACAACTGTCTAATAAATCTTGGGGATCCTATGAAGATGTGTCATTATAAGTGGTAGGTAACAACTTGGTGAACCTATCTAATCTCCATAAATTATTGATAGACATATCTGCATCTTCTCCGTCCTGAGCCACTACACCCGGCTGAACTCCTCGAATTGGTTGAGCTGCTGGAGTTTGAAACTGTAGAACCATCTGCTCTGGAGTGCAGTTAGCGTGTGTTTGTGCTCCTCCCCCCTGCTTGAGAGACGACTGGTGCTACAGAAAGTAAGCCTGCCTGGGTGACACTCTCCATAAAACCCACTAGACGAACAGAGCATCATGGAGTACTGGGTAGCAATGAACCCCTCTGGGACTTGAGCTGGGCCTACCAGAACCGTCTGGGCTGGAACCTCATAATCCAACTCTACCTGAGGCTCCACCGCAAGTAATGCTGCTCTAGGTTCAGGCTGCCGGTCATTAAAAGAATAAGCACATGTTCTCGCCATCTGCGAAAGAATAGAATAGAAGTTCAATTAGCATTGTGGAACCAAATCTCACGGCAGAGAAGAATAGAAGTGAATCTGTTTCTAACTTTGCAGCCTCTACGCGATAATCATAGACGTATCCTTACCGATCCCTACGACTCTACCGAGCTTGTCTGTGTATTGTGATACCTATGCAATCTAGATCTCTCATACTATCTTTTCACGACCCAGATTTCCCACCCTCTAGAGTCATGAAGGCTTCTAATAGTGAACACTAGGCAAGCTAACTATTCCGATTATTTAACACTTTTCATTTTTAATTCCCCAGCAATTTCAAGTTAAAAAATTATAAACAGTAGAAATAATACTAAGGAAGAACGAAATATTTAACGATTTAAGCTAATACCAATATGGATCCATAAACATAAACCACCCAGAACCGGTGTCACAATCTCACGCACTATCGAAGAATTCTACAGACAGGGCCTGAACACTGTAAATACATGCATGTCTATGAAATAAAAAGAACATGAAGAAATTAGATAGTAAGGGGATGCCAAGGCTTGTGGACGAATACATGACTATCTCGGGTCTCCAATAGACTAAAGGAAGTAACCCTAGCTAAGAGCCGTATGCTCCAGTATTGGAATCTGCACAATGGAGTGCAGAGTGTAATATCAGCACAATGGACCCCATGTACTGGTAAATGTTAAGCCTAACCTCAGATAAGTAGTAACGAGGCTAGGTCACAAATAATAATTAACCTGTAGTTACATGTTCCTGAAGCTACTAGAGTGTTATTAACTTTGCATAAGGTCATGAAATTCGCTAAACGGCATGTCCCGAATTCTAAGAAAAAGAATTCTATTTAGCTAAGGAAAACATTAATACTCCAACTTATTAAAAAAAATTAAGTATCACAACCACGTCACGGGAACCTTACCTATAGTTGTAATAGTAATTAAGTTCCTAATAGGTTTACAAGTCAGATTCTAAACTACTCTTAACAAACTCCTAATTGTCAACAAAATCAATCTAGCAAGATACACTCGTCTGCCTTCAATACCCTCAGAAAATTAATAATAGCATATGTTTACCCACTTTTTGGTTCTGGATTTCATTCCTAAAATGCACCCAATTTTGGGATGGATCGTTCTTTTCCACAATAGCAAAATGGTTGCTTAATAAGAAACATACCACATATTAGACTAAACATTATATTCCAAACAAATCACATGCTCCAAATAATATTCATTTGAGCCAACTAACGAAACAAAACAAACTATTAACAGAGGCATGGATGGTAGTTTCCGTGACTAGACCCTTGACCTTCCAGGGATGAACATTAGACATCCCATTTTACATGCTATAAAATGACAGAATTTGTTTGTACTTTCAGAATCATATGACTAACCCAATTGGCACAGAAGATACTTTTATGAAGAAACTAATTCTAACAAGATACTGAGGAAAGTCCTAAACTAACCAACCTTTTAAAACTAACTGGTCTTATAAGAATCAGTTGTCAAGCAAATCTATCAACAACCAGAGAAACAATGAACTGATCTGAAGAAATGATTAGAAAAAAAATCAAGGCATTCAATTTTGATTTAAACCTATATGTTTCTACTTGTACTGTGACAGTACAAAAAACTATTATTATAGTTTAACCTACATACCCATCAAAGAAAAAGAACTTTAAACTCTTTAAATATGATTGCTAAATTATAACGAGATAAACAACAATTTCTCAAAGCTCTGTTGTGTGGTTTTAATGTTTAAGTACTACTCAGAAGCTTCAAATTAGAAACAGATATGCGACAAGAGAATAGGATTCTCTCCTTTGCTTGATGAACCAAGAAAACAACAAAGCCTACTAGTTAGAATAACCATAGCTTGAGAAATACATCACTATTCCATTGCACAAATCATTTTGTTTTCAACTAGAACCAATAACAATTGCCAGAGAAGTAAACAATATCCATAAAGCAACGCTGAGAAAAACATCGAGGTTTTGAGCATGTCAAAAAAAATTTATTATGATGTTAAACATAAGAACTTGCATGGCCTTCATTTTTGGTTAACATGAAAGATGCAGATGCAACAATTATATTCTAATAACATACAAAAAACTTAGCTCAGTTCAAATGGAGAACGATGAGCAAAACTTTGATGACGACCTCAACGGCTCGACAACTGGAAAACTCTCATGTACTGTCACTGTTTACGCTGTATTTCCAACCAGTTGTATATGGGTGCACGTTCATCGGTGTTGTCGCGAAGGGGAAAAGTTGAAGAAGCAGCAGGGGTCGTACGGGATCGTTAGAACTTACAGAACTAGAAGGGTTTGAAGAAGACGTGAAAGGGGGTTGGGGTCGTTTGTCTAGTGTTATGCCGTTGGTCATCTGTGAGCTTGGTGAAGGTGGGGTCGTATATATCTTTGTTGCGGCTGAATTTTTTTCGCTACTTCTTCTGGTTTCGTCGAAGATGATGACAAGGGATTGGGAGGTCTCCTGTTGAAAAGCTGTGTCGCCCTCCTCTTCTTCAGATATCAGGCGTTATATTTTGTTATGTGTATTAGTCTTAGGGTTCTCTAGGTGAAGAAATTACATTGGGCTTAAAAATGAAAGTAAAGATCAGTCCAAAAATATGATTCACATCTTCCGTTTTCAAATTTTTTTAATTTTTTTAAATTAAAGCTAAAAATAACGCCTAAATTAATTTTTAGTAAATTTATTTTTAAATTAAACTAATTATTACAACTAATACTTATTGCAACTAATTAAAATCAAATTAAACAGAAAACTACCAAAATTCAAAGATTAAAAGTGCAAAATTAACAATTTTTGTGTTTTTTTAAAACAATTAACTCAATATAATTAATTTTTAAATTGAAATTGAACCTAAGGTGGCATAAAATTAAAATGTAAGACTTTTACAGTTTTTGTATGATTTTCAAAATATAAAAAATGCATGAAATGCAACTAAGTAAAGAAAAACACCCAAAAATCAATTAATATTATTTTGGTCTATTTTTAGGAGTTATTTCATGTAGGGCAAAAATAACGTGCTCACAGTTGCCCCTCTTTGCTCGAAAACACAAAGATTTTTCGTGCAAATATAATGTGAGCATATACGAGCGATTTTTTCCTATATGAATTCTCCATGGCAAGCATTTTTGAAAGATTTGACCGTACCCTACTTCCGAGGTTGCCTACATATCTTTGGCTATAAAGAAATCAGGTCCGTGTAGTTCGAAAAGTGAGTGAGATGAAGGAGTATGTCGAGGTGAAGATCCTATCGAGGTGCCGTTCTGCTGAGGTTCCTGTCCGCGGTCCTGTTATTACATCAAAATCAAAAGAATGAAAAAGTCTAGCTAAACCTGTCAACTACGAGCTACAAGGTTCCTATCTATAAGTCTTCTGAAGCTTGATCTTTAGTCTTGAGTGGTCCTTCATTCAGACATTAAATTTCAACCTCGACGTGTTATGTGCAGGTACTAGCTCATTCTTCTTCATCTTTTTTTAATTAAGACCGGACATGTAGTGCTTGCGACCTCAACTATGCCTGGAGAAATTCACCTCTTTCATCTGCTTTTATTTGGATTAACTTCTTGCTTGCCTTCCTTTTTCTTCTTCTTTTTCTTTATTGTGACTAAATTTTGTTGATTACCTTAGATTGTTGACTCGCATTCCTGCCGCGAGCTTTTTGTTGCTGACTTAAATTGTAATCCGAGATATTTTCTCCAGGTGGAGGCCTGATTGCTGAACTCGAATTGTGTTCCATATTTCTTCAGGTGGACGGCTGATTACCAAAGCTTGAATGAAACTGAAATGTATTCCCTTGTTCTCCAGGCGGGTTCCTGATTACAAAAACTCGACACTTGAAAAATATTCCCTTGTTCGACAGGTGGATGCCTGATTACTAAACTTGCAGCTTGAAAAATATTCCTTTGTTCTATAGGTGGGCTCCTGATTACCAAAACTTGAAATTTTGAAAAATATTCCCTTCTTCTCCAGGTGGGCGCTTGATTATCAAGACTTTTTAATTGTGGAAAATATTCCTTTGTTCTTCAGGTGGGTGCCTGATTACAAAAACTTAAAATTCTGAAAAATATTCCCTTGTTCTCCAGGTGGGCGCCTGATTACCAAGACTTGAATTTTGAAAAATATTCCTTGTTCTCTAGGTGGGTGCCTGATTACCAAAAATTAAAATTTTTAAATATATTCCCTTGTTCTCCAGGTGGGCGCCTAATTACCAAAACTTGAAAATTTGAAAAATATTCCATTTTTCTCCAGATGGCGCCTGATTACAAAAACTTGAAATTATGAAGAATATTCTCTTTTTCTCCAGGTGGGCGCCTGACTACCAAGACTTGAATTTGAAAAATATTCCCTTTTTCTCCTGTTGGGCACCTGATTACTAAAACTTGAAATTTTTAAAAATATTTCCTTGTTCTCCATGCGGGCGCCTGATTACCAGAACTTGAAGTTCTGAAAAATATTCACTTATTCTCCAGGTGGGCGCCTTATTACCTAGAATTGAATTTTGAAAAATATTCCCTGAGACTGCTGCTTGTAAACCTGATCATAAGAAAATAAACAGAACACAAGATATTCTTTCTGCCCCTATTTTGTGATGGGCGGATATGTGAGTGTTAATCAAATCCCCTTAACAAATATCTCTAAATCTAAGCTAAGTCTCATTATCCAGGAGGGTCCTAACAATTCTTAACTGATGGCAACTTTAAAATTAATTAATGTTTCTGAAAAGGTACCATTTTCTACTATGTCTTGTTATGAGTTATATCTGCTGGGGATCTGCTGAAGACTGGTGATTAAAATGTGTCTATTAGGGTTAGTATTTAGAGCTATGTCCCATTATCCAGGGGGTCCTGACAACTCCTACGATTAAATCCCATTATTCAGGTGGATCCTAATGACTCTTGTTGGGGAAGTATTTGGGTTTGACCATGCCACATGACTGTTTTTGTTCTTTGCTAAGTCCCATTTTTCAAGAGGGTCCTGACAACCTCTAACCGAATCATATGCAAGTCACTTCATGCTCTTTGTTATACATGAATATCTCTATCCATTAAATAAGTCCCATTTCCCAGGAGGATCCTGAGGGTTCCAGCATAAATGCCAACTCTAACTTCCGGTTGTTTCTGCTGGTGATCATTGTTCAAGAGGTTTGGGTGACTCTTACCGTGGAAGGTGTTTGTGCCTACCCATGTTACCTGCTCCTGTTTGAGTTTTAAACTG
This sequence comes from Nicotiana benthamiana, assembly GCA_034376525.1. Lineage (NCBI taxonomy): Eukaryota > Viridiplantae > Streptophyta > Magnoliopsida > Solanales > Solanaceae > Nicotiana > Nicotiana benthamiana. Next base: position 106,058,701 of record CM067329.1, read on the forward strand.
TGTTCTATCTCCGGGAGGGGGGGGTCTTGAGAATTTCAACTTGCATGCCCCTTTTAACTCTCAGTTGTCTCTGCTAGGGGTTACTAATTAAAGTTTCGTCCCATTATACTATTGCTGGGGATAACATTTATGACGTACTATGTTCTTTATGAGTTTTAACTGGGCCCACTTCCAGGTGGGCCTTAAGATTTTGAACATACCTGCCTTCCCCTATGGATGGCCCCCCTTGGGCTCTATTGAAATTTTTCTGCCCCTTTGTCAATCAAAGAAAACTTGTCAGTTCTAACTCTTTTGCCGGACCCTTGAATCCTTTCAAAGATTATCCGATCAGTTTACGATGCTTGGCTGACCCGCTGAACCCTTGTGGCCTTCCCATCTTTGTGTTCCGCCTTTTCACTCTTTCGCCAAAATCCTTACATCTTTCCTAAGATTGCTGAGTCAGTTTACTATGGCTAACCTTTGTGGCTTTCCCATCTTTGTGTTGCGCTCCTTCACTTGCCACAGTTACTTTGATTTCACCTTGAAAGACATTGCTTGCATATTGGCTAACCAATTTCTCTCACCCTTATCGTAGAAAATACCCCTTCTCCATTAAGACCCCATATCCTCTATTCGTTGCATTTCTTATGAACTGACATCTTCCCATCCTTTGTTTTTCACATGACCCCCAAAGCATATCTGTAGCCCCCACTTTGTGTGTATGTTGTTCTTTATTGACTTAAACCACTGGCCTTGACCTTAAGGTCTGTTGCTCCTTGACTTGTCATGATGATTGATTTGTTAGAAAATACGCTTAACGCTAGAGGGGGGGTGAATAGCGTTATAATAAAAATTAGCGTAAACTTGCGGATTTAAAAAATTGCAGGAAAGAAATAAGTGCGATAAGTAAATAAATAAGAACGAACACACCGATGTATCCTGGTTCACCACAACCCGTGGCTAGTCCAGTCCCCGAGAGACTCTCTCGAGATTTCCACTAACACTGTTAAGCTTACGGGTGCTCAACAAACCTTTACAAACTGAGGACACAAGCCTCAACAAACTTTGCTCGAAGATAAAACACTCCAAGACTTCAACCAAAGGAAACACAAGTTCCTTCTTACAATACAAGGGACTAACACTTCCCTTCAAGTGTATAAAACACTTAGAACTCACTTAAACAAGACTCTCTTAATAGAGTTGATATGAGTAAACAGATACGCTCAAGAACGCAACAACTTTCGTCAAGAACTTTGGCTCTCAAAACTTATGTAATGAATAGAAAGTGATGAACAATAGAGTATGCAAGCTATAGCAATAATATGATCAGTTGTTGTGTTTAGAAGACTGATTTGAAGCAGTATTTATAGTTGCAAAACCATGCATTACAGTTGCCTAATTGCCAATTAAGAATTGCTGATTTTACTCAGTGACAATCGATTGTCAAAATGCCACAATCGATTGTTTGCCAATCGTTCCAAAAATCATTCCCAGATTTTACGCTTAACAATCGATTATCTAAGATCAATAATCGATTACTGGCAACGTTCAAAAAATCATATCCGGATTTTACTTAAAACAATCAATTGTCAGAAATCTACAATCGATTACTTGGCAACGTTCAAAAAATCATTTTCAGATTTTACTTAAAACAATCAATTATTAGAAATCTATAATCGATTACCTGACGGTGTTTGAAAATATTTTGGCAACGGTCAGTTACACAATCGATTATGCTATGAGAACAATCGATTATATATCAGTCTTTGAAAAACCAACTAGTCACTGCCTCAATGCACTCGATTGTCAAAGGTACACAATCGATTATTTAGTGACTTTGAAAATGTCTGATAGACACTGCCTCAACACAATCGATTGTCATAAGTTCACAATCGATTATTTTGTAGCTTTGAAAAACTTTGATGTACACTGCCTCAACACAATCGATTGTCATAAGGTTCACAATCGATTGTCATGCAGATTTGAAAAATCTGATGCACACTGCCATAACACAATCGACTGTCATAAGTTCACAATCGATTGTCATGCAGCTGACTTAACATAATCGATTATCATAAGTACATAATCGATTATCTTAGTCCAGATTTTAGAGGCATGTTTAAAAATCATTTTGACTAATGTAAATATGCATGATTTAAAATCATTTTTCTTTAAATTAAATATGCATGATTTGATAAAAATGTTTTTACGAGAGAAGCCAAGTCTTGAGTCAAGTTATCGGATCAAGATCACAATTAAAGAACGACTCATGTATAACTTTATATCTTTGCTTGATCTTGGTCTTGTGCTTGAATCTCGTTATATATCAATTGCGCGCTTGTGCTTGGACCTCGTCATATGTCCATTGCGCATAGTTTGTCATTCATCAAAACCTACAAATATGAACACACGTTTAGTATAGTGCCTTGAGAACGTGTTTCAACAATTTCCCCCTTTTTGATAATGGCAAACATTAGTCGGGATATGCATATTAGATAATTCATAATGACGATTCAAGACAAGTAAAGATATGCAACAATATGCAACAAGTCTCTAGATGTGCAATTAGTTCCCCCTCAACATATGAATTCCCCCTCAATTTATGCCAATAAAGAATTAGTGCATATCCCTTATTTTTCCCTCTTTTGACATAAGCAAAAATGGAAAAAGTAAATAACTTGTTTATTTATTAATCAAAAATATGATTACATAAAAAGAAGACAATACAACATAGAACAATAAAAAATTATTCATTATTATTATTTCCCGCCTCGTCATCCGGCACTGCTTCATAGGGAACAAGTCCAGCATATGGATACTGAACATGGTCGAAATATCCATGGATTTAATATGTCAATTGATTGATAGAGGTGGACAAAGAAGCAAGTTGGTCGGAAATAGATTGAAGAGTAGGTTCTTGAGGCTGACGCGATCGACGAGTTGGAGGAGGAGCAGGAGCTACATGATCGCCGTCATGGGGAAAGGAGGATTCGGAAATTTCCCATTTCTTGGTGATCTTTTTGAGCGGACCGATAGAGGTGTTGAACCTGGAGGCTTCAAGAGAATTCATAATAAGGAGGGCATCGGGAAGTGGTCTATCGTCCCCGATGGCATCAAGCATGTGAATTTTGACGAACTTACACCAATTGATGTGAGCTCCGGTTATAATGGGATGCATGAGCTTTGCGTCCTCTTGGGAGAGAGTGGTATGGTTATGTTTGCGAGGCTTGAGGACTCGGGTTATGAAATAGAAAATGAAACGATATTCGGGGAGCATTCCCGTAATGGTATGACGTCGAGTAGATAGATTAGGATCATAAGCTCCAAGTCCTATTTGGTATAGGAGAATTTTCTCATCAAATAAGGCGCCGGCTTCTCTAATGTAGCGAGAAACGTTTTCCCCACTTCGAGGCAGGTGAGAAGTAGAATGTAATTTTTCAATGGATAAAAGAATTTGAACACCATTAATGTTTGACACAAGCTCACCATCGTCGTCCTCATGAAGATTTGAGTAGAACGCTTGAATCAATGGAGGATTAATATAAGGATAGGTAAGATATAAGAAGTCAAGAAGTTGACATTCCTTAAGTATGTTTGCAGCGGGGGCGCATGATTCAAGATAATTACTTGTGGAAAAGCGAGGAGGAAGAATTTCACGCTTTTCAAATTTTGTCAAGAATCTAGTTAGCTAGGTTTCAGAATTGAATTGTAAAACAGACCCATCTTGGTAAGGGAATTTTGGAGGAGGAGGAGCAGCTGAAGAAGATGCACCATGTCTACCTGAACGGGAACGTTTAGTGTGTCTGCCCGACATTTCGATTGTTATGGAGTTTTGACTTGAACTCGGAACTGACAAAAATCGATTGTGGGAATCTGGCAGGACCCAAACGCCAACAAATATTTGAATTACTCACAAAAAATAATCGATTGTTGAATTATGGTAATCGATTGTTGTGACACAGTATGCACAGTAATTTTCTAACTCGGAAAATAATCGATTATATTTTTGAAGCAATCGATAGTTTTAGGAAAGCAGTACTGAATAGCCTAGGCGGTAATCGATTATATAGAAAATAATCGATTTTGATAAAAACTGCATAATAAGCATAAAATGTAAATAGTCGATTAGTGATACTTGCTAATCGATTGTCCGCATAGTAAACATGAGACATAAGAGAAGAAATAATCGATTATTTGCTGTAACAATCGATTGTTCTATGCCATTGCTTTATAATTCCCCCTACCTTTAGGGCGATACCTGCAAAAGAAAATTAGACGTCTCCGACGCTCAAGTTAGTAATTTGTAAAGAAATAATGACTTAGATCAATGTGGCCAAGTGAGAACGTGATTTCTTAAGAAGTGTGTCCTAAGGTGTTCTTAAGAGTGTTTTGGGTACTTACCTTTTCTCCAACGTCGCCAATTACCTGTTCGAGAGGGTGATCTTTAATTGTTCTCCATTCGTTAGGTAGTTACGTTTCTTTTTCCAATTGTGGCGCTTCCTCCGATAATTTATCCAAGATTTCATCTTGAGTTTCCTTCGGAGTTTCCTCTTGTACTTTGTCTTGAGGACTTAGTGAGTTTAAAATACCTGCAAGATCAAAACCAGAATCCTTTCTCGCCAAGCGAGCATTATTTTCGGAAAACACAATATGAGGGGATTCCTCCACAGCTCCGGTTCTATTATTGAATACTCTATATGCTTTGCTACGTGAGGAATAACCAATAAAAATTCCTTCATCGGATTTGGCATCAAATTTTCCCAATTGATCTTTTCCATTGTTATGAATAAAGCATTTACAACCGAATACTCTAAAATGGGAGATATTTTGTTTCCTTCCCTTGTAGAGTTCATAAGGGGTTTTCATGAGTATTGGCCTTATGACTACTCTATTCAAAACGTAGCATGCGGTACTCACGGCATCCGCCCAAAAATGTTTTTGGGAATCTTAGCCTCATCGAGCATGGTTCTAGCCATCTCTTCGAGACACCTATTTTTCCTTTCCACAACCCCATTTTGTTGTGGTGTACGTGGAGAAGAGAAGGTGTGCTCGATACCGAGTTCGTCACAAAGGTCCACAAAGAGATTGTGATCAAACTATCCCCCATGATCACTTCTTATTGAAGTGACGGTTGTGTCCTTTTCGTTTTGAACATGTTTAAGAAAATATTTGAAATTATGAAAAGCTTCACTTTTATGAACAAGAAATAGAGTCCATGTAAATCTAGAATAATCATCAACAATAACAAAAGCATAACGATTTCTACCAAGACTTTCAATGCGAGATGGTCCAAATAAGTCCATGTGAAGTAATTGCAAAGGTCTAGTAGTTGAAACAATATTTTTCGATTTGAAAGATGCTTTTGTTTGCTTCCCTTTTTGACAAGAATCACAAATAGAGTCTTTTTCAAATTTCAAATTTGGAAGACCAATGACTAAATTTTGTGAAACCAATTTATTCAAAAGATGCATGTTGATGTGAGCTACTCTACGATGCCATAACCATGTATCATCCTCTTTGCTCATAAGACAATTCACATATTCAGGTGAAGAATTTGCAAGATCAACCATATATATGTTATCCATTCTAAAGCCTCGAAGGATAATTTTAAAATCACTACGGCGAAAAAACTAAGCATTCATCCGAATCAAATAAAACAAGATTTCCCTTGTCACATAATTGACTTATGCTCAAGAGATTATGTTTTAGACCCTTAACTAGCAATATATGCTTAATGGAAGTGGAGTCATCCTTACCGACCGATCCAATGCCGATAATTTTTCCTTTGTTGTTATCACCAAAAATAACACTTCCTCCTTCCTTGTGTTCTAGTTGAAGGAACTTGGATTCGTCTCTAGTCATGTGCTTGGAGCATCCACTATCAAGGTACCAAAGTACACTTGATCCCTTCAAACATACCTACAAAACAGATTAATAAGTTTTAGGTACCCATGCCATCTAGGGTCCTTGGGGGTTAGGCAAGTCATAGTGATGTGATTGAGTGTTATGTCTATGTCGTGTAAAACAAGCAGGAGCAATATGTCCAATTCATCTACAATAATGACAAACAACATTAGGATTATGCATTCGTCTAGGTTGATAGTAATTGGACGGACGAAATTCATCTACTCTATTCTTGACAATATGACTATTGCGCAATTCATGAAAGTCGTTTCTCCTACTATTTGTTCTAGGATATGCAGCATTTCTAGAATAGTTATTTCTAGGTTGGAAGCCATTTCTAGGTGTTCTAAAAGGTTCAAAATTCCTTCTAGTGTTTGGCCTAGAATATGCATTATTTCTAGAATGATTATTTCTAGGTTGCGATTGTTGAAAGCCATTTCTAGGTTTGTTATATCTAGGATGAGCGTTTGTTTTATTAATCCTAGGTTGAGCCTTAGGTTGTTGGGGGTTGGCTTCAACCTTTTCTTTAGGCTCATTTTTAAAACCTATGCCATGCTTGGTCGACTTCAAATTAACAAGGACTTCATTCAAATTTTTATGAGAAGAATTAAACTTATCTAGGGTGCCCTTAAGTCTTTCGACCTCATTTCTGAGATGCATGCAAGAAGTACAACTTTTACTAGAGCTCTCGGGTTTGTCGGCGCTTCTCTTGCCAAAAAATTTGTTTTCTTCTTTCAACTTCTCATTTTCCAAAATCAGTTTTTCCAAATCCTTTTCTTTCAAAGAGAGTTGTTTTTCAAAATCTTTTTCTTTTAAAGAAGAATTTTCTTTTATGCTTTTAACAGTTTTGGAAGCTTTAATAAATTCACTATACAACTCATCAAAAGCATTTTGCATTTCCTCAAGAGAATAGAAATTCTTGGAAGAAATTTGACATACCTCTTCTTGATTGTTTTCGTGAGCCATGAGACAAAGATTTGCGGCTTCGTCTTCTTCTTCCTCACTCGACTCGTCACCGGAGTCACCTCCCCAAGATATGTATGCTCGTTGTTTCTTGAAGGGTTTCTTCTCCTTTTTGGCATTTGGGCAATTTGATTTAATGTGCCTGGTTTCTCCGCACTCATAGCACTTTATTTGATCTCCTTGCTTTTTTCCCTTTCGTTCATACTCTTTTCGCATGAACTTTTGAAATCTCTTGATAACGAGTCCGAACTCGTTGTCTTCGTCCTCATCATTTTGAGGTTGGCTTGTGCTTGCCTTGAGAGCGATCTTTTGTTTCCTTTGATCATCAACAAGAGGGTCAAGTATAGTAGATTCATAAGTTTTAAGATTACCTCTTAATCCGTCGATGGTGACATTTGAAACGCCAATAGATTCTGGAATCGCGTCGGCCTTGGATCGCCATGCCGGAGTGAGACTTCGGAGAATTTTTCGGACAAGTTCCTTATCCGTGAAGGTCTTCTTAAGAGCATGTAAATCATTAACGATTATTGAAAATCGTTCGAACATCTCATCGACCTTTTCGCCTTCCTTCATGTGAAACAATTCATATGCATGGGTTAGGAAATCAATTTTAGCTTCCCTTACCTGGTCCGTACCTTCGTACGTAATTTCCAGCTTGTCCCACATTTGCTTCGCCGTTGTGCAACATGTTATTTTCCTGTAATCATCAGCATTTACAGCACAATATAATAAATTAATGGCTTTAGCGTTGTTTTGCACCTTTCGGATATCATCCGCATCGTATTCATCTTCGGACTTTGGAACATCTTTATTTTCAACCTTTTTGGTTGGAATTTGTTCTCCATTCATTATAACCTTCCAAAGATGAAAACTATTTGATTGAACAAATATTCTCATCCTCTCCTTCCAGTATGTATAGTTTGTACCGTCGAATAGTGGTGGTCGGGTGGAGCATTGTCCTTCACCTATTTCTGCAAAAGAATCACGAGTAGAAGCCATGGATTGTTTCTCTCAAACGGTTAAGTCTTCAGAGAGTTGGGCTCTGATACCAATTGTTAGAAAATACGCTTAACACTAGAGGGGGGGTGAATAGCGTTATAATAAAAATTAGCATAAACTTGCGGAATTTAAAAAATTGCAGGAAAGAAATAAGTGCGATAAGTAAATAAATAAGAACGAACGCACCGATGTATCCTGGTTCACCACAACCCGTGGCTAGTCCAGTCCCCGAGAGACTCTCTCGAGATTTCCACTAACACTGTTAAGGTTACGGGTGCTCAACAAACCTTTACAAACTGAGGACACAAGCCTCAACAAACTTTGCTCGAAGATACAACACTCCAAGACTTCAACCAAAGGAAACACAAGTTCCTTCTTACAATACAAGGGACTAACACTTCCCTTCAAGTGTATAAAACACTTAGCACTCACTTAAACAAGATTCTCTTAATAGAGTAGATATGAGTAAACAGATACGCTCAAGAACGCAACAACTTTCGTCAAGAATTTTGGCTCTCAAAACTTATGTAATCAATAGAAAGTGATGAACAATAGAGTATGCAAGCTATAACAATAATATGATCAGTTGTTGTGTTTAGAAGACTGATTTGAAGCTATATTTATAGTTGCAAAACCATGCATTACCGTTGCCTAATTGCCAATTAAGAATTGCTGATTTTACTCAGTGACAATCGATTGTCAAAATGCCACAATCGATTGTTTGCCAATCGTTCCAATAATCATTCCCAGATTTTACGCTTAACAATCGATTATCTAAGATCAATAATCGATTACTGGCAACGTTCAAAAAATCATTTTCGGATTTTACTTAAAACAATCAATTGTGAGAAATCTACAATCGATTACTTGGCAGCGTTCAAAAAGTCATTTTCAGATTTTACTTAAAACAATCGATTATTAGAAATCTATAAACGATTACCTGACGGTGTTTGAAAATATTTGGCAACGGTCAATTACACAATCGATTATGCTATGAGAACAATCGATTATATATCAGTCTTTGAAAAATCAATTAGTCACTGCCTCAATGCACTCGATTGTCAAAGGTACACAATCGATTATTTAGCGACTTTGAAAATGTCTGAGACACTGCCTCAAAACACAATCGATTGTCATAAGTTCACAATCGATTATTTTGTAGCTTTGAAAAACTTTGATGTACACTGCCTCAACAAAATCGATTGTCATAAGGTTCACAATCGATTGTCATGCAGATTTGAAAAATCTGATGCACACTGCCTTAACACAATCGATTGTCATAAGTTTACAATCAATTGTCATGCAGCTGACTTAACATAATCGATTATCATAAGTACATAATCGATTATCTTAGTCCAGATTTTAGAGGCATGTTTAAAAATCATTTTTACTAATGTAAATATGCATGATTTAAAATCATTTTGCTTTAAATTAAATATGCATGATTTGATAAAAATGTTTTTACGAGAGAAGCCAAGTCTTGAGTCAAGTTATCGGATCAAGATCACAATTAAAGAACGACTCATGTATAACTTTATATCTTTGCTTGATCTTGGTCTTGTGCTTGAATCTCGTTATATATCAATTGCGCGCTTGTGCTTGGACCTCGTCATATGTCCATTGCGCATAGTTTGTCATTCATTAAAACCTACAAATATGAACACACGTTTAGTATAGTTCCTTGAGAACGTGTTTCAACATGATTTTCATTTGAAGACCCTATTTTCCCTTTACTAACTGCTTCCTTTGTAAACCTTAGCCTAGAAAATACCTCTTCTCATTCGAACCCAATACCTTCAATCGTTGGATTGTTCCTGAACAGACATCTGCCAAACCCTTGTGTTTCACCAGATCCCAAAAACATATTCACCAACCATATTGTATATGATGTTTTTTCCTAACCCAAATCATTGGCTCTAACCTTGAGGTCTACTGGTCCATTGGTAGCAATGGTAACTTCGATTTCTTCTTGGAACTCTTTTGATCAGTTCACCCTAGCCCTTATTCTGTTGTATTGTCCACGATTTGATATATACTGAGCCTTTGTATTTCAAACGAATACAAAGCGTGTTGATTGTTACCAGCTCAGTGTGCCTGTTGTTCCTTCCTGACTTATGCTGCTTTGATATGACAAACATATCCCATTTTGTTCAATTGGAAAGATGGTGGCCGATTTTGAAGTCATTTCTCACTTGTTTTGACCCAAGATACTCAAGAAGAGGGAATAAACAAGACAAAAGGAACAGAGTAGAGGACAATGAAAGGAGATGATTCCTAAAAAAAAAACCTAAAAAGTAGAAACCTATAAAATGCGGGTACCAACTCTGCTGACCATGACAAGCACCTACAGCCTATTTTGTAAAGCAAATCTGTTGTTCAACTCTTGTTACACCACCACACCGTGAAGCTGGGCTTTAATTCTCCGATTATCCTATCTGATTCACAATCCTTATTTTTGACTTGTAGCCGCAAAAAGGTTTTCACCATCAAGCCTCTCTCATTTTGTTCTTTCTCTCAACTTACAGTCGCCTCAAGATGCCCGTGATGGTTTTCACAAATAAGACTCTCATTTTTTATTTCTCTTAGCTTTTATCGCCTTGTGATGCTCGTGAGGGTTTTCACCAATAAGACCCTGTCATTTTTATTATCTTTACTGCTCGGACCGAAGTGTTGCCTCTAACATGTATCACCTCTACTTGCTCTACTTGGCATCTCTTGAAGATTGATTAGAAGGTCTTTCTTTGGACCGTAACGTGGGCTTTTGGATAGAGTTAGAAGAAAGGGTATCCAAGGCTCAAAACAATTCAAATGGGTTGAAAACTACAACTTTCGGAATCATATTTCTTACAACAACCACCATTTCTGCCCCTGTTTCTTTCTTGCAGACGTTTGGATTTTTATTACTATGAGACCGAACTGTGAGGATGCCTACGTATCCTTAAAAGGAATTAGGTGAAACGTAGTTCATAACGATTCCTTGTTTTTGTTGTTATTTTTCTTCTCCCCTTTTTTCTGTTTTTCTTTTCTTCCTTTTCTTTTCTTTGTTTTGTTTTCTTTCTCTTTTATTTTTCCTTTTCTCTTTTCTCTTTTCTTTTCTTGTTCTTCTTTTCTTTTTCTTTTTCTTTTTGTGTTCTCACACTTGCGTTTATGACTTTAGTTACTGACTCCTAGACAGGGGTACAAAAGAAAATGATTAAAGCTCAAAAGGGTAAGCAAAGGATAAAGTGTTTAGATAGAAGAAGTCATTTCAATTTTCAAAATATGACAAGATAAACAAGTACAATCAGTTAAAGGAATCATACATAGTATCTTATGACTGCGTCAGAATTGATAGCCATTTCTACCCTTTTGGCTTCCTCATCTGTCAAATATAATGCCCCATTGGACAACACTCCAGCTACAACAAATGGTCCCTGCCAGTTTGGTAAGCTTGCTTTTAGGAATTTTTCATGTTCTATCTTCCCGTGGTTCGGGCTTCAAAAGATCTCAAAGGGTCAAAATCTATTCTTATTTCGCGCAAGTGTCTCTATTGCCTTATGAGTAATCTTTTCAAACCAGGCATGGGGTTATGCATGCATGTCATGTCATTAAAGACAACAGGGAAAAGAATTGTAAAAAGAAAGTAGAAAATTGCATTAGACGGATGGTGAAAGAGCTTGGACAACAAAACAAGTAAAAAGTCTGGGGTTAAAACCCTAGAACGAACCTAGACGACACTAAGCAAAACTAGGAGAAATAAAAGGATAGAAGGGTTTGAATCACAAGACAATATCCGGATTACAACCCTAAAAACAATAGAAATGACAACAAAATAAACCACCAAAACTCCTCTCTGGCAGACCAAGAAACAGAGCGTCTTCCTAATTACCCATCACGACATATTAGCCGCTGGGTTCCACATCAATAAAACTTGGCACTTCATAAGCCTTCGTCATAATCTTCTTAATAGATTTCTTTTGGGTTCCATTCGCCGGCTCGTTCTGAAGATCAACCTCTAATAGCGCTGAAAGCTTAACAGCACTCATGCCTCCGAGGCTCCCGGAAGAATTCTCACATTCCAACATGTGTATCCCATTATGCAAAGGTGATGGACTTTGGCTAGTGTCTGCTGCACCCGGATTTTTCACGACAATGTCACCTGCATCAATAAGCTTCTGAATTTCTTTCCTTAGACTCCAACACTTCTCTATGCCATGCCCCAAGGCATATGAGCAATATCCGCACCTTTGAGAAACATCAAACTTCTTTGACAGAGGGATTGGCATTTTTATATGAATCGGCTTTAACATGTCAAATTGCTTCAACCTTTGGAACAAACTGGAATATGATACTCCAATAGGGGTGATAGTGTTTTCTCTTTTCAGTAGCCTCTCGTTCATAAATGTTTGCTTGGGCCAGAAACCTGATCCATGTGGTTTTTGATATGCTCGTGGAGGTGGATTGACATTTTTTGGAGCTGGGTACGGTGAAACTGATGTATGATTTTTGGAGTTCTGTGTAGATAAGTAGCGTTGGGAGGATTATCTGGTACACAAGGATATCCACGAGGACGATGTCGGTGCTGGAAATATTGATCGTCGTTTCTACTTCTCTTTCTCCCACCGAAGCTTACTTGGATGTTCTGAATGTCTTTCCGACAACTCATGATTTTGCGTGACTTGATTCCCTCTTCTACTCGCTCCCCCATATTTAACACATCATTGAAAGGTTTTCCCAAAGACGGGACCAAATGACTGAAGTAGTTGGGCTCCTGGACTTGTTGGAAAAGTTCAACCATTTCTTGTTTATCAATCGGAGTACTGACTCGAGCAGCTTGCGCCTCCATCTAAGCCCAAACTCCCTAAAGCTTTCCTCCGACTTCTTTTTCATTTAGATATGGAAGAGCAATCTAGGTTAATACTTTCTTTGTATTGAAAGTATCGAAAAAAATCATGAGCCATGTGACACAATGTAGGCCATTTACTGATATCTGACAAGTATACCAGTCCAAAACTGCCCCAGTCAGGCTCTTGCTAAAATATGCTATCAACAAGTCATCTTTCTCTCCAACACCTCTCATTTAACTGCAATAAACCCTCAGGTGGGCTACCGAATCTCCACGTCCATCGTACAAGTTAAATTTTGGCACTTCAAACCCTGCGGGTAGGCGAACGTCAGGGGATATAAATAGTTCATTGCAAGCCATATAACCCTGGACTCGCATTCTTTGCTTGTTCTTCAAGGATGCCTGCTAGCCTCCAGGGTATTCCATCCCGCCTTTCTCTTCCTATGAAGCTTTCACTTCCTACATGAGGCTCGCCTCGCTAGCCCTGCTTCTGTGAGTTGGAAACCTTGTGGGCAACCTTTGAGGGGCAGTATTGGATATCATGAGCTTCGAGTAGGTATTCATTGTTAGGGAAAATGGAGGAGACATGAGGGCGCTTTTGGGAAAAGATAGTTGCATGATGAGTGCCGGAGCTGTAGAATGGTTGGGAAAAATGTAATAAGCAGGTGTATCTTGTCCGCCATTGCCTTTGACTTTGTGTTGTAGAGGAGAGTTACTACTTTAAAAAACCACAAACCTACCACCCTTTTGCTATGAGTATAACAAAATGAAGCTATCATGTTATCGTTAGGGCATTAAACAGCTAAAATATCACATTGCGTGCAATGCACCTAGTCACAGTTACAGGTTCTAACATGACTTCAAGGATATGCAGGTCATATGGCACCATCCCAATTTGTTCATTACAACTTCTCTTTTTCTTTTCTTTTCTGGCACTTGCTTGATCATTTTCCTTCCTCTTTTTCTATTTATCACTCTTTTCATTCCTCTAATTTTCATGTCCCATAATTACACACCTTTTTCTTTTTTTCATTTTGTTCGATAGAATAATTTTATTTTAATAAGATAAAATTATTCTATCGAACCCTCTGTAGGTTGCCTACGTATCATGGCGCAGCATGAATTAGATCTTTGCGTAGTTCTAGAAGATTGATAATGGAGAAAATAACCTAACTCATTTTTTTTATTTATTTTTACAAAACTCAAACCATGAAAGCTCTAAGAACCAAAAAAACAATTTTTTTTTCTTTTTTTTTTTTGAAAACCAACTTGAAACCATTTCGATACCACCAAAACCATCTGGTACTAAGCTACAAAGATACAAATCCAACCATATCTAACCCTTGTCCCTTTTTATAAAGATAAGCTACTAGCTGATGGCCAAATCATTTACAAAAGATGGTCACATATGAAAAAATTGGTCAATTCTGCAATTCTAGACAGCCTCACAATAACTGACAAAGTTGCAGCTTAATGGTAATCTCCCGAGCCATGTTCTTGAACAACTGAGGCAATGGTAATTCAACTATACAATTTTGGAGCCTCAATAAATTTCAAGCAATCTCCATATACATTTGCAAAACCTCAATAATTCACCCAAAAAAATAGTAATCCAAAAAAAATTCTATTTCTTTTCATTCTTTACTTTCTGCTTTCTCTTCTTCTTTTCATCATTTTTTTAATTTGTTTTAAGGATGGTAAAAAGAAACAAAAACTAAAAATTAAATACTACTAAATTAAAATAGCTAAAATCAGACAGAAAAATATATATCTATATTAAAAAAAATTAACTACTACTATTACTAAGTATTTCCTAAAGCATACAACTAAAAAAATCACTATACAAGATAAAACTATATTCTTGGAAACTCTACTTTCTTCGTACATGAAAATAAAATTAATTCTCTAAAAATGTAACTATTTTGTAGTTTTTTTTTTTTTTTGATAAATAAAGCAACTACAAAGTGAAATAAGAACTAAAATATTGATATTAAACTTAATAAATATATTTACATGCTAAAAAGTGTGTGAAAATCCAAATAACAGGGTAAAAAAAATAACTGCAAATAACTGCTCAACCTGAAAGAATTTACTGAAAGTAAATCGAAATTTCAGTGCACTAAGACGTATTTTTCAGCTTGTAGTTACCTGTTAACTGAATCACCAAAATATTTGTAATCAACTGAACTCGATTGTGCAGAAAAATAAGCTTGTACTCACTAGACAACTGATGCAAAAAGTGTAGATTTCCAAGGTTGTTTCAACAACTTTCAATAGCATTCCAAAACACTCTTATTTGAGTTCAAAATTCTTCAAACAAGCTTTTATGTCCAAAACCAATTTCTAGTTCACAAAATGTTGTAGAAAAATACAAATGATGATTTTGGAACTTTTATTACATCAACAGATTTTATTTTAATGCAAAATTCTAAGATTCGATCAAGCTGGCAGGTTCCCTATTCCATTGCTTCTCAAAAGTCAGAACTTCAGCAACACCTTGAGCACTAAATTCAGCAGCAGTAGGCACAAAACTTTTCAACTCAGAATGACGACCTCAATGGTAGAAATAAAGCATTGGAATTACAACAATATTGACTCAGAATAACCACAAAATATAGCTGAATAGTGCAGGATCTGCTTTAAAAAAATAGCTCAAAACTTGAATTTTAATAGTGTATTATTGGCATATAAACTGGAGCAACACAGTTAAGTTAACTGAAGCTATAACTTTTACAAAATTCCCTCAATTGTTAAGAAAAACAGTAGTAACAACAATCAATTAAAGAAATGTCGAAATCTTCATTGTTGAGCGAAAAAAGGAACACTTCAGGGTTGTGGACAACAAGTATGAAATCCTTTGCTGCAACAGAAAACAAGCAGCAAATTATTTTCCAGCAAACCTTAAACTTGTGTCAGCAAATTCTAACCAACTGGACAATAGTTTATGTAACAAGAGTACTCAATTCAACAAGGACAACATTTTAGAAGTAAAATCCAGATTTAAAACTATCACTGCTAAACTCGAGCACAATCTCAACTAACATAAATTTCCGACATATTTAGCTTAATGTATGTTCAACCAAATCACAATTCAAGCATGCTCAATCTCTAATCCCAATGAACCCCCTCTATTAAACTCAACAATAATAACAATTATTAGAAACCAGTGGTAAGAAGTTCAACCTAGGAGAATTTCAGCTATCAATTTACTCCAAAAATTTCACAAATAGTGGCAAACTTCAACAAGACAATCTTCAGAACTCCATTGTCTTAGCACAACTATAATTGGTGTTCAATGCAAGATTTTCTTTCAAACATTGGCCCATGAACAATTCATAGATTGAATTAAAATCAAAAACCAGTGCTCCAACAAACAAAGCCTGATCTCAACAGAAACTTCGTCAACATAAAAGAAATTTGACAAGAGAATTCCAACTTGAACTCTAAGAATTTCAAAACTAGAGTCCACTAACACAACTCAATTCACAGAATTTCCAACAAGCAACTTCTGCCTTCTAAAACTAACCTATGTGGCTAAAAGTGGCTAGAAGTATAAAATTTGGCTATGACCCCGCAAAGCCGAGAACCTAAGATTACTAGGAAGACCGGACCCTATTAGGTTGCCTACGTATCATACCCCGAAGGACGAGAATCAGGTTTGCGTAGTTCGGGGAGATTAGATACGAGAGAGAATTAAAAAAACAACTAATTTAGAGAAAACTTTATTTTTTTTGCCTTTTCTTATAAAATGTTGAAACATGCAAAAAATCTTTTGAATTTTCTTTTTCCCTATTTTTAAAAAAATGATAAAAAGTGCAAAATCCTTTTTTTTTGAATTTTTCATGCATATATTTTTTCTTTTTTCTTTTTTTTTTTAAAAAATGTAAAAAAAGCATAACAAGATCCTACCTGCTTTATTATCACACTTCACCCTTATTTTTCCTTTTCTTCATTTTTTTTGATTTTTTTTTCATTTTTTCATTTACCCCCAGCTATAATTGGTCCGTCAATTGACCATTTTTCTCTTGAATGAATGCAACATGTAGCACATAGGATGCATCAAGATGATATGTTATTTTGGGTACACCTGTCCTAGACGGACCCAACCAATGTGTTGAGTCCCCTAAGTTAAAAGTACGTTATGAAAAAAAAAGTTCCTACTAGGGATCCGGCATGAGGCTTTGTTATACTAGGTTCAAAACCTGGGTATTTGTTCTAGACTGTGCACCCGAGTGGACAACTTGAGTCGAGGAGGGGGCTATGTACCTGGGCACCCGAAAGATCATCCGGCTTAGTAACTTGTCCAAGCTTCTTTTATTTTAAGGTATGACACTAATAGAATATGGAGTCTCGACCAGTGAGCATATCCCCAAAGATAAGAAGAGAAGGGTTTTGTAATAGTTTATATGTAAAATTCAAATAATATCAAAGCGGTAAAAGAATCATTTTGCACATTAATTCAATATGTAAAAACATAAAAGAATCGGGTAATAAACAAAGCCAAATACAAAAATTACTCTAAGCTCGAATTCTTGATCCTTGAACAAGAGATTCTAGGTTCGGTCCCCAACAGAGTAGCCAGAGTTGTCAAACCTTCTTTTGGATACTACACCACACGAAGGGTGTAGTTAAGGGAGTTTTTCCAATTAAAGGACAATCAAAACAGGATTTATTTATTTAAGAGATTTTCAGAGTCGCCACTTGGGATAATTAATGGTGTCCCAAGTCACCGGTTTAAATCCCGAATTGAGGAAGATTTGGCTATACATACAGTCTGCGAGCCAGAAATGCGAGAAAGAAATTCTATTAACCCGGGAGAAGGTGTTAGGCACTCCCGAGTTGTGTGGTTCTAGCACGGTTGCTCAACTATTAGATTTGGCTTATTATCTGATTTTAACACATTTATACCTATGTGCCAATTTTAACTTTTTAACCGCTTTTACTATTACTTATAAAGAGAATTGCAACGTTATTAAAACACGTCTCAAACCATGTCACATAAATGCACCCGTGATTTTTGACATATTTTAATATCGTTGGGATTTAGATTTGGGTCACATAAATGCGCACCCACAATTAGGAAGAAAAATTATTAAAGAACGCGCCTGAAGCAACTAACGTGTTATTAACTTTGCGGGAGGCCACGAAAGTTCGCTAAGTGGCACATCCCAAATTATAAGGAAAAGAATTCAATTTAGCTGAGGAAAACTTTAATACTCCTACTTATAAAAAACACTAAGTATCACAACCACGTCATACGAACCGTACCCCTAGTTGTAATAGTAATTATGTTCCTAAGGCAAGCTACGAAGGTTCACAAGTCATTTTCTAAACTACTTTTAGCGAACTCCTAATTGTCAACAAAATCGAACTAGCAACATACACTCGTTTGCCTTCACTACCCTCACCAGATTCAAAATAGCATATGTTTACCCACTTTTTTAGTTCTGGATTACTTTATAAGAATGCACCCAATTTTGGGATGGATCATTCTCCACAACAGCAAAATGGTCACATACTGAGCAACATAGCACATATTAGACTAAGCATTATATTCCAAACAAATCACATGCTCCAAATGAAATTCATTTAAGCCAACCAACAAAACAAATCAAACTGTTAACCGAGGAATTGATGGTAGTTTGCATGACTAGGCCCTTGACCTTCCATGGATGAATATTAGACATCCCATTTTTCTAGCTCAAAAATAACTGAATTTGTTCGTAGTTTCAGACTCATATGACTAACCCAATTGCACGCAGAAGATACTTTTATGAAGAAACTGATTCTAACAAGATGCTGAGAAATGTCATGAACCAACCAAATTTTTAAAACTAACTGCTCTTATGAGAATCAGCTGTTAAGCATATCTATCAACAACCAGAGAAACAATGAACTGATTTGAAGAAATTTTTAGAAAAAAAAACAAGGAATTAAATTTTCATTTGAACCATATGTTCCTACTTATACAGTGACAGTACAAAAAACTATTAGTATAGTTTAACCTACATTTCCGTCAAAGAAAAAGAACTTTAAACTCTTTAAATATGACTGTTAAATTAGGACGAGATAAACAACAATTTCTCAAAGCTCTGTTGTGTGGTTTTAATGTTTAAATACTACTCAGAAGTTCCAAATTAGCAACAAATATGCGATCAAGAGAATAGGGTTCTCTCCTTTTCTGGATAAACCAAGTAAACAATAAAGCCTACTAGCTGGAATAGCCATAGCTTGAGAAATACATCGCTGTTCCATTTCACAAATCATTTTTTTTCAACTACAACCTACAACAATTGCCATAGAAGTAAATAAAATCTATAAAGCAACGCCGAGAAAAACATCTAGGATTTGAGCATGTCAAAAAAATATTTTAAGATAATAAACATACGAACCTGGGTGGTCTTCATTTTTTACTAACATGAAAGCCGCAGATGTAACAGTTATATTCGAATAACCTACAAAAAGATTAGCTCAGTCCGAAGCAGACAGATTTGAAAACGAATAGAGAATGATGAGCGGAACTTCGATGACCACCTCAACGGCTCGATGACTGGAAAACTTTCATGCACTATCACTGTTTCTGCAGTATTTCCAGCTAGTTGTATATGTGTGCATGTTTACCGGTGATGTCGTCAATAGGAAAAATGGAAGAATTTATTTGGGATCATCGGAAGTTACAAAACCAGGGGGTTTGAAGAAGACGTGAAAGGGGGTTGAGGTCGTTTCTGTGGTGTTATTCCGCTGGTCGTCTGTAAGCTTAATGAAGGTGGGGTCGTATATACGTGTGTTGCGGCTGAATTTTTTTCCTTTATTCTTCTGGTTTCGTCGAAGATGATGATAGGGTATTGGGAGGTCTCATATTGAAAAGCTTTGCCGCCCTCCTCTTCTTCACATATCAGGCATTATATTTTGTTATGTGTATTAGGTTCTAGGGTTTTAAGGTGGGAAAATTGTTTTAAGTATTGTGTCGGGTCGGGTCGACCTGGTTTGGGATTGGGTAGGGGCTGATTTGGGTTGGGTTTTAAAGGGAAATTGCACTGGGCTTAAAATGAAAGTAAAGATCAGCGCAAAAATATGATTCACATCTTTTGTTTTAATATTTTTCTAACTTTTTATATTAAAATTAAATATAACACCTAAATTAAATTCTAGTCAAATTATTTTTAAATTAAACTAATTACTACAACTAATACTTACAGCAACTAATTAGAACTAAATTAAATGGAAAACTACAAAAATTCAAAGATTAAAATTGCAAAATTAACCATTTTTGTGATTTTTTTAACACAATTAACTCAATGTAATTAATTGCTAAATACAAATTGAACCTAAGGTGGCCTAAAATTAAAATGTGACACTTTTACGGTGTTTCCAAGATTTAAAAAATATTAAAAATGCATGAAATGCAACTAAATAAAGAAAAACACACAAAAATCAATTAAAATGCAACTAAATATAGAAAAACACCCAAAAAACAATTAAAATTATATTGATCTATTTTTAGGAGTTATTTTCATGTAGGGCAAAATTCACGTGCTCATTGTCTAAACATAAGAATTGGGAACCGTTCTAGGTCAACCTAGTCATTGGGGCTACAATAGATGAAAACTCATCCATAAACTGACGGTAATAGCCCACAAAACCCAAGAATCTCCGGATCTCTATAGCTGATGTGGGTCTAGGCCAGTCCTTGAGTGCCTCTATCTTCTTAAAATCCAGGTGAATATCCACTGTTGATACAACAGGACCTAAGAATGCGACCAAACCCAACCAAAACTCACTCTTTGAAAACTTAGCATACAATCGACTATCCCTTAGATTTTGAAGAACGATTCAGAGGTATTGGTCGTGCTTCTCCCGGCTGCGAGAATAGTCAAAATATCGTCAATGAAGAAAATTACAAAGGAAACCAAATAAGGTCTGAACACCCATTTCATCAAATCCATGCTAGCTGCTGGGGCATTTGTCAACCCGAATGACATCACGAAGAACTCATATCGCTCGTATGAAGTACGAAAAGCGTCTTAGGGACATCAGATGCCATAATCCTCAACTGATGGTTGCCAGATTTAAAATCGATCTTAGAAAGTACTTGGGATCCTTGAAGCTGGTCAAACAAATCATAAATCCTCGAAAATGGGTACTTATTCTTGATTGTGACTTTGTTCAACTAACAGTAATCTATGCACATCCTCATTGATCCATCCTTCTTCTTAGCAAACAACACAGGCGCATACACAAGCAAGATACACGAGCTGATAAAGTCTTTAGCCAGGTAGTCCTGCAACTGTTCTTTCAACTCTTTCAATTCTGGCGGGGCCATGCGATATGGTGAAATAGATATGGGCTGAGTGCCCCGAGCCAAATAATTGCAAAATTCAATGACTTTTTCGGGTGGCATCCCCGACAGTTCTAAGGAAATACCTCTTGAAACTTACGAACAATGGGCACAGAATCCATAGAAGGAACCTGAACATTGGAATCATGAACATACGCCAAATAAGCTAAATATCCCTTATCAACCCTATGTCGAGCCTTCATATGTGATCTAACCCCGCTGGTAGAATCATAAAGAGTCACTCTCCACTCCAAGTGAAGTAACTGGTAATGCTAAGGTCACGGTCTTTGCATGACATCAAATATATCATGATAAGGGGATTACCAATCCATCGCTAGAATGACATCAAAATGCACCATATCGAGAAGTAGGAGATATAAATGGGTTTCAAGACCTTAATAACAACCACGCAAGCAGGATATTTATCTACCATAATGGAATCACCCGCCTGTATTGACGCATATATTAGAGCATATCATGAGGCACAACCGGATGGGCAAAAAAAGATGATACATGAGAATATATGGACCCTAGATGAAATAGATCTGAGGCATCTCTACTGCATACTGAAATTATGCCTATGATAACTGTATCGGAGGCATCATCCTCATGTCTTCCTAGCAAAACACAACATCGGAGCTGGGCCCCACCACTCTGAACTGCATCGTTAGGAAGATCTCATGCTGGTTGGCCACAACCTCTAGCTACCTGTCCTCAACCTCTCGCGGACTGACCTCCACTTCTAGTACCTCTACCCTACCTCTAGCTAGCTAAGCAGGTGGTGGAAAACGCGGTTATTGAACCTTAGAACAAGAATCCTGGTGCTAATAACTACTCGAGGCTCGAGGGCAAAAGGTACCAATGTGCCTTGTATAGCCGTAAGTATAGCAAGACTTCAGCTGCTGAGATTGCTGACCCTGATACTGACCCGGACGGCTTGGATAACCACCCTGAAAACATTAGATCGAGGTGCACTGATAGGAGCAGGTTGTGTACAATAGGGCACCTGATCAGAATACTGCATATAATAACCACGACCACTTGGAACACCATAAGAAAGTGCTATTTAAAATGGCCTAGAAAGATAACCTCTACCAAAAGAATCCCTACCTCTAGTCTATGCACGATTGGATCTGCCATAATGACGAGGCCTCTAATTAAACCACGACCATTCCCCTGAGCTAAAATAATCACATTGGCTGCATCCTGGAAAGAAATTTCGCTACGAGTCTTCTTAGCCATTTGTAGTCTAATAGGCTAAGCGAGTCCCTGAATAAACCTCCTCACCCTCTCTCTCTCAATGGGGAGTATTGGAAGAGCATGACGAACCAAATGAATAAACCTCATCTAATACTGTGTGACAACCATATAACCCGTCTGGAGACGCTCAAACCACCTGCGATACTCCTCTCTCTAAGTGACAGAAAGAAACTTCTTATGAAATATCTACAAAAATTTGTCTTATATAAGAGCTGGTGATCCAACTGGTCTGGCTAAACAATAATCTCTCCACCATTTCTTGGCGTAACTTGATAGATGAAAAGCACCAAAGTCGACCCCATTAGTCTCTACTATCTCCCATGTTCTGAAGAACCTCACGACAATTGTCTAATAAATTCTGGGTATCCTATGAAGATTTGCCATTATAAGTGGTAGTGAACAGCTTGGTGAACCTATCTGATATCTATAAAGTATTGATAGACATAGTTTCTCCTTCTCCGGCCTGAGCCACTACACCCGGCTGAACTCCTTGAATTGGTTGAGCTTCTAGAGTTTGAAACTACAGAACCATCTTCTCTGGAGTGCGGTTAGCGGGAGTTTGTGGTCCTCCCCCTGCTTGAGAGACGACTGGTGCTATAGAAAGTAAGTCTGCCTGGGTGACATTCTCCATAAGACCTACTAGACGAACAGAATATCATGGAGTACTGGGTAGCAATGATCCCCTCTAAGACTTGAGCTGGGCTTACCGGAACCGTCTAGCTGGAACCTCATCATCAAACTCTACCTGAGGCTCTACCGCTAGTAGTGCTGCTCTAGGACCAGTCTACTAATCACTAAATGAATATTCTCGTGTTCTCTCCATCTGCGATTGAACCGAATTGAGGTTCAATTAGCATTGTATATCAAAATCTCATGACAGAGAATAATAGAAGTGAATCTGTTTCTAACTTTTTTCAGCCTTTACAGAATAATCACAGACGTATCCGTACCGATCCCTCATACTCTACAAAGCTTGTTTGTGGATTGTGAGACCTAAGAAATCTAGAGCTCTCATACTAACTTGTCACGACCCGGATTTCCCACCCTTTATGGTCGTGAAGGCGTCTAATAGTGAACGCTAGGCAAGCTAACTATTCCGATTAGTTTACCCTTTTCATTTTTAATTCCTCAGCAATTTCAAGTTAACAAATTATAAACGGTAGAGATAATACTAAGGAAGAATGAAATTTAACAATTTAAACTAATACCAATACGGATACATAAAGATAAACCACTCAGAACCGGTGTCACAATCTCACGGACTATCTAAGAATTGTACAAACAGGGCCTGAACAAAGTAAATACATGTATGCCTCTGAAATAGAAAAGAACATAAAGACATTAGATAGTAAGGGGATGCCAAGGCTTTTGGACGCCTACATGACTACCTCGGGTCTCCAATAGACTAAAGGCTGTAACCATAGCTATGATCTGTATGCTCCAATATTATAATCTGCACAATAGAGTGCAGAGTGTAGTATCAGCACAACTGACCCCATGTACTGGGAAATGTTAAGCCTATCCTCAAAGAAGCCGTAACGAGGCTAGGTCACAACTAATAATTAACCTGTAGTTACACGGTATCAAAACAGTAGCATAAGAGATTCAAAAGTAATGGGACAGGGTAACATGCTATGGGGATAATACCAACATAAGGAATGACAGTAATAGTGGAATAAGACAATTAGGGTATTTGAACTGATAACAACAAGAAATCAAATCAAACAGGAAATAAGTGTACGACATCACCCTTCGTGCTTTTACTCTCAATTCTCATTAAGTAATGAAAATGTGCATGATGTCAACCTTCGTGCTTTATCACTCTTCCTCACCATATGCATAAATATCAATGTAAATATGCACGGAATAACTATTCATGCTTTAACACTCTTTCCTCACCCAACCAATAGCAACAACAATATCCTGGCAAGGGAATTAACAGTAAGTATTAATTACCTGAAAAGGGAATCAACAATAAGAATTAAATACGTCCCGGCAAGGGAATAAGCTATTACAAAACTTATACCAATAATCAACATCACAATTGCACCTGAACTAGAGTCAATGCTCAACAATAACCAAATACAAAGAAGAAAATCATATATCTTACTCAAGAGGGATAATCAACAATTTAGGCATACGTAGTAGTTATTAAGAAACATAACGATCACAATTTTAGACCCACGCGCATGCTTGACACTAATGTTGGGACGACCCAAAGGCTCATCACCTTTTTTTTATTCATCTATGTCTCAGAGGCCTCAAAACCGTATTTAAGGTTACCTGGATTTGCGTGCGCAGCCCGGGCGTATAGTCGAAAAACTTAAATATGAATTCTGTGAGAAAAATGCTAAATTTTTGATTTAAAATTATTAAATTTCACTTCTGTCAACATTTTGGCTAAACATACCCGGACCCGTGATTTGACGGTCCCGGAGGGTCCGTAGGAAAATAAGGGACTTTCGCGTACGCCCGAAATTGAATTTCGAGGTGCCAACCCCGAGAAATGAATATCAGACAAAACTGTTTTCTAGAAATAATTATGGAAATTGAAAATGAAATTTGATTGCAAGACTATGGTATCAGACCCGTATGTAGGTTCCGTCACCCGGTACAAATATTATATTTGATTTAAGCACTTTTTGTAAAGTTTGGTTGAAAATGGACGTCGTTTGGCGAGTTTTGGACTTAAAATGGAAATTTGATGTTTTATGAAAATGTGAAAGGAATCATGGATTTTGAGGCTTAAATTGTTGTACATGATGTTATTTTGGCGATTTGATCGCATGCATAAGATCATAGGATAATTTTGTGGTTGTGTGCATGTTTAGTTTGGAGCCCCGAGGGCTTGGGTGAGTTTTGGATATGCCACGGATTGCATTTTTAACATATTGAAACATCTCGTATCCTTGATCTGCAGGCTTTGCAATTTGCGAAGCCAGCATCGCATGAGAACTCGCAAAAATGAGCTGTTCATCGTAAATACGAGAGTTGGATCGGGTAGGTTGGTTTACAAACGCGACCAGCTTGTTCGCAAATGCGATGATTGTGATCGCAATTGCGAAGGTCCTTAGTTTTTGAAGCATTCACAAATTTGTATATTCTCTCGCATTTCCCATACTTATAGGGTTCGCAATTCCTATATCTGAGGCTTATAAAATTTTATACTTAGTCGAATTTTCACCATTCTTTCAAAACCCAAACTCCTTAAGCTAGTTTTGAAGAACAAATTTCATTCCAAATCATTTGTAAGTCAATTTTTACTCACTGCTTTCAATCTTTAACATCATTTATCATGATTGCAACTTAAAATCAAGGATTTCCATGGGTGAAATTGAGGATTTTTTGTAGAACCTAGGATTTTCCAAATATTGGGGATTTGGACCTCAATTTGAGGTCCGATTTCAAAATAAATCATATATATGGATTCGTGGGGGAATGGGTAACTAGTTTATTCTTCAAACTTCCGGTTTTGAAAACGTGGGCTCAGGGGCATTTTTGGACTTTTTAAGCAAAAGTTTCGGAAATCCATTTTTATGCATTCAAATTGATTCACTTAGTATTTGTTGATGTATTTAAGTAATTTTTGATTAGATCCGAGCAATTTTGTGTTGGAATCGAGGGGTAATGCTATAATTGAGGCTTTAGTTGAGTTCAAGTCATCGAGGTAAGTCTTCGGTCTAACCTTAGCTTGAGGGATTAGGAGTTGTGTCCTATTTGCTATTTATTTCTTGTTGAGTACGACGTTTAGGCATGATGACGAGTATATATACATTAGTGTCGATCATGACCGTGAGTCTTTAAATTTTTAATATCTTGATTTCATTGTCTCTCATGCCTTAGTGATGATTCCTATTTGTTGTGGAAAGTAGTGGAAAGAATGTGACTTGTGAACATTGAAGAGCAGTGGATCCAGTTGTGTAACAAACTGTGAATGTATGTATAAGTGATAATTAAAACTCTAGAGCATTGGCTCGGGTTGTGAAGTGAACTGTCATGTAAAAGTAAGAAAAGAGAAGAGATCATAATATTGTCCCCCATGCCGGTCAATTGTTAGGTTTACCTGATATATTTTGCAAACCCATTAGTATCTTTTCAAGTTGCAGTGATTGAAGTTCTAATATTTATTTTTATTGATTTTTTATCCCATCAAATATAGGTTGTCCACTGGGGAAGATATGTATATGCTAATATCCATAAATTCATCCACTTTCAGCTAAGTGTTAACGTTGTTGCTGTTATAATTAATGTTGTTGCTGCAGTTTCTGGTGATGTTGTACTGGA
The DNA here is from genome assembly GCA_034376525.1 of Nicotiana benthamiana. Lineage (NCBI taxonomy): Eukaryota > Viridiplantae > Streptophyta > Magnoliopsida > Solanales > Solanaceae > Nicotiana > Nicotiana benthamiana. Next base: position 106,085,253 of record CM067329.1, read on the forward strand.
AAAAATTGGGTTTACATTTATTGAAGTATTTAAGGATGACACGTCATGACGTGAAGGTTGGTCAGATAATGATGATTAGCAAAGAGATACGAGCTGCAGCAAGAACGAGCACTGGCATGAACAAAAGTACGAGCAGAGACACGAGCATAGGCACAAGCAGGGGCACGAGTACACTCAACACTCGTATCTATTTAAATCCAAGAATTTGGGAGAATGAACCTGACAGTAGAAGAAAGTACTGATACAATATTTAATGAACATTAAATATTGAAAACGTTAAAAAATCTATATTAAATATAATGATTATGTAACGTAGCATTTAATGTCTTTAATTGTCCATAATGGCCTTATTGGAAAAATGCATATCTCCAAGATGGCTATAAAAGGTAGAGAATGGATCAATTGTAAGGACGCGAAATGTTATTTGAATGCACTTATTTATTATATCATTATTGTCAAAATAATTCTTCTTTATTTATTCTTTTATTTTCAGTAACCCGAGTTTTTATAAAATTATCGCTTTAATCGAAAATCTATTTTTTGATTAAATAAATTGGTTCTGTTACTGAGAATCTGATAATCTATTCTTTTTATCTTATCTTTCCATGTTACATCAACCATGTCGAACAATAACGACAACATTCAAGGAAACAAAGGAAACCAACAACTTCATGAAATCTACATGATAATTACATCCATGTCCCTTCTCCACAAAGTTCTCCTCGACGGTCTCGAGAGGGCACTCCTGATGGATCTCATGCGAATGAGAACACTCGATTTGAAAATGTTGAAGCTATCGATGAAGCTTTGCAAAATTAATCCTTGCACAAGTTAATAAAGCTCTTGAAGCTTTTGCTAGTCAATTATCTGCTGCAACACTCACACCCCCTCCAAATTATAACACTTTGGAGAATCCTCGTTCTGGGTTTGTTGATTCAAGAAGTGGTGGAACCCCCAGTGAATCACAAGAAGGATTACCAAGTATTTAGTCAATTCAGATTTACAAAATTTAGTACTAATATTGCAGAAATAGCTCAAGGAGCAAAGTGACCACATAGAGCAAATACCTGAGGGGTAACCTGTAATCAAAGAGATAGACGCGGATAAATATTCACAACAACCCTAGAAGCCAACTGCTTCTCTCCTCCCTATTACAAAGAAACTCAAATGTCTGATATTCCAAAATACGATAGAACAAATTATCCACGAGACCATATGACCGCATTCATAAGGGCGTTAAAGGCAATTGCTTGACCAAACAGGAGATTGAATCAGTTTAACCGAAAATTGATTTTTGGTCAAAGCTAAAATTTAGAAGAGCTGGGTTATTGATAATCGAAAAAGTCTATAAAGAAAGTAAATTGAGAATGATATTATCAGAAAGCAAGTCAACTAAAGTATATTCCAATAGTAATTTGTGTCTCAATTGATTACATCTCTCCTTTTATAGGCCCCTTTGGGAATGTACGTTATGCCTAAGTCATAATGAGGCTATTATGAGTAATTAATGATATTAAATGTCACGTTACATGATCATTACATTGAATGCATATATTCCTTAACAGATTCAGCATTTAATACTCTTTAATGCCGTATTTTCACCCTTTTTTTAACTAGATTTATTTTTTCCATTGCTCGGATTGGAATAAGCTCAATCAGGGACTGTTGTCGATAAAATCGCCCAGTGGCTCTTCCTTTCTCCTTAATCGCACCTGATTTTGTAATTCTCGAACTGTAGCTCAATATGATTTATTGATCATCCCACGTGTCCTGATATGTCGTCATATATATGAATACAATTATCCCCAATACAGATAGTCCCCCCACTTTTCATTTATTCATCAGTTTGAATATATAGGAAGTGGAATTCATTAAAAGAGAATTTCTGTCGTCATTAATGCTCTTACAAAGTTGATGCTTCAATTGTCACCTCCTTTTAATGCTCTAGACACATGTCATTCTTTCATTGGTTGCATAATTTCGCAACACTTTCTTTGGCTTTCTTTTCAGCCTCACTGTGCACGAAGTGTCAGTATCATTATTATGGTTCTTCCGGTACCGTACTTTTCCTTTTTTCCGGTTACCCATTAGTATAATATAACTTCTTTTTATGTTTTATTTTGTATAAAGCGTATCATACACTCTAATCCTTCGAGACTTCTTTGTTGTTTTCTGCTTCACTTCAACTCTCTTTTCCATGGCTTCACCAAATCCTAACCCTAAGAGAACCTACATTCTGGATAGGTTCCCTCATGCTCCGATTAAACATAGAAAAGGGGGTAGACTCCATAATGTTGGATTTGCTCGTGGTGTTAGTACGTCAACTCCTTCTTCTAGATCTGGTCCCTCTTCTGGGACTAAAGGTTCACATTCTCAGAGGAGTTCCTCTCAGAACACCGAATCTTCTAAGCCACTTCGTGACACTGTGGTTGAGGAAATAATTCCTTCTGAAATTTCCTTTCATTATGATAGAATATCTCTTAGAACTCAAGTAGTTTCTCTAGACCGTGCTGATCCTTTCCCTACTCAAATCATAGATGTTTTAGCTCCCATAATTCGTAAGTATTGTTACTACAGTGATTATTTCCCAATCATCATTCCTAATTCAAATAAGAGGATCATATCTTACTTAATAGGATTCTCTTCTGTTTACACATACCCTTTTATTCTAGGGTTTAAACAGGCCATTAACCCGGTTATTCTAGACTTCTGTCATGTTTTCGACATGTGTTTTGGTCAAATTGGTTTGATTGTTTGGAGGATTGTTTCCTGCTTGAGGCATCTTGCTAAAATGGCGGACACTGAATTCGCTTTTCCCCACCTAATTCACCTTTACTCCCCTAGGCTTTTTCAAAACGGCGTATTTGGTTTAGTAGCCAGGAGTAAGAGGGTTTTAGTGAGTCTCGAGGATGATAAAGACCATGGCTGGTATGCCCGATTTGTTGCTGCTCCCTCTGCTGGTTTAGTGGGTGAAAATAACATTCACTTCCTAGAGAAGTGGAACTTTGCACGTAAGTGTTAAACTCTTCTCATGCCTTTTTATTTCTAGGCTCGCTTATTTTTAATTTTACTTCCTTTTCTTTTCAGCAACCATGGGCGTTGTGGAGTCTATGCCCAACTTTCGTGGTTGGGTAGAAAAATTGCTGAAAACTAGCCCAATGGAAGGCAGATCATGGAAAACCCTTTCCAACTGTTATTGTTGGAAAGTAAAGACTCGTGGTAAGGACTTCTATTTCCACCTTATCAATATTTAAATATTTTATGTTGTTCTAACTTTCATCCTTCTTTTTATCAGGATTCGCCATTCGAGAATTTACTCCAGAGGCCGTCTTGGAATACCGTGACTCCTTAAGTATTCGCTCTTCTTCAGCCCAAGATATATTCTTGGGCTTTGTAAAGAGAAAATCTGTTGAAGAGGATGATTCAGAATAAGAAGACAAGGGTTTTATTATGTCAAGACCACGAGCCAGGAGATGTATCATCTCTGAAGACGAGTCTAATGTCTCCCCTCACCTATCTCTTTCCGAGCCTGTTATTACTTTGGTAATAATCCCTGATGATGATGTTCCTCCTTCTGACACTAATGAGTCAATAAACAAACTCTTTATCAGTGGATTCGGTAGTGGAACTTTAGGACCAGTTCTAAGCAAACCTCATTTGTCTTCTTTTACCTCTTCTGTACCTGTGATTGCTTTTTTACCTTCATCGGCTACTACTTCCATCCCTTCCCCCATTCTTTTTTACTCCTTCCACTGCTCCTCCTTTAGTAACTCCTCCCCCCATTGTTTGTTGTACGGAGGTGGGCTCTTCGAGTAGGGGTTCCGCTATGAGGAGCGTAACCATTGAGGTTCTTGCCAACAACAGCCTTTTACGAAAGTCTGGACAAGAGATACTTGGCTCGAACCTTTGATTGGTCCAATTGCGAAGGCTAAACTTGCAAGCCATAGTAATTTGACCCTCATGAGCGATATAGTACATGCCACTCTAAAGGTATTTTCTTGTCCTTTATCTTATTAAAACTTTTTTATTTTTAAATTCTAACCTTACCTTTTTTATTTAGGCTAACCTCATGGTACTGAACTAATGACCCGAATCTCCTTTTTGGAGAAGTTGGCTCATGACTTGGAGAAGACTGCTTGTGATGCAGAAGAGGCTGCCCATAGTTCTCAATTGGAGGCAAACAACTGGAAGAACCAATTTGAAAGTGCACAAATTGACATGGAGAATTAATAGGAGAGGAAAAACACCTTAGAGCGGCAAGTTCAAACGTTAACCTTTGAGTTGGTGATGATTAAAGTTACCTCAAGCCAAACTGAGAAGAAAAACGCCTTGAATCTTTCTTTTCAGAACAGTTGTCCAAGGCCAACAAGGAAAATGGGGCTCTATAGACTTTGCTGTCTCAGAAAGAGATATATGCTTGTGAGCTAGCACAAAACCTTTCACGGTCACAAGAAGAACTAAGAGTTTCAATAGACAAGATACATTCCCTAGAGAGTTCTCATACCTTCCTTCAATCATCTTATAATGCTATATTGGCTTACAACGAAGAACTTATGAATAAAGTTACTGCTTAGGAGGGAGATTATGAACTTCTCGAAGAGAACCAATATTGAGGTAAGCTGGACCTTCTTAAAGTCTCGTCGTGACACCTTGGTGGAAATGGGCCAAGAAATATTTAGCTTGGATTAGCCTAGGTGAATGAAGCCATCGAACGAGCACAACAACCACAAAGTTTTTCATCTCCCGAGGTTGAAGTTCCTATGATTGTTGAAATTGTCACGAGTGTCACTCCTTCCTCAAATTTATACATGCCTCTTGATGCCAATCAAGCTGATGCTTTGCCGGTTGACGCTCATGCTGCTGTAATTGAAGATCAACCTTCAACTGTTGACGATGTTGTTCCAATTGAGCTTGCTAATGATCCTTCTTCTGTTCCTTATTCTTAATTAAAGAATTTCACATTTTCTTCAAATTCCCTTTTTGTTGTTATCTATCTGGAAAACTATGCTTAAGGTTTTTGGCTTCTTGAGATAATTTCTTTTTTTTTTTTTATAATCAAGCCCTTGGTTATCAATTAAGGTCTGACTTTAGAAATACAAGTTCCCAAGTCTTGTTATGGGGCATTTTTTTATGAACAATTCTATGACTAAGTTTATATCTAGTCTTTAGTTTTTTAAATATTAAGAAGTTATAATTAAACTTCTCTTTGTTCTATTTGAGCTTTTTATTTTTAAGGACTTAAAGAATAGCCTGCATTTTCGTTCTTTAAAAATGCTTCTATTAACCTCATGAATAAATATCACGAGTATTATAAAAGAGGGTCCTTTTAAATTTTGACACTTGATGAAGAAGATGTCTCAACTTCATAATGGTGTTTATTATAAGATAAAAGAAATAGGAAAACACATGTTTCTTTGCAATAACTTGGACAAGTTTTTATTTCTGAACCTGGACAAGTTTTGAATAATGCTTTACATGTATTTTAGTTACATCAATAGCTTTCTCGTAACTGCTTTTCCTGTAACAAATTTATACAAAAGAAGAACAATTGATACAAGGTTTTTCCTTATAACCTGTTTTAGTACATAGTCTTTACCCTAACTGTTTTGGGGTACCTTGGGTCCCTTTAACTTCCAAAAATTAGGAAGGGTTTGAGAAGTAACTCCATTGTTCTACTAGGATGAATGCCATGACTCTATAACTTCCACTCCATACTTAGCTCTTATTAGGCTTGATTTTTACTCAATCTTCTTGCCTTCTATATATATGTATATTCTATGTAGTCCCCCAAGTGTTTGAGTGTTGAAGTATGAAGCCTCGAGCACTTGATTATTTCTTTCACCTAGTCCTTTTCCGTAAAAGGAAATACATACGCGACTCGGGGTGCGATTATAGATGAAGATTGCTTAACCCATTTGTATGTCTATCAGATTAATGTTAACCCTGGGCCAGAAATTTTAGTTTATTTCATTTTGTCATACAGGTCGTGACTCATCATTTAGTACGGGTGAGCGTTTTGCCTATCATCTGAAATCCTTAGTAAAATTGTAACAAATCAAAAAATGAAGTTTAACATGATGATTCTTGACCGTGGGTTTCCTTTTGATGATACCTGACTGTGGGTTTTCCTTTGATGATACCTGACCCTGGGTTTTCCTTTTCCCTTAGAAATAGTATCTCTTCAAATGAACAACATTCCAATGTGAAAGAAGTATTTTCCCATCCATTGTTTCCAATTCATATGCTCCTTTTCCTACAACATCACAAACCTTGTAGGGTCTTTTGCATGTTGGACTTAGTTTACCTACGTTGACTGGCTTTGTCGATTGAAAAACTTTTTTAAGCACGAATTCTCCAATTTTGAAGTATATCAGACGAGCTTTCCTGTTGTAATATCGTTCGATCACTTGTATTTGTGCTGCCATTCTTATTAATGCAGCTTCTCTCCTGCCTTCAAATAAGTCCAAATTGATCTGCATCTCTTCGTCATTAGACTTTTAGGCTACTTGTGAGAATCTTGTACTTGGTTCTCCTTTGTGCGATATGCCCATAAAACCCCGGGTAATACTTCAGGCAAATTACCCTTTAACTCCTCTAATTATTTCTTTAAATTATTTATTATAACTTTGTTCGTGGATTCTTCTTGCCCATTACCCACTGGATGATAAGGTGTAGATGTTATGCTTTTGATTTGCTGGCTCTCAAGAAATTCTATGACTTGAGCCCTGATAAATTGAGGGCTATAGTCGCATACGATTTCCTTTGGTACACCAAATCGGTAGATGATATTTCGCCAGATAAAATCTTTAACTTCCTTTCCTCACACCTGTTTAAATGCTCCTGCCTCCACCCATTTAGTGAAATAATCAGTAAGTACGAGAAGAAATTTTACATGTCCTTTTGCTCGAGGTAACTGTCCCACTATATCCATTCCTTATTTCATAAACGACCATGACGCAATGACTGAATGTAATAATTTTACTGGCATGCGCATATTGTTACCATACTTCTGGCATTTATCGTATTTAGCCATGAAACGTGCCGCTTCTTCTTCTATTTTAGGCCAATAGAACCCTACTCTAATCAAGGTTCTCACCAACGACCTACCTCATGCGTGATTCTTGCAATGCCCCTCATGTATTCCCCTCATCATATACTCTGTTTGAGAAGGTCCGAAGCATCTGCTTAGGACCACCAAACATTTCACGGTAAAGGTTCCCTGACTATAAACACTAACGAGAAGCTTTTTTGCAAAGTGAATATGCTTGTTTCTTGTCATTAGGAATGGTACTGTAATGTAAAAAAACAACAATTTCGTTCCTCCAATCCCAAGATAAATTACTAAAACTTACCTCATCATTATCAGGTTCGAGAACTGAACGAAACAAGTATATAACTTAGGCGTTTGCATCATTTGCTACATCTGCTGCGGATGCGATATTGGCTAAAGCATCTGTTTCTCCATTTTCTTCCCTCGATATTTGTATGACCTACCAAATTTGGAATTGCCTTATCAATTCCCGTACCTTTTCCAAGTACTGTTGCATCCTTGCTTCCCTGGCCATGTAGGTCCAGCATTTGACTAACCACGAGTTGCAAATCACTTTTGATCACTACTTGATTTATACCAACTTCCCGTGCCAAGTCGATACCTTCAATCACAGCTTCATACTCCGCTTCATTGTTACTCATGGAATGACACTTAATTGCCTGCCTAATAGTTTCACCTGTAGGTGGTACTAATATAATTCCTATTCCTGCGCCATTTATATTAGATGATCCATCAGCGAATAAGGTCCATGCTCCTAGATTAGCCCCATTAAGTATTTGTACTTCTTTTTTTGCTTCGAATTGCATTCTTTGGCTAAAATCAGTCAGGAAATTAGCTAATATCTGGGACATTATTGTTGTTCTAGGTAGGAACGTGATTTCATATTCACTCAGTTCTATGGCTCATTTGGCTAACCTTCCTGAAAATTCATGTTTATGCAAAATACTACGTAAAGGATATGTAGTTTCCACAACAATGGGAAGACATTGAAAATATGGTCTTAACTTTCTAGATGCCATGATTAAAGCAAGTGCTAGTTTTTCCAGTTGTGGATACCGCGTCTCTGCATCTAATAAAGATGTACTAATCTAATAGATAGAAGATTGTTTACCCGGTTCTTCACGAACCAATACCCCACTTACTACAACTTCTGAAACAGTAAGGTAGATAAAAAGTCTCTCCCCAGCCTTTGGTTTTGCTAAAAAAGGGGGATTTGATGGGTAAGTCTTCAGATTCCTAAGTGCCTGTTGACACTCCTCATCCCACTCAAAATGATCCTGCTTTTTAGGGGCCAAGAAAAATTTGAAACACTTTTTCGATGATTTAGAACTGAATCTCCCCAAAGCTATGATTCTTCCCGTCAGTCTTTGTACTTCTTTCTTGTTTGAAAGTATATCATGGATTTCTTCAATGGATTTAATTTGCGCAAGATTTACTTCAATACCACGGTTAGAAACAAGAAAACCTAAAGCCTTACCTGATGCATAGCAAATGCACATTTTTCTGGATTCAACTTCATATTATACTTTCGTAAAATTTTAAACATGTTAGACATGTGGGCTATATGATCTTCAAAATGGTGATACTTAACTAGCATATCATATATATACACCTCCATGGTCTTATCCAAATGTTCGTGAAACATTTGGTTAACTAACCTCTGTTACCTCGCACCCGCATTCGTAAGACCAAAGGGCATTACCTTATAACAGTAAGTCCCATCTGTCTGTTATGAAAGAAGTTTTTTCCTCATCTCCTGGATCCATCTTGGTTTGATTATAGTCTGAATATGTATCTAAAAAATTTAATAGCTCATGCCCTGCAGTATCATCTATTAATTGCTCTATGCCCTGCAGTAGCATCTATTAATTGATCTATGTGTGGTAAAGGGAAGGAATCTTTTGGAGAGTCTTTATTAAGGTCTGTATAATCTACACAAACTCGCCACTTACCATTCTTTTTAGGAACCACAACAGTGTTAGCTAACCAATTACCTCACGAATTGAACCAATTTTCATCAATTTTTTAACTTCTTCTTGAATCAACTTATTCTTGAAAGTTCCTTGCTTTCTTTTCTTTTTCTTGATTGGGGGTATGATAGATCTTTGTTTATTTTATGAGTCATGACCTCTGGTGGTATTCCTGTCATGTCAGAATGGGACCAAGCAAAACAATCTACATTAACTTTTAAAAAATCAGCTATCTTATGCTTTACCTCTGGGCTGAGATTAGTTCCTATATACACTGTCCTCTCGGGCCAGTGTATAAATAAAACCACAACCTCTAATTCTTCAATGTTGTTTTAAGGTTCTCGTTCTCCTTTGGTTCTTGAATTGTATCAGGTCTTGAATCCATATCTATTTGCTCTTGTTCAGTTGAGGTTGATACCTTGTATCCCCCACCTGAATTCTATAATTGCTATTTGTCTTCACCCTTATCAGTCAGACTTGTAACAAAATTGATGCTTCTGGATGTTTGCCGATCGCCTCTGATTTTACATATCCCCCAAGGTGATGGAAATTAATAACATGATGTAATATTGATGGAAAAACATCCATGTAATGGATCCATGGCCTTCCAAGAAACTTGTTGTAAGCCATTTCCATGTCTACGACTTTAAATTTGGTGTCTTTAACGACGCCTTCTGCAAATGTAGTAAGGATTGCTTCTCCATTTGTTACAACACTAAAGTTGTCAAATCCCGACAAAATGTGTGCTTTTGGAATCAATTTATCCTCAGCTTGCATCTCACGCAACACTCGTATTGCTTCTCCATTTGTTACAACACTAAAGTTGTCAAATCCCGACAAAATGTGTGCTTTTGGAATCAATTTATCCTCAGCTTGCATCTCATGCAACACTCGTATCAAAATGATATTTATGGAACTGCGTAGATAAATCAAAACTCGTTATACATTAGTATCATGTACAAGTAAAGATATTACCAGTGCATCGTTATGTGGAGTTAAGAGACCCTCAGCATCTGCATCATTGAATATGACATTTTCTTCTTCTAGTACATGTTGCAACTGCTTCCCATGAGTTATTGATATCTTGTAAGTTTTATTAATTCCGGTATAGGAAACTCCACAGATATCTTCACCCCCACTTATAACATTGAATGTTCTTTTGGGCGAGGGCGGTTTCGGAGGCTCCTATCTGTTCTTCATATATGCTTGTTTACCTCTTTCACTAAATAGCTCAGTGAGATACCCTTGCTTTAACAAATGATCAACCTCGCCCTGCAAAAATCTGCAATCTGCGTTTTTATGCACGTGATTGTTGTGAAATTCGCACCAATGATCAGGGTTTCGTCTGTTTTGGATTTGACCTTATCTCCTTTGTCCATTGTACCTTTTCTCCCATGCTTCTCAAAATAGCTATGAGCTCAGAAGTACTTACGTTAAAATTGTAACCAGCAAACCTTGCTTTTAAACTTCCATCATTATCTCATGGTCCATGTGAGTTCCGATAATCTCTTAACCTTTATGAGGATCCTGATTCCCTACTTCTAGATTTATGATCGTACCTTTGACTATCATGCCTTTACCGTGAATCCTTTCCCGCAGGTCCTATGTAAGGCTCGTACCTATTCTTCCCAGATCTTTTTTCGTGCCTTTAACTTACTTTTCCTTCTGTTTTATGTCGTAGAATGATATCTTCCTCAATCGTCATCTTTTACTGTATCTGTTGTAAACATCATTCCACGTTGTTGCTGTGAATTCTCGAAGGCTTTCCTTGAGCCGTCTCATAGCTTCTGAACTCTTCTCTTTCAAATTATTGGTGAAGGCTATGCCTGCCCAATTGTCAGGTACTCGTGGCAATGTCGTCCTTCCCGTTGAAATCTATCTACGTACTCTCTAAGAACCTCTGAATCTCCTTGTTTGATTTTGAAGATATCCTTCATTCTTTTCTCAACTTTTTGAGATCCCGAGTATGCTTTAATAAATAGATCTGCAAGTTCGGCAAACGAATTAATAGAATTTTCAGGTAAAAGATAATACCATGTTAGTGCTCCTTTAGTGAGCGTTTCACCAAATTGTTTAACCAAAACTGATTCAATCTCCTGCTTGGTAAAACCATTTCCCTTGACACATGTTGTAAATGCGATAATGTGATCTTGCAGGTCTGTTGTTCCATCATAGTTTGGAATATAGGGCATCTTGAACTTCTTAGGAATTGGGAGATGGGCAGCACTCGGTTTCCTGGACTGTTGAGAATATTTATCCATATCTACCCCTTTGATCACAGGCAGTACCCCGGGTATTTGCTCTATGCGGTCACTTTGCTCCTTGAGTTGTTTGTGCAATGTTAGTACTAAATTTATTTAAATTAGAATTAAGTGGATTACCTGGGTCTCCCTCGTGTGTTTCACTAGGGGTTCCACCACTGCCTGAATTAACCAGCCTGGAACGAGGATTCTCCAAAGTATTACGATTCGGAGTAGGTGTAGGTGTAGGTGTAGCAGCAGGTAATTGACTAATAAAAGCCTGTAAAACCTTGTTGACCTGAGTAGTAATAAGTTTTTTCAAAGATTCATCCATAGTTTCAACATTCTCAAATTGAATAGTTTCAACATTCTCAAATGGAACTTGACTGTCTGTGTGAAAGTTTTCAGGAATTCCTTCAAGAGATTGTCGCGGCGAGTCTTGTGGAATTGGAACTTGATTCTCATTATTTTGTGGAACTCCCTGATTTTGATTATTGATTTGATTTCCTTGGGCATTGTCGTTGTTATTCGACATAGTTGATTCAACACAGAAAAACAAGTTAAGATATAATTGATTATCAAATTCCAAGTAACAGAACCAATTTCTTTTAACCTAAAAATAGATTTTTGGTCAAAGCTAGAATTTAGAAGAGTCGGGTTACTGATAATCAAAAAAGTATATAAAGAAAGAAACTTGAGAGTGATATTATTAGAAAACAAGTAAATTAAAGTATATTCCAATAGTAACTTGTGTCTCAATCGATTACATATGTCTCCTTTTATAGGCCCCTTTGGGAATGTACGTTATGCCAAAGTCATAATGAGGCTATTATGAGTAATTAATGACATTAAATGTCATGTTACATGATCATTACGTTGAATGCATATATTCCTTAACAGATTAGGCATTTAATACTCTTTAATGTCGTATTTGCACCCTTTTATTAACCAGATTCATTTTTTCTATTGAACGGATGGGAATAAGCTCAAATAGGGACAGTTGCTGATACTCTCGCCCCGTGCCTCTTCCTTTCTCCTTACTCGTACCTGATTTGTAATTCTCGAACCGTAGCTAAATATAATTTATTGATCATCCCATGTGTCCTGATACGTCGTCATATATATGAATACAATTTTCCCTAATACAAGTATTGGCCAAGAAATTTGGCGAAACACACACTAAGGGTGCATTAACATGGTATTCCCTTTTACCTGAAAATTCTATAAATTCTTTTGCTGAGCTGGCAGATTCTTTTATTAAAGCACACTCGGTAGCTCAGGAAGTCAAAAAAAGAATGGAGGACATTTTCAAAATCAAACAAGGGGACTCAAAATTGCTCAGAGAGTTTGTAGATAGGTTCCAGCATGTAAGAATGACATTACCGCGTGTACCTAACAATTTGGCAACTATTGCATTCACAAGCAACTTGAATGAAAAAAGCTCAGAAGCTACGAGGCGACTCAAGGAGAATCTTCGTGAATTCCCAGCAACAACATAGAATGATGTTTATAAGAGGTATAGCACGAAGGTGACGATTGAAGAAGATATTATCTCACGATATCAAAAAGAAGAAAAGATAAGTTCGATACACGTAGAAATCGAAAATAAGGTCTAGTAAAAATAGGTATGAACCATACATGGGACCTGCGGGAAGAGACTCACGGTCAAAACAGGATAATCAGATGTACGACCATAGATTAAGGAATAGATAATCACTTGCCATAAAAATCGGGGAATGATCGAAATACACGTGAGTCTCGAGATGATGATAGAAACTTAAAGGCAAGGTTCGGCGTTTATAATTTCAATGTAAGCACTTCTGAATTCGCAGCTATTTTGAGAAGCATGGGTGATAAGGTACGATCGGTAAAAGAGATGAGATCAAATCCAAATAGGCGTAACCCAGATTATTGGTGCAAATTTCATAATGATCACGAGCATAAGACAACTTATTGTAGGTTTTTACAGAGTGAAGTTGATCATTTATTAAGACATGGGTATTTCACTGAGTTATTCAGTGAGAAAGGTAAGCAATCATACATGAAGAATAGGCAGGAGCCCCCTAAATGACCTTCTCCAAAAAGGACCGTCAACGTTATAAGCGGGGTGAATGCATTAATGGTGTGACATACACCGCAGCTAATAAGATTTCCAAAATTGCAATTACTCAAGGGAAACAGATGTGACATTTCTTAGAAGAGGAAAGCATTACATATTATGATGCAGATGCAGATGACATCATTTCTTCATATCGATGCACTGGTAATATCTTTCCTTGTACATGATACTAATGTAAAATGAGTTTTGATTGATCCAAGTAGTTCCGTGATCATTATTTTGCTAAGAGTATTGCATGAGATGCAAGCTGAAGATAGATTAATACCAAAGGCGCACACTTATCTGGATTTGACAATTCTAGTGTTATCACAAAATGAGAGGTAATACTCAGTACATTCACAAAAGAAGTTTTCAAAGACACAACATTACAGGTAGTGGATATGGAGATGGCTTACAATATGATTCTTGGGATATCGTGGATTCACGAAATGGATGCTGCTCCTTAAACTTTGCATCAAGTTATTAAATTTCCATCACCATGGGGAATATGTCAAATCCGTTGAGATCAACATATATCCAGGGATATTAACTCTGTAGCAGATGTAAGTACGAAAAACAAAGAAAAATAGTAATCACAGAAGCCAATTGAGGGACCCACGACACAAACCTCAATTGAACAAGGGCAGAAAAATGTGGACTTAAGGCCCGATACCATTCAACAACCAGAGGAAAATGAAAATATCAAAACAACCATTGAAGAGCTCGAGGCTATAGTGTTATTCGCGCAATGGTCTGACAAGAAAGTCTACATAGGGGTGAATCTAAGACAAGACATGAAAGGTAAGTTAATTGAATTTTTGAAAGTTAACATAGACTGCTTTGCTTTGTCCAAATTTGATATGATAGGAATACCACCGGAGGTAATGAATCACAAATTAAATGAAGACACATCGTATCTTCATGTCAAACAAAAGAAAAGAAAGCTAGAAACTTTCGAAAATCAGGTGATTCAAGAAGAAGTTCAAAAATTACTAAAGCTTAGGTCAATCTGTGAGGTAAAGTATCCTAATTGGTTAGCCAATCCTGTTGTAGTACCAAAGAGGAACGATAAGTGGCGAGTTTGTGTTGATTACACAGATCTTAACAAGGCTTGTCCTAAAAGTTCTTTTCCACTACCACATACAGATCAACTAATAGATGCTACTGCAGGACATGAACTATTCAATTTTTTAAATGCATATTCAGGAGACAACCAGATCAAAATGGATTAGGAAGATGAGGAAAAAACTTCATTCATAATAGACAGGGGGACTTACTGTAATAAAGTAATGCCTTTTAGTCTCAAAAATACTGGTGCAACTATCAAAGGCTAGTGACTAAAATGTTTCAAGAGCATCTGGAAAACTCCTCATTCAAAAGATCATATATCACACTTGTCTAATACGTTTCACATTTTGCATAAATTTAATATGAAATTAAATCTAGAGAAATGTGCATTTGGTGTTGCATCAGGTATGTTTTTGGGCTTTCTTGTTCCTAACCGTGGTATTGACTTCAATCCCGCACAGATTAAGGCCATTGAAGAAATCCCTGATGTGCTTTCAAGTAAAAAAGAAGTGCAAAGATTGACAGGAAGAATTGCAGCCTTGGGAAGATTCATTTCTAAATCATCAGAAAAGTGTTTCAAATTCCTTTCAGCTCTTAAAAGGAAAGATCATTTTGAATGGAATGAGGAATGTCAGCAGGCACTCACAATTTTGAAGACATACTTATCAAATCCACCATTTCTCGCAAAACCAAAGGCTGGAGAAAGATTGCTCATCTACCTTGCTATTTCAGAAGTAGCGGTAAGTGCTATTTTAATCCGTGAGGATCAAGGTATGTAATCTCCGATCTATTATATCAGCAAATCTTTATTAGATGCGGAGATACGATATCCTCAATTAGAAAATCTTGCACTTGCATTAATCATGGTATTTAGAAAATTGAGACCATACTTTCAATGTCATTCTATTGCCGTAGCAACTGCTTTTCCACTATGCAATATTCTACATAAGCATGAATTATCAGGAAGGTTAGCTAAGTGGGTTATAGAGTTAAGTGAATATGACATCACATACCAAGCTAGAACTACTATAAAATCTCAAGTGTTAGTTGATTTCGTGGCTGATTTGAGCCAAGGGATGCAATTAGAATCAGAAAAAGAGTTGCAGGTATTCAATGGAGCTAACCCATTAACTTGGACCTTATTTACTGATGGTTCATCTAACGTACAAAGTGCAGGTTTAGGGATTATTTTGGTACTTTCTACGGGTGAAACCATTCGATAAGCTATTAAATGTCATTTCAGGACTAACAATGAGGCAGAGTATGAGGCTATGATTGGAGGTTTAGAAATGGCACAAGAGCTTGGCATAAATTAGATTATAATCAAAAGTGATTCATAGCTCGTAGTTAATCAAATGATGGGGACATATACGGCTACAGAATAAAGGATGCAACAGTACTTAGAAAAGGTACGGAGTTGATAAATCAATTTCAAACCTGGAAAGTTACGCAAATACTAAGGGATGAAAATATTGAAGCAGATGCCCTAGATAACCTCGTATCTGCTGCAGATGTGGCAAGAGATACGAATTCTTTAGTTATTCATTTATTCCATTCAGTTCTCGATCCCGATAAAAAGGAGGTAAATTTTAATAACTTAACTTTGGATTGGAGGAACGAGATTATTGCTTTTTTGCAGTATAGAATTGTCCCTAAAGATAAGAAAAAAGCTCATGCACTTCGAAAAAAGACAGCTCGGTATTGCTTAAAGCAAGACAATCTTTACCAAAAAATATTCATTGCGGGAATCATAGAGGAGGAAGGTCATTGCTAAGAACCCTAATTAGAGCATGTTATTAATTGTTTAAAATGGAAGAAGAAGCGGAAAGTTTCGTGGCAAAATGCGATAAATGCCAAAGGTACGGTAATAATATGCATAGACCTGTGAAGTTATTACATCTGGTCATTGCACCATGGCCATATATGAAAGGGGGATGGATATAATGGGTCCACTACCACAAGCAAAAGGATAGGTAAAAGTTTTGCTCGTGCTCACTGATTATTTTACTAAATGGGTGGAGGCAGGAGCATTCAAACACGTGCGAGAAAAGGAAGTTAGAGATTTTATTTGGCAGAATATTATATGCCGATTCAGTGTGTCAAAGGAAATCATGTGTGATAATGGCCCTTATTTTATAGTCGCTCAAATCACGGAGTTCTTTCAAAGTTGGCAAACCAAAAGGATTACATCTACACCTTATCATTCTGTGGGTAATGGGCAAGCTGAGTCAACAAACAAGTCATTTCAACACATTAAAGAAGAATTTAGAAGAATCCAAAGGCAATTAGCAAGAAATGTTACCTGGTATTTTGTAGGTATATCGCACAACAATAAAAACAAGTACAGGAGAAACACCATTCTCATTGATTTATGGAGCTGAAGTTTTTATTCCAGTTGAGATAGGAGAGCCAAGTACAAGGTTCACACATGCGTCAAAAGAGTCTAATGACGAAGAAATACGGGTAAATCTTGATTTACTTGAAGGAAGAAGAGAAGCTGAACTAATAAGAATGGCAGCTTAGAAGCAGGTCATAGAACGATACTTTTACCCTAGAGCACGCCTCAGGTTCTTCAATATTGGGGACTTCTCGCTCAAAAAGATTTTTCAATCTACAAAGGTAGCAAATGCTCGATAATTTAGTCCAACATGGGAAGGACCCTATAGAATTCATGATATTGCATGAAAATGAGCATACGAGCTGGAAACAATGGATGGCAAGATACTACCTTCACATTGGAATGATGTGCATCTGAAGAAAATAATATTTCTAATGAATACCAACGGTCAGGTATCCATATTTTTGAATTTAATTTTTCAGTTGTTAAAATTTTACTAACTATTTTAGATGATAGGCAAAAAGCTAACCCGTGCTAAATGATGAGTGGACCTGCAAGGCACATGGAATGAATTAAACTTCCTGGCCTAGGATTACAATTATTTTGATAGAAATTGAAACGGGTTATGGAATCTGCATCTATAATCATATTTCCGAATCCCGTATATTTTTCCTTTTTAGGAAAAGGATCAAATGATAGGACCAATCAAGTGCTCGAGGCTTCATACTTCAACGCTCAAACACTTGGGGGACTATATAATATGCACGGACAGGTATATAAAGAGGGAAAAGAAGATTGGGAAGTAATCAAAGATCAAGCCTAAAACATTCACTCATTGAATGAGTCAAGTGCAGAGTGAAGTCACGAGCTAAGGCTAAAGGAAAACCTTGTCATAGTTAGGATGAAGGCAATGTACTGAAACGGGTTATAAATAAAAACCTCGTTTTTATTTTTATCTTTTTTTAAAAAAAAATGTTACAAGAAAAATAGTTATGAAATGCAATTCAACAAAAACTAGACAAAGTTCAAACGAAAACTTGTCAAAGTTATTTCAAAGAAACATGTGTATTACTATTTCTTTCATCGTATGTTAACACCATTATGAAGTTGAGACGTCTTCTTCATTAAGTGTCAAATATAAAAACGCCATGTTTTATAAAACTCATGATTAATTTGAATATTCATGACGTTAACAGACGCATTTTTCTTTAAGAATTAAAAAATGTAAATTATTCTTTAAGTCCTTTGAAATAAAGGCAAGAATATATAAACCGGAAGTGCAACGAAGAAACTTCTTAATATTAAAGAGTTTAAATTAAGTATGAACTTAGTCTTGAAATTGTTTATACATGTCGCCCCATAAAAGGTCTTGGGAGTTGATTTTTCAAAACAGCCCTTAAATGAGACTAGGGGTTTTGACTATAATTGTTCAAAAACAACACAAAGAAATTTAAACAACTTATTTTTGTCACTAGGAAGATGAAGGAACTTAAGTAGGAACATCGACAGCAATGGGCTCAGCTTGACTTGCAGCAGTGGGCAAAGCTTGGCTTGAAGGAATGGGGATACCCGTATCAATTTCAACATTTTAGAAGTTTCAGCTACGGGGAAGAAAAAACTTGGTTTTGTTGAGTTCTTCCAATAGTTTCTTTAATCTTGGCTAACTCAGATTCCAAGTTAAAATTCTCTCGGTATCATGGCGAGAATTTAGGAACCCCCAACCCATTACGATTGACTCATCCTCAAGGATTTAATAATCCCTTTCCCAGTCAGCAATTTCATTCTTTAACTTTTCATTTTCATCCAAAGCAGACGTGTAAGAAGCTTTAAGAGATGCATGAGAGCTTTCTAAGGCGCAAACCTTATCAGTAGAAGCTCGAAGGTATTCTTAGGATTAGGTAAAATTCTGCACGAGCACACCAACATAAGCCTCTTTCTCACCCAAGATAGCCTTCAATTCTCTAATCTCTTCACTTTCTTTGGACAACTGCTCAGAAAAAACAAGTTTCAAGACGAGCCTTTTCTTGCTCTACTTGACTTGAGGAAGTCTTTGCAACTACCAATTCCGTAGTCAAGGCCCGTACCTGTTGTCCTATGGTACTCTTGCTTTCTTTTAGGTAATCCACGTCAATCCCAAGACTTCATATTGTTCCTTCCAATTGTATGCCTCTATCTGAGAATCACACACTAATTGCTATGAAAGAGTAATCCTCCTCATCAACTCCGTACCGATGAGATTGTCTAAGAAAATAGAAAGGAAATGAGAATCCTAAAGATAGAAAAATGACAAAGTAAAAGTTTTAATAGAAAAGGGAGAATACCTTCAAGGAATCATGCACAATGTCATTCATGAGTGTTAAGGAACTATTTCTCTCTAGCTTAGCTTTTTCAATTGGACCGATTAAAGGCGTTAGCCACGTATCTGCTTGACCTGATTTCCTTAAAGACTACCCCCAGCGGGGACTTCTCTGGTCACTTGCCTCATGGTACCACTTCCACAGGAAGAGCCAACCTTCACACAGTGACAATATGGATAAGGAATTGTCGAAGGAGGAACAGTAGAAGTAGTAAATACATTAGCCTAGGAAGGAGTGGGAACAGCCGAAATGAGCAAAGAAGGAGTCACAAACACGAGAGTAGAGAAGGAAGCCCGGGGTGCTACATCAAAAATGGGGCCTAGGCTTTCACTACCAAACACGCTGATAAAAAGTTGCTCAACGGAGTCATGAGCAGCAACAGGAGTGTTAGAAACTACGCTTTACGCTAGAGGGGGGGGGGGTGAATAGCGTATTAATAGAATTTAGCGTTTTCTTGCGGAATTTAAACTTTGCAGGAAGTAAAATAAATGCAGAAAAATAAACTTACACAAAGAGTATACTGGTTGGCCACCAACGTGGTTAGTCCAGTCCCCGAGAGACTCTCTCGAGATTTTTCACTATCTTGTTAAGCTTAAGGGTGCTCAACAAACCGTTACACACTTGAGGACACAAGCCTCAAACAGTTGCTCGGAGATCGCAATCTCAAAGACTTCACCCAAGGAAACGCAAGTTCCTTGAAACAAGAGAATCGCAATTCTCTTACAAGTATATCAAATACTTGGACACTCACTTACCTAAAGTACTCCTTATTGAGTAGATATGAGTAAAAGAATATGTTCAAGATCACAACAACTTTAAGCAATAATATGGCTCTCAAAAGCTTTATGAAATGAGTAGAAAATGAAGAACAATTGAATGAAAGCTTATAGCAATGTAATGATCAGTTTGTGTATGTTGTTGTTAAAACACTGAAATGAAGCTGTATTTATAGTTAAAAAAGTTGGTTCAACCATTGTCTAATTGCCAATTAAGAGTTGCTGAAATTACTCAGTGATAATCGATTATTAAGACCAAACAATCGATTATCTGCCAGTCAGTTTAAAAATCAATCCCGGATTTAACGCTTCACAATCGATTATACATAATCTATAATCGATTACTGGCAATATTCAAAATCAATAATCGATTATACTAAGTTCATAATCGATTACTTTAGCAACGTTCTAAAAATCATTTCCAGATTTTAAGCAAAACATCGATTATATAAAATCAATAATCGATTACTTCAGCAACGTTCTAAAAATCATTTCCAGATTTTAAGCAGAACATCGATTATCTAGAATCAATAATCGATTACCTTATGGTATTTGAAAATCATTTGACAACGGCTAGCTTCAACAATCGATTGTCCTTTGCAACAATCGATTACTTGTTATTTTCTGAAAATCATAAAACTTACTGTCTCAGTGATAATCGATTATCTAAAGACATAATCGATTACTTAATTAAATTTAAAATCACTGGAAGACATCAACTCAACACAATCGATCACCATTAGTTCATAATCGATTATTTTGAGTATTGAAAAACTTTACCTCAACAACAATCGATTGTCATTTGTTCACAATCGATTATCATGCAGATTTGGAAAAACCTGATGTTCACTGTCTTCCTCACAATCGATTACCATTAATTCATAATCGATTGTCATGCAGTCTTGGCTGAGAAACAATCAATTATCATAAGTAGATAATCGATTATTTTAGCCCAGATTTTTGAGGCATGTTTAGAAAATATTTTGTCTAATGTAAATATGCATGATTTAAAATCTTTTTGACACAGAATTAAATATGCATGATTTTGGAAAATAGTTTTATGAGAGAGGCCATACTATGAGTCAAGTTATAGGATCGAGATTACAATTTAGAACAACTCAATAACAATTAAAAGCTATATCTTGAACTTCAATCTTATTCACAACCATTGTGCGCTTGTACTTGAATTCCGTCATATATTAATTTTTGCTTCGTTTGTCATTCATCAAAACCTACAAAAGAGTACACGTTTAGTATATTGCATTGAGAACGTGTTTCTAACAATTTCCCCCTTTTTGATAATGGCAAACATTAAGCGGGATATGCAATTTAGGCAAAAGATATTGACAATTCAAGACAAGTAACAATTATGCAATTTTGTTCTTGTTCCCCCTCAATTTAAGAGTTCCCCCTCAATTTTAGCTTATAAGCAATCAATGAATTAAGAGGTGGTGCATACCCGATATCCCGTTTTCTTCCCCCTTTTGCCATTAGCAAAAAAAAAATAGTAAGGAAAGATGCAAAAAGATGAAATAAACAAGGTTTATTTATTGGAAAAAAAAGAGGGTACATCAATGGGAACCAAAGAGAACAACAGCAAAAACCACACAAAACACAAAAAAAATTTATTCATTTCCGTCGTTGTCCGCCTCGTTATCCGGCTCTGCTTCAAAAGGAACGAGAGTTGCATATGGATAATTGACATGATCAAAATATCCATGGATCTCATGAGTGAGTTGAGCAAACTGGTCGGATATGGTTTGGAGAGTAGGCTCTTGGGACGAACGAGCACGACGGGGTGGACGACTTGAAGAAGGAGCTGGAGCATGATCACCATCATGATGGAAAGAAGACTCCGAGATTTCCCAAATTTTGGTACTCCTTTTGAGAGGACCATTTTCCGTGACAAATCCGGATGCTTCAAGGAAGTTCATAATGAGGAGGGCATAAGGAAGAGGCATGTCATCACCGATGGCATCGAGCATATGAATTTTGATGAGCCGACACCAATTTATTTTGGCTCCGGTGACAATGGCATGCAGAAGTTTGGTATCCTCCTGGGAGATGGTGGTGTGATTGTGCCGTCTAGGCTTGAGGACTCGGGTGATGAAGTAAAGAATCAACCGGTAGTTTGGATCCATTCCCGTTATGGTAGGACGACGGGTAGAGATAGATGGATCATAGGAGGTTATACCGGCTTGGTGGAGAAGGATGGTTTCATCAAAGAGAGCCCCGGCCTTATCAATATACTGGTAAACGTCTTCACCTTCATTTGGAAGGCGGGCAATGGTGTGGAGATTCTCTTCAGAGAGAAGAATTTGAACCCCATTAATGGAGGTGACAAGTTCGCCATCTTCATCTTTATGGAGGTTTGAGTAAAAAGCTTGAACGAGAGTTGTGTTTATGTGAGGATGAGTGAGAAGCAAGAAGTCATATAGTTGACACTCCTTTAACATATTTGCGGCAGGGGTGAAAGGCTCAAGGAGTTTACTATTTGAGAACCGAGGAAGAAGAATGGTGCGTTTCTCAAATTTTGATAGGAACCTTGTGAGATTATTTTCAGTTTCAAAGAACAAGACGGAACCGTCTTGGTATGGAAAATTTAAAGGAGGAGGGGCGGTTGAGGCTGATGCGCCATGTTTGGATCGGGAACGTTTTGAAGATCGTCCAGACATGTTAGGAGAAAGACTGCTGGAATTTGGCAAAGAAAATAGAAGAGATTTAGCTTTTGAATACTAGAGATAGTGCTTGAGTGGGTGAATGTGAGCTCTTATGATGCCTATTTATAGAGGAAAGGATTATCAAGCATTGAATGGAGACATTTGCTGAGATTTTGGTTTAGGAGCAGTCAGAAAACGGTAAGAATTAAAATTACTGACCGTTAGATAATCGATTATTGAACTGAAATAATCGATTGTATTTACTGTTTGATTGAGATTTTGAATCTGACAAATCGATTCTTGAGTCAAACGGTAAAAAATTTGAATGAAATAATCGATTGTTAAATTTTGGTAATTGATTATGGAGCATTTAAGACCTGACAGGAATCGATTGAGGAGCCAAACGGTAACAAAAAATTAATATGAAGTAATCGATTGTCAATTCTTGGTAATCTATTATTTAGGGAACTAATTTGATACAGTGAACTTGGAGAATATCAGAATTTGTCAAATAATCGATTGTATAAAAAAAATAATCGATTGTTGTAGAAAGCATTGATGAATGACTGAGGCGGAAATCGATTATGCAATTTAGGAAGTAAAAAATTAAACACAGATGCATAATAGTAATAATCAGTCATAAACAATCAATTATTGATACTGATAATCGATGTACTGCACAGAAAATAATCGATTAGTGGCTTGAAATAGTCGATTATTTTGTGCTAAAACTTCATAATTCCCCCTACCTTTGGGGTGGTACCTGTAAAATAGATTTAAACGTCTCCGACGCTCAAGTTAGTAATTTATAGCGAAATTAATAAATTACACTAGTGTTAACAAGTAATGCCGTGAACTCTTAAGAATTGTGTCCTAGAGTGTTCTTAAGAGAGTTTCGGGTACTTACCTTTTCTCCAACATCGCCGATTACCTGTTCGAGAGGATGATCCTTGATCGTTCTCCACTCGTTAGGCGTATTTATTCCTTTTTCTAATTGTGGCGCTTCTTCCGTTGGTTGTTCCCAAATTTCATTTTTGTTTTCCTTTGAAGGTTCTTCTTGGATTTTATCTTTCAAGCTATCCAAGATACCTGCAAGATCAAAACCGGATTCCTTTCTCGCCAAGCGAGTATTATCTTCGGAAAACACAACATGAGGGGATTCCTCCACAATTTGGGTTCTTTTGTTAAAGATCCTATATGCTTTGCTACGAGAGGAATAACCAATGAAAATACCTTCATCCGATTTAGCATCAAACTTACCCAATTGGTCCTTCCCATTATTATGAACAAAACATTTACAACCAAAAACACGTAAATGAGAAATGTTGGGTTTTCTACCCTTATAAAGTTCATATGGGGTTTTCATGAGTATCGGCCGAATTGCTACTCTATTTAAAACATAGCAAGCGGTACTCACGGCGTCCGCCCAAAAGTATTTGGGAATCTTAGCTTCGTCGAGCATGGTTCTAGCCATCTCTTCGAGACACCTATTTTTCCTTTCCACCACCCCATTTTGTTGTGGTGTCCGTGGAGCGGAAAAGGTGTTATCGATTCCGAGTTCGTCACAAAAATCCGCAAAGAGATTGTGATCAAACTCTCCCCCATGATCACTTCTAATCAAAGTGACGGTCGATTGCTTTTCGTTTTGAACACGCTTAAGGAAATACTTAAAATTTTGAAAAGCATCACTTTTATTTGCAAGAAATAGAGTCCAAGTAAATCTAGAAAAGTCATCAACAATTACAAAAACATATTTATTTTTACCAAGACTTTCAATACGAGAGGGACCAAATAAATCCATGTGAAGTAATTGCAAAGGTCTAGACGTTGAAACAATATTCTTGGATTTAAAAGATGCTTTGGTTTGCTTCCCTTTTTGACAAGAATCGCAGATAGAAACATTTTCAAACTTTAAACTGGGAAGACCAACTACTAAGTTTTGAGAAAGAAGCTTGTTCAAAAGATGCATGTTCATGTGTGCTACTCTACGATGCCATAGCCAAGAGTTATCCTCTTTGCTTACTAAACAATCAACATATTCGGGTGAGGAGTTTGCAAGATCAACCATATAGATATTATTAATTCTAAAACCACGAAGTATGATCTTGAAATCACTACGTCTAAATACAAGACATTCATCCGAATTAAATAGAGCAAGATTTCCCTTGTCACATAATTGGCTTATGCTCAAGAGATTATGCTTCAAACCTTTCACAAGTAGTATATGTTTAATAGAGGAGTTTTCGTCCTTACCGACCGAACCAATGCCGATGATTTTTCCTTTATTGTTATCACCAAATGTGACACTTCCTCCTTCTTTGTGCTCTAGTTGAAGGAATTTGGATTCATCTCCCGTCATGTGTTTGGAGTATCCACTATCAAGGTACCATAGTACACTTGATCCCTTCAAGCACGCCTACAAAACAAATTAATGTTCTTTAGGTACCCATGCCATCTTGGGTCCTTGAGGGTTAGGCATGTTATAATGATGCAATTGATTTATATGTCTATGACGAGTAAAGCAAGCGGGAGCAATATGACCAATACGTCTACAATAATGACAAGTCACGTTGGGATTATGCATTTTTCTAGGTACATAGTAACTAGATGAATGAAGGTTGCTTACTCTACTTTGAACACCATTGTTTCTCCTATTATGAGCTCTAGGAGGTTCACAAGTTTGTCTAAAATATGCATCATTTCTAGAATATCTATTTCTAGGTGGAGGGTCATTTCTTGGTCTTCTAAATTGTTCAAGGTTTGGCCTAAAATATGCATCATTTCTAGGTCTTCTAGCATTTTCACTATTTGGTCTAACATGCAAGTTATTTCTAGGATTTCTACTTCTAGGATAAGCATTTTGGTTATTAGTCCTAGGTTGAGCTCTAGGTTGTTGTGGTTTAGCACCAACCTTTTCTTCATTCTTGAATCCTATTCCATGTTTAGTTGATTTTAGATTAACAAGCACATCATTCAAGTTTTTATGCGAAGAATTAAACTTATCTAATGTGCCTTTAAGTCTAGCTACTTCATTCTTAAGAAGCACACAAAAAGAACAGTTTCTAGTAGAACCTTCAGGTTTATCAGCACTTCTTTTTCCATAAAACTTGTTTTCCTCTTTTAGCTTCTCATTTTCGAAAACCAGTTTTTCTAATTCTTTTTCTTTTAATGAAAGCTGTGTTTGAAAATCTTTTTCTTTTAGAGAAGCGCTTTCTTTAACACTTTTGACAGTTTTTGAAGCTTTGATAAATTCAGCATATAGTTCATCAAAAGCATTTCTCATTTCATCAAGAGTAAAGAAATTTTGAGAAGAGATTTGACTTACCTCGTCTTTGCCATCTTCTTGAGCCATGAGACATAAATTTGCTGCTTCATCGTCTTCTTCTTCGCTTGCTTCATCTCCGGAATCTCCTCCCCAAGAGATGTATGCACGTTGCTTTTTGAAGGGTTTCTTCTCCTTTTTGATGTTAGGGCAATTTGATTTTATGTGCCCGGTTTCTCCGCATTCATAGCATTTTAGTTGATCGCCTTGCTTTTTGTTCTTGCGTTCATACTCTTTGCGCATGAATTTTTGAAACCTTTTGATAACGAGTCCAAACTCGTTGTCACCTTCCTCATCAATTTGTGGTTGGCTAGCCTTTAGAGCAATCCTTTGCCTTCTTTGATCATCAACAAACGGGTTAAGTATAGTTGATTCATAGGTTTTGAGATTACCTCTTAATGCGTCAATTGTGACATTTGTGATGCCAATGGATTCTTGGATTGCATCGGCCTTTGATCGCCATGCCGGAGTGAGACTTCTGAGGATCTTCCGGACAAGTTCTCTATCTGTAAACGTCTTTTTGAGGGCGTGTAGATCATTCACGATCATTGAGAATCGCTCAAACATTTCGTCTACTTTCTCTCCTTCCTTCATGTGGAATAGTTCATAAGAGTGAGTTAAGAAATCAATTTTAGCTTCTCGTACCTGGTCGGTTCCTTCGTATGTCACTTCAAGCTTATCCCACATTTCTTTTGCTGTTTTGCAACATGATATCTTCCTGTAGTCGTTAGCATTAACAGCACAATATAATAAATTTATAGCTTTGGCATTATTTTGAACCTTACGAATATCCTCCGCGGTATATTCCTCTTCGGTCTTTGGAACCCATTCGTCTTCCACCTTCTTGGTTGGGATTTGGTTTCCATTGGTGAATACTTTCCACAAATGAAAGCTATTTGATTGCACAAAGATTTGCATCCTCTCCTTCCAGTATGAGTAGTTTGTGCCGTTGAATAGAGGAGGTCGTGTAGAGCATTGTCCTTCTTCAATTCCTGCAAAAGAGTCAAGAGTAGAAGCCATGGATGGTTCTCTCAAACGGTTAAGTTTTCAGAGAGTTGGGCTCTGATACCAATTGTTAGAAACTACGCTTTACGCTAGAGGGGGGGTGAATAGCGTATTAATAGAATTTAGCGTTTTCTTGCGGAATTTAAACTTTGCAGGAAGTAAAATAAATGTAGAAAAATAAACTTACACAAAGATGTATACTGGTTGGCCACCAACGTGGTTAGTCCAGTCCCCGAGAGACTCTCTCGAGATTTTTCACTATCTTGTTAAGCTTAAGGGTGCTCAACAAACCGTTACACACTTGAGGACACAACACAAGCCTCAAACAGTTGCTCGGAGATCGCAATCTCAAAGACTTCACCCAAGGAAACGCAAGTTCCTTGAAACAAGAGAATCGCAATTCTCTTACAAGTATATCAAATACTTGGACACTCACTTAACTAAAGTACTCCTTATTGAGTAGATATGAGTAAAAGAATATGTTCAAGATCACAACAACTTTAAGCAATAATATGGCTCTCAAAAGCTTTATGAAATGAGTAGAAAATGAAGAACAATTGAATGAAAGCTTATAGCAATGTAATGATCAGTTTGTGTATGTTGTTGTTGTTAAAACACTGAAATGAAGCTGTATTTATAGTTGAAAAAGTTGGTTCAACCGTTGTCTAATTGCCAATTAAGAGTTGCTGAAATTACTCAGTGATAATCGATTATTAAGACCAAACAATCGATTATCTGCCAGTCAGTTTAAAAATCAATCCCGGATTTAACGCTTCACAATCGATTATACATAATCTATAATCGATTACTGGCAATATTCAAAATCAGATAATCGATTATACTAAGTTCATAATCGATTACTTTAGCAACGTTCTAAAAATCATTTCCAGATTTTAAGCAAAACATCGATTATATAAAATCAATAATCGATTACTTCAGCAACGTTCTAAAAATCATTTTCAGATTTTAAGCAGAACATCGATTATCTAGAATCAATAATCGATTACCTTATGGTATTTGAAAATCATTTGACAACGGCTAGCTTCAACAATCGATTGTCCTTTGCAACAATCGATTACTTGTTATTTTCTGAAAATCATAAAACTTACTGTCTCAGTGATAATCGATTATCTAAAGACATAATCGATTACTTAATTAAATTTAAAATCACTGGAAGACATCAACTCAACACAATCGATCACCATTAGTTCATAATCGATTATTTTCAGTATTGAAAAACTTTACCTCAACAACAATCGATTGTCATTTGTTCACAATCGATTATCATGCAGATTTGGAAAAACCTGATGTTCACTGTCTTCCTCACAATCGATTACCATTAATTCATAATCGATTGTCATGCAGTCTTGGCTCAGAAACAATCGATTATCATAAGTACATAATCGATTATTTTAGCCCAGATTTTTTAGGCATGTTTAGAAAACATTTTGTCTAATGTAAATATGCATGATTTAAAATCTTTTTGACACATAATTAAATATGCATGATTTTGGAAAATAGTTTTATAAGAGAGGCCATACTATGAGTCAAGTTATAGGATCGAGATTACAATTTAGAACAACTCAATAACAATTAAAAGCTATATCTTGAACTTCAATCTTATTCGCAACCATTGTGCGCTTGTACTTGAATTCCGTCATATATCAATTTTTGCTTCGTTTGTCATTCATCAAAACCTACAAAAGAGTACACGTTTAGTATATTGCATTGAGAACGTGTTTCTAACAAGGAGCAATATCGTCATCCGCTTCAGAATCCTTGTCATCAACAACTTTTTTTTTTGATGAGGCAGCCAAGACTATTTCTTGGGCCCTTTCCAGTGAGATGCGAGAATCCGCGACCGTCTCAGTAGCATCTCCACGAACAACAAATCGCGATAAAAAGAAGGATTGAAATAAGTACATAAGCAAAAAGTAACAGTATGTAAAATAAATCAAGATAAAAGCTCTCATCATGAGTTCTTACATTCCACCCAAATCACTGGAAAAGGGTTTTTCAAGACCTACCATCCATTGGAGTAATATTCAAAAGCTTTCTACCCACTCAAGAAAATTGGGAACATCTTTCACAATTCCCATAGTTGCTGGAAAAGAAAAGTAAGATTAGAAAAATCAATAATTGGAGAAAAACGTACGAGAGAGTAGAAGACTTACATGCAAATTTCCACTTCTCAGGCAAGAGAACGTTCTCTTCAGCCACTAAACCAATAGTGGAGGCAGCAACAAACCGAGCATACCAACCACGATCTCTATCATCTTCAAGGCTAACTAAAACTTTTTTACTCCTAGCTACTAGTGTAAGAATACCATTGTGGAAAAGCCTAGGGGAGTAAAAATGGATTAGATGCGAGAAAGTGAAAGGCACATTGGCTAAATTGGTCAAACGCCTCAAACATGTAACAACCCTCCATATTATTGGGCCAATTAGGCCTAAGGAAACCTCCAAGAAATGAAAAAACTCAAGAATAACAGGATCAATAGCAGGTTTGAATCCTAAAGTAAAAGGGTACGTATAGACGAAGGAAAATCCAGTTAAGTATGAAGTAATTCTCTGATTCCGGTTAGGATTAATGATAGGGAAGTCATGACTCCAGTGGCGATCTCTACTAACTAAATAAATCAAACCTTCCATAATCTGAGTAGGGTAAATGTTGGCAAGGTCTAAAGAATATACTTGGTTTCTAAGAGATTCTCTATCGTTATAAAAATATAGTTCCACAGGAACTATCTCCTCTAGTGTATGTTCGCGAAGAGGTTCATAAGAATCTTTACCCAAAGAATAAGATCTCTGGGAGAGAGAACCTTTAGTACTTAAGAGGGGACAAAACTAGCTGAAGGAATAGATGAACCTCATGCAGATGAAATTACAGAGTTTACCTCCTCTTCTGCTCCTACTGGGGGCGTTGGGGAAGTTATCGACTATGGGGACCTTTCTAGGGTTAGGTTTTGATTAAGACATGGTAATACGAGGAAGAAGTAAATGATAGTTTGAGAAATAGAATGTTCAAAAAACTTTATGTGGTATAGACAAAGAAGAAAACTATGTTTCTACTAGGAAGCAATCTTCAAAGGAAAGGGCACAATGATGGAAAGGTCATAATGAAAATTGTCACTTTGTAATTGGTGAAGTAGTAAAAAAAAGTATTAAAAGGCGCTGTAAAATCTTAGAGTCAACAAAGAGGTGCCACGTGCACTAAGAATTAAATGGAAGTGACATTTAAAGAATTGATTTTATGGTAAACATTAATGGCGGCGAAAATACCGCTTTTATAAAATTCACTTCCCAAATATTAAATCGATGAATAAATGGAAAGTATGGGGACTATCTGAATTGGGAAAAATTGAGTTTACATTTATTGAAGTATTTGAGGATGACATGTCATGACGTGAAGGTTGGTCAGATAATGATGATTAGCAAAGAGGTACGAACTGCAGCAAAAACGAGCACTGGCACGAACAAAGGTACAAGCGGAGACACGAGCATAGGCACAAGCAGAGGCACGAGTAGACTCAATGCTCGTATCTATTTAAATCCAAGAATTCATTAGAATGAACCTGACAGTACATGGAAATACAGATACAATATTTAATGAGCATTAAATATTGAAAATGTTAAAAATCTATATTAAAAATAATGATTATGTAACGTAACATTTAATATCTTTAATTTTTAATAATGGCATTTTGAAAAAGACAAAACACATATCTCCAAGATGGCTATAAAAGGGAGAGAACGGATCAATTGTAAGGACACGAAATATTATCTGAATACACTTGTTATTATATTATTATTGGCAAAATTATTCATCTTTATGTATTCTTTTATTATCAATAACATGAGTTCTTCTAAAATTATCGCTTTAATAAAAATTCTATTTTTTGATTAAACAGAAATCCCATTGAATGTTGTTCAGGTTTAGTTTCTCAGCTCTCTTATCATTGATCAGTGTGATTAGCTAATGCACACTTTGTGTTTTGGACCTCTATGTTCTAATGTTAATCATTTAGGTTTTGCCGTTCACATGTGCAGCTACTTTGCGTAAATCCTATTATGGTCACCTTGGGTGCGCTTGCACTGGCCACAGAACCACTAACTGATCATCTATACGCCGAGCTCCTATTGGTAAAAGGTTAGTTTGTAGATCAATCTCTGACGAAGCTTGTTTCTGTTTGACCAAATAATAAAATTTCAATTAAAGCTATAATTTAGAACAACACGGGTTACTGATAATCAAAACATTATGTATAAGGAAGTAACTTGAATAGGAAGAATATAATCGAAAGAAAAAACAAGTGAACCAAGGTATATTCAGATAGTGTTTCGTGTCTACAGTTGATCATCTATCTCCCTTTTATTGCTATTTGAGAGACATACGTTTTATCTTTGTCATAATAAGGCTATTATGGGAAATTAAGGACATTAAATTCTATATTACACAATAATTATTTTAATCCAGATTATCTAATGCATTCAGTGTTCAATGCTCATTAAGTGTTGTATCTTCACTCACATATATTGTCAAATTCATTCCCTTTTATTCGCGGACCTAAATGACTTGAATAGGTACGTGTGATGAGTCTTTTGAATAACTACGCGTGCCTCTTCCTTTGCCCTTGCTCGTGTCTGTTTCTATTGTGCCTTTTTGCCAATAATAACTCTTTTACTATTCTACCTATCCTGACACGTCATCTCAATTTCTCCCAGTACAGATAGTTCCCCCACTTGCTAGTTATTCATCAGTTGAATATTTGGAAAGTGGAACGAGAATTTTTGTCACCATTAATGCTATGACATAATTGACGCTTTAATTGTTACCTCCATTTAATGATTTTCATACATGTCACCATTTTATTAACTCTATTGTTTTGCATCCCTTTTCAAGGCTTTTTATGGCTCCACTATTCATGGAGCACCAACTCTCATTATTATAGTACTTCCATCATTACACTTTTCCCTTCGACAGTTGCTTATCAATATAAATGTAACTTCTTCCTTTGTCTTTACCATAGAAAGTTTACTGAATATTCAACTCCCTGAATACCTACTTATTTCTTCATCGTATTTTCTAACGCCCCTATCAGGAGCAGAAGGTGAGGTAGACTTCGTAATTTGGGATCTTCTCATGGTGGATTTGTTGTGACTTCACCTAGTTCTGGCCCTTCTTCTAGAACAAGGGGCTTGCTTTCTCAAAGGACTTTCTCAAGAGGCAAAGAATCTTCTGAGCCTCTTCGTGAACCCACAGTGGAAGAGATAGTTCGCATGGAACTGTCCTTTTACCATGACAGAGAATCCCATAGGAATCAAGTCTCTAGTTTAGACCGTGCTAACATCTATCCTACTCAGATTACAAAGGTTTTAGCTCCTATTGTTCGTACAGACTGACATTGTGGTAGTGATTTTCCTATAATAATCCCTAATCCAAATCAAAGAATCACTTCTTATTTAACAGGGTTTTCTTTTGTTTATGCATACCCCTTCACCTAGGGTTCAAACCAGCTATTGACCCGGTCATTCTTGAATTATATCGTTTCTTTGATGTCTGTTTGGGTCAAATTGGCCCAATCATAAAGAGGGCTATTGCTTGTTTGAGGCATTTAATCAATACAGCCGTAGTTCCTTTCAGTTTCCTTCATTTAATTCACCTTTACTCCCACAAACTCTTCCACAATGGCATTTCCACATTAGTAGCCAGGAGCAAGAGTGTCTTGGTGAGTCACGAGGATGACAAAGACCGTGGCTGGTACGCCAAGTTTGTCACTGCCCCTACTATTGGATTAGTGGATGAAGATAACGTTCCATTCCTATAGAAATGGAATTTTGCACGTAAGTTTTTTTTAACTTTCTCGTGCCTTTTTTCTTCAAGTTTGCCAACTTTTCTAATCCTGCTTCTTTGTTTTAGCAAAAATGGGAGATGTGGAATGTGTTCCCAACTTCTATGATTGGGTAGACCAGTTGCTGAAAAACGCACCAATAGACAACAGGTCTTGGAAAATACTTTCTAACCGTTTTTGTTGGGAAGTAAAAACTCATGGTAAGAGTTTTTGTTTTACTCCATTCATATAATTTTTTTACTAACTTTTATCCCTCTTTTTATCAGAATTTGCTATTCGAGGAGTTACGGCCGAGGCAGTTGTGGCTTCCCATGGCTCTTTGAGGACTCGCATCTCTTTAAAAAGGGCTCAAGAAATTGTTTTGGGTTCCTCATCCAAGATAAAAGCTATTGAAGAAGACTTTAAAGAAGAGGATTGGTGACAAGGCCACGAACCCGAAGGCTCATCATTTCCGATGACGAAGCAGAGGCATCTCCCCGTCCTTCTGTTCCTCTTGCCGAGCCTACTGAAGCCTTGGTTGTAATTCTTGATGAAAACATTGATCCCATCGATACTCATGAGTCCATTGAACGGTTTTTTGACAGTGGATTTGGTAGTGAAGGCTTAGGGCCCGTTTTAGATGAAACTCCATTAGCCTCCTTTTTGACACCCATATCTATGAATTCTTCCATGCCTTCCTTGTCAACCCCAGCTACTTCTGTTCCTTCCTCTACTGTTTTTACCTCATCTACTGCTTCTCCATTGACAATTCCTCCTCCAATTATTCAGCATACCGAAGTGGCTCTTCAAGCAGGAGCGATGCTATGAGGAGAGTAGTCATTGAAGTTCCTGTAGAGTAGTCTCTTGAGGAAATCAGGTCAAGCATATGCATGGCTAGAGCCTTTGATTGCCCCAATCAAAAAAGCGAAGCTTCAAATCTACAATTCATTTACACTTATGAATGATATCCACTTTGAAGGTATTTACCTCCTCTCTTTTTTTCCTTTCACTTTATGGTTTTTCTATCATTAGGATTCTTATTTCCCTTTTTTATGCCAATTTTATCGGCACGAAGATAATGAAAAGAGTTACCTCCTCAAAGAAGATTGCACTTAACTCCTAGCTGGAGGCATTCAATTGGAAGGAATAGTACGAAAGCTTGCACATTGATATGAATTTTTGGAAGACTTCTTTGGAGTAAAAGGTACGGGTTGTGACTTCAGAACTGGCGGTTGAAAAGCCTTCCTCAGTCCAAGAAGATAAAAAAACACACCTTGAAACCTCCTTCTCAGAACAGCTATTCAAGCTACTGAGGAAATTAGAGAGTTGAAGGCTCCCTTGAGTGAAAAAGAGACTTACGCTAGGGAGCTCGTGCAAAACGTGACTCAAGCACAAGAAGACATTCGAGATTCTTCTGATAAGGTAAGTGCTTTAGAAAGATCCCATTCCTCTCTTCAATCTTCTTACACCACTGCCTTGGCTGAAAATGAGAAGCTAAGGAATGAGATTTCTGATTGGGAAAGAAATATGGGGTTTTTGAGGAAGAAAATGCTTTTAAGGTTAGTTGGGCTTTTTTGAATTCACGTCGTGATACCCTAATTGAAGCTAGCAAATAAAATTTCAACTAAGAGTCTGAGTTGGCTAATGTTTAATGAAACCATTGAGAAAGCGAAGCATACTCAAGATTTTCCTTCTCTCATGGCCAAAGCTTCTATGAATGCTGAATTTGATATGGGTATCCCAACTCTTTCAAGCCCAGTCGAGCATGTTGCTGCAAGTCAATTTCAACCTGCAATTGTTGATTCACCTGCCCAAGTTGAACCCGCTATTGTTAATGCTCCTCCAACTTCTCAGTGATTAGTCTTAGTTGTTTGAGTGTCTTTGTTTTTTTTTTTTTTTTTTTTTTGCAAAAATTGTGATCAAACCCTTAGTTTCATTTGAGGGTTTATTTGGAAATGCAGGTCCCTAGACCTTTCACAGGGCAATTTGTATGAACAATTTGCAATTTTATGGCTAAGTTCATACTTAGTCTTAATCTTTTTAATATTTTTAGGAGTTTTCTCGTAACTATCTTGAACTTCCATCAAGTTTATTCTTGTCTTTATTTTTAAGGGCTTATAGAATAATCTGCATTTTTATTCATACAAAATTCTTCTAGTAACTACATGAAAAATTAGACATGAATTTTATAAAAGAGGGCCCGTTTATAATCGACACTTAATGAAGAGGACATCTCAACTTTATAATGTTGTATAACATACAATAAAATAAATAGGAACACACATGTTTCTTTGAAATAACTTTGACAAACTTTTATTTGAACCTTATAGTTTTTAATGGTACTTCACATGTATTTGAATTACAATTATAACTGTCACGACCCCAGTTCACCCTCCATGAACATGTCGTGATGGCACCTAGGTCCTACAACTAGCTAAGCCTAACAATGTGGAAATTTATATAACTTGCGGAAGTATTAAATGTATATAAGTTCCACTTGGCATATACAACTGAAAAATGCGGAAGTCTACAATAACACCCCAAAACCCGGAAACTCATGGGAACACAAGCTCACGAAAATAAGAACATGGCTCTAACTCCAGGATCAAAGAAAAAGTACGAAAGAAGTTCAAATACTACAGATTGAGTAAAGAAGGAGACTCCTGGGTCTGTGGACGCTGCAGAAGTATCTCAAAGTCTCTGTAGCTATCCTGGCCTTAAGGATAGTGCGCCTGAGATGAAGTACTTGGGTCTGCACATGAAAAACATGCAAAAGAGGCATGAGTACACCACAACGTTACTTAGTAAGTGCCAAACCTAACCTCGATCAAGTAGTGACGAGGAAGGTTAGGGCCCTACTGAGATTAAGCAATATAATAAAAATACTGGTAACAGTATGAAATAATTAAAAATAATGGAATACAACTGTGAATTATGTCAGATTACACAAACAACAATAAACACACCGAGGGTAAGATAACACAGAGTAAAACAGCTTAATATCAGCACAAATTATGAGGATCTCCACGGATACCATATTATAGTCCATTTCCATGTCAATACCAACAATGAGTATCTCTCAGGATACCGTCCTGTAGTCCATTTCCATATCAATACCAATCACAAGGATCTCCCATGATATTGTCATGTAGTCCATTTCCATGTCAATACCAATAACGTGGATCTCCCAGGATACCGTCCTGTAGTCCATTTCCATATCAGTACCAATAAAAAGGATCTCCCAGGATACCGTCATGTAGTCAAAAATAAAAATGTGCAGGGTGATCTCCCGGCAATATAACCCGTAGTCCCAAATTTAAATGTGCAGGGGGATCTCCCGGGAATCCAACCCGTAGTCACAAATATAAATGTCCAGGGCAATCTCCCGGGAATCTAACCCGTAGTACCGAAGTTAATATGCAGGGGGATCTCCCAGGAATCTAACCTGTAGTCCTAACTTAAACAAATTGGGGTGGAGATACCAGAATCCCACGTCCGTAGTCCCAATTTAAATGCGCAACCACAGTTAGAGAGTATCAGAAATGAAGTACAACAATGCAAGCAACAGATAGTTCTAGCCTAACATGTCTCACGTAGTGCAATTAAGGCAATCTAAGCAAGTAGCCAAGTTGAATAAACTAAACATGTCTTTCTAATCCAACACAGGTTATAATTGCAAGTAAGATAAAGTAAGTACTAAAGAAACTCAGTCTCAATGTCTTAAGTGAAAACCATATTTTCAACGATTAGCTCAAGTACGCGCTCGTCACCTCACGTACAAGGCACTCAAATACCAAATAACATATCCTAGGTGAAAGGTCTCCCACGCAAGGTTAGACAAGCCACTTACCTCAAACCGGCTCCAATTCAACTAGAAACCACGCCTTTGCCATGAGTATCCGGATCCAAATGGCCCAAATCTATTCGCTTCAATTATATCTCGTAAATAACATCTCAAGCAACCGATTCTACTATTCAATTTAAAGCTACGATACAAATTTATATAAAATAACCAAAGCGCCCCTCAGGCTAACATGGTCAAAACCCGAAGTTCGAACTAAAATCCGGCTATCCATTTCTACACAAATCCAATTATGTTATTCGGACCTCGAATTGAGGTCCAACCCCCTAATTTTAATAAATCCCTAGGTCCCACCCAATATATACAAAATTCCCCATTTAAATTTTCGATTTGACATTGAAATTATGTTAAAAGGTGTTAAGGAGTGAAGGAAATGAGTTAGAACTCACTTACCAATCGTTTAGAAGAAGAAGAATTGCTTAGAAAATCGGCTCTTGTGTTTTGGGTTTTTTTGAAAAGTGAGAAATAATAGAAAATCCCGTATATTTATACTCTCTGACACCCCATCCGGACCGCAGTCGCGCTGGGCAACTGGAAAACCTGCTACTCTCTGAAACCCCCCAGCGCGAACCGCAAAAAAAAATGACCGTGGCCGCGCTGGTGGAAATGAAGACTACTGTCTCTCTCAAGTTTTCCACGTGGACCGTACAAGGACGACCGCAGGCGCGTAGCACTCACCGCGGTCTGCGCTAAGGCGACTGCGCGCGTGCTGGAGCCCGCAACGTTTCCTGACCTGCAATATCTGGTACTTTTAAGTCTAATACCTCCGGAACCTACCTGAAACTCACTTGAGCCCTCGGGGCTCCAAACCATACGTACGCACAACCTTGAGTACACCCTAAAAACTCATCCGCGTGATCAAATCGCCAAATAGTATCATATACAGCGAATCAAGCCTCAAAGCTCATGATTCATTCTAAAATTTTTCATAAGACATAAAATCCCCATTCCGGGTCCGAAACATGTCATCGACGTCCGTTCTCAATCAAACTTTACAGAAAGTGCTTAAATTATATATAATACTTGTACTGGGTGCCAGAATCAAAATATGGGTCCGATTCCCTAGTCTTCTTATCAAATTTTATCTCCATTTTCCAAAATTATTTTCAGAAAACAATTTCACATAAAAAACATTTCTCGGACTTGGGACCTCGATATTCGATTTCGGGCATATGCTCAAGTCCTATATTTCCCCACGGACCCTTCGGGACCATCGAATCACGGGTCCGGGTCAGTTTATCAAAATTTGTTGACTGAAGTCAAATTTATTCAATTTAGTATCAAAATTTAGCATTTTTCTCACAGAATTCATATTCAAGTTTTCCGTTTACGCGCCCGGACTGTGTCGAGGCCACCCGGGAGGAGGTTTTAGTCCTCAAAAGTAAAGAACGGAAAATAAATAAGTGATTACCCCATTGGATCGTCGCATCCTCCACCACTAAAACAACTGTTCGTCCTCGAACGGACAAAAACAGAAGTACATGAGTCGGGAAAAAGGTGAGGATAACGGCTCTGCATATCAATCTCAGAATCACTGGTCGATACCTCTGGAGGCTGATCTCTCCATTGGACACGAACAGAAGGAAACCTCTTGGACCTCAACTGACGAACCTGGCGATCTAGAACGGCTACCGGCTCCTCCTCATAGGACAAGTCCTTATCCAACTGCATAGTGCTGAAATCTAACACATGGGCTGGATCGGCATTACACCTTCGAAGCATGGTACATGAAAGACTGGATGCACGGATGATAAGCTTGGCGGTAATGCGAGTCTATAAGCCACCTCTCCCACTAAATTAAGAATCTCAAACGGGCCAATTTACGTAGGGATAAGCTTTCCCTTCTTTCCAAATATCATCACGCCCATCATAGGCGATACTCATACCGCTCACCAACAATAAATGCTACATCTCGAACCTTGCGGTCTACATAACTTTTCTACTTAGAGTCAGCTGAATGAAGCTTATCCTGAATGATCTTGACCTTATCCAAGGCCTCCTGAACCAAATCCGTGAATAACAACCAAGCCTCTCCCTGCTAAAACCATCCAACCGGTCATCGACACCGTCTACCATATAAAGCCTCGTAAGGATCCATCTAGATGCTCGATTGGTAGCTGATATTGTAGACAAATTTTCTAATGGCAAGAACTGATCCCATGACCCTCCAAAATCAATCACTCACGTACCGAGCATGTCCTCAAGGATCCGGATAGTGCGCTCAAACTGTCCATCCATCTAGGGGTGAAATGTTATACTCAACTCTACCCGAGTACCCAACTCCTGCTGCACGGCCTTCCAGAACCACGATGTAAACTGAGTACCTCTATCTGAAATAATAGAAACTGGGATTTCATGAAGAAAAACAATCTCGCAGATATAAATCTCCGCCAACCGCTCTGATGAATAAGTAGTACACACAAGGATAAAATGAGCGGACTTGATCAGCCGATCAACAATGACCTAAATGGATCAAATTTCTTCAATGTCCGTGGGAGTCCAGATACAAAATCCATGGTGATGCGCTCCCATTTCGACTCAGGAATCTCTATCTGCTAAAGCAACCCACCCAGTCGTTGGTGCTCATACGTCACCTTCTGGCAGTTGAGGCATCTAGACACACACCCAACTATATCCTTCTTCATCCGCCTCCACCAATTGTGTTGCCTCAGGTCCTGATACATCTTTGCACCACCCAGATGGATGGAATACCGTGAATATGGGCCTCTGCTAGAATCAACCCTCGAAGCCCATCAACATTGGGTACACAAATTTGGCCCTGTATCCTTAGTACCCCGTCCTCTCCAATGGTCACATCTCTGGCACCTCCACCGTGAACTTTGTATTTAAGGACAAGCAAATGAGGGTCTTCATATTGCTGCTCCGTGATAAGGTCAACTAAGGAAGATCGGGAAACCACACAAGCTAGAACCCGACTGGGCTCCGAAAGGTTCAATTTCACAAACTGGCTGGCTAAGGCCTGAACATCCATCGCCATAGGCCTCTTTAATGTTAGTAAATATGCCAAACTCCCTAAGCTATGCGACTGACGACTCGAGGCATCCACCACTACATTGGCCTTGCTCGGGTGATACAGGATAGTGATATCATAATCCTTCAGCAACTCTAAACACCTCCTCTGATGCATATTTAGATCTTTTTGCTTGAGTAAGTGTCGTTAGCTCCAATGGTCAGTATAGATCTCACCAGACACACCGTACAAATAATGACGCTAGATCTTCAAGGCATGATTAATGG
The DNA here is from genome assembly GCA_034376525.1 of Nicotiana benthamiana. Taxonomy (NCBI): domain Eukaryota; kingdom Viridiplantae; phylum Streptophyta; class Magnoliopsida; order Solanales; family Solanaceae; genus Nicotiana; species Nicotiana benthamiana. The sequence continues at coordinate 106,125,089 of CM067329.1, forward strand.
CAGCTAACTATAAGGTCGTGATAGGGTAATTCTTTTCATGTATCTTCAAATGTCTGGATGCTGAGGCAATCATCCTACCGTCCTGCATCAACACCGCTCCAACGCCAACTCTCGAGGCATCACAATAGACAGTATAAGACCCCAAACCGGTAGGCAACATCAAGATCGGTTCTGTAGTCAAAGCTGTCTTGAGCTTCTGAAAGCTCGCCTCACACTTCTCTGTCCACTAAAATAGGGCACCCTTCTGGGTCAATCTGGTCATAGGGGCCGCAATCGATGAGAACCCCTCTAAAACGACGGTAATAACCCAACAAGCAAAGGAAACTATGAATCTATGTGGTTGAGGATGGCCTGGGCCAATTCTGAAGCCTCTATCTTCCTCGGATCTACTCGAATGCCCTCGCTCGAAACTATATGGCCTAAGAATGCCATGGAATCCAGCCAATACTCACATTTTGAGAACTTCGCATATAAGTTCTTCTCTCTCAGGGTCCGAAGCACGATCCTCAGGTGCTGCTCATGATCAAACAAACTCCGGGAATACACCAAAATATCATCAACAAAAACAATAACGAATGAGCGAGATATTGCCTGAATATACTGTGCATCAAATGCATATAAGCTGTTGGGGCATTGGTCAGCCCAAATGACATAACAAGGAACTGGTAATGACCATACCGAGTCCTGAAGGCAGTCTTCGCGATATATGCCTCCCGAATCTTCAACTGATGGTAACTTGAGCGCAAGTCAATCTTAGAAAACACGTGCGCCTTGAAGCTGGTCAAACAGATCATCAATACGAGGCAAAGAATAATAGTTCTTCACTGCAACCTTGTTCAACTTGCGCTAGTAAATACACATACGCATGGAACCATCATTCTTCATCACAGACAAGACTTTACGGGACAAACTCTCTCATAAACATCTTCTAAAACTGGGTCCAAGTAACTGAAGCAGCTTCGACTAGACTATCTATCTCATAAATGCGCCACCAATCATAGGCGGCTCCCCGGAGTTTAAAAGCAGTGAAAGAAACCCTGTTGCACTCTACTATGCTGATAGTGCGAAGAATAAGGTGGCACTTCTATAGAAATACCAAGACATCAACTGTCGATAATCTACTAAAACCGGATGATCATACTTCTTAAACCTCTCAAACCTCCGCTGCTCGTCCTCAAAAATAGCTACCCTATCCACAGGCTGAACTGGCATTGCAGGCGGAATAGGAATGATCCCTGGAACCTACTCAATCTGCACTCGCTTATCAGGAGTGCGAACGGTGGGAGTCTATGCTCCTCCCCCGGCCTGGGATGTGGCTACAGTGAGGGGAAGCAACCTACCTAAGCAGAGGTGGTGTACATAGACATGAACTAAGCCAGTGTCTCCTGAAGGCTGGAATAGTAGGGGTGGTAGTAGGCGTGCTAGGTGCCTGGGCTCCGGATGGATCTGCTAGTGGTGCCTCGATGGCAGATCGTGCAGGTTTTCTGGCTGCACGACGTGCGCGTCCTCGACCTCTACCCCGGCCCCGGCCTCTGACGGCTGCATTAGGGAGCGCGGGTGCCTGATCACCCTGAGTAGTGGGTGTCCTCACCATCTGTGAGTGAATAGAGGACAGAAGTTTAGATCCGATTAAAAAAAATCGCACGAAAAGGAAATCAATGAAGTGAAGATTTATCCTAAACAGTTAATAGCCTCTCGTAGATAAGTACGGACATATCCATATCGATCAAAGAGACTGTAATAAAAAGGCTTGTGTTCCGTGACTCCTATGAACCTAGAACTCTGATACTAACTTGTCACGACCCCAGTTCACCCTCCATGAAAATGTCGTGATGACACATAGTTCCTACAACTAGGTAAGCTTAACAATGCGGAAATTTACATAACTTGCGAAAATATTTAATTAAATTAAGCAAAACTAGAAGAAAAAGGTATATAAGTGCCACTTGGCATATACAACTCAAAAATGCGAAAGTCTACAATAACACCCAAAAACCCAGAAACTCACGGAACACAAGCTAACGAAAAGTAATACATGGCTCTAACCCCAGAATATCTAAAGCAAAAGTACGGAAGAAGTCCAAATACTACAGATTGAGTAAAGTAGGAGACTTCTGGGTCTGTGGATGCTGCAGAAGTACCTCAATGTCTCCGTAGCTCTCTTGGCCTCAAGGATAGTGCGCCTGAGATGAAGTACCTGGGTCTACATATGAAAAACAGGCACAGAAGAGGCATGAGTAGACCACAGCGGTACTCAGTAAGTGCGAAGTCTGACCTTGGTCGGGCAGTGACGAGGAAGGTCAGGGCCCTACTGAGATTAAGCAATTTAATAAAAATGCTGGCAACTGTATGAAAGTAGAAATAATGGAATACAACTATGAATTAAACCAGATTACACAAACAACAATCAACACAACAAAGGTAAGATAACACAAAGTAAGATAGCTCAATATCAGCATCAATTATGAGGATCTCCCAGGATACCGTCCTGTAGTCTATGTTCATGTCAATACCAATAATGAGGATCTCCCACGTGGTGGGAGAATACTGGGTAGTTGTTGTTGTACCAATAATGAGGATCTCCCAGGATACCGTCCTGTAGTCCATTTCCATATCAATACCAATAACGAAGATCTCCAAGGATACAGTCATGTAGTCCATTTCCATGTCAATACCAATAACGAGGATCTCTCAGGATACCATCCTGTAGTCTATTTCCATATCAATACCAATAACGAGGATCTCCCAAGATACTGTCCTGTAGTCCATAATAAAAATGTGCAGGGGGATCTCCCGAAAATCTGACACGTAGTCCCAAAGTAAATATGTAGGGGGATATCCTGGGAATCTAACCCGTAGTCCCAAATATAAATGTGCAAGGGGTTCTCTTGGGAATCTAACACATAGTCCCAAATATAAATGTGTAGGGGATCTCCCGGGAATCTAACTCGTAGTCCTAAAGTAAATATGCAGGGGGATCTCCCGAAAATCTAACCCGTAGTCCCAATTTAAATAAATAGGGGGAGATACCGGAATGCCACGTCCGTAGTCCCAATGTAAATGCTCAACCACAATCAGAGAGTATTCAGAAATGAAATACAACAATGCAAGCAACAGATAGTTCTAGCCTAACACGTCTCACGTAGTGCAGTTAAGGCAATCCAAGCTAGTAGGCAAGTTAAATCAACTAACATGTCTTTCTAATCCAACACGGGTTATAATTGCAAGTAAGATAAAGTAAGTACAAAAGAAACTCAGTCTCAATGTCTTAAGTAAAAACCAGATTTTCAACGATTAGTTCAAGTACGTGCTCGTCACCTCACGTACAAGGCACTCAATTACCAAATAACATATCCTAGGGGAAAGGTCCCCACACAAGGTTAGACAAGCTACTTACCTCAAACCGTCTCCAACTCAACTAGAAACCACGCCTTTGCCATGAGTATCCGACTCTAAATGGTCTAAATCTATTCATTTCAATTATATCTCGTAAATAACATCTCAAGAAATTGATTCTCCTATTCAATTTAAAGCTATGACGCAAATTTAGATAAAGTGACCAAAGCGCCCTCGGGATAACATGGTCAAAACCCGATGTGCGAACAAAAATCCAGCTACTCATTCCCCCACGAATCCAATTATGTAATTATTTTTTAAATCAAACCTCGAATTGAGGTCCAACCCCCCAATTTTAGCAAAACCCAAGGTCCTACCCTATATGCCCAAATTTCCCCATTAGAATCTTCGATTTGACATTTAAATTATGTTAAAAGGTGTTAAGGAGTGAAGAAAATAAGTTAGAAATCGCTTACCAATCGTTTTGAAGAAGAAAAATTAATTAGAAAATCACCTCTTGTATTTCGGAATTTTTTGAAAAAGTGAGAAATAAACATAAAATCCTATATATGTATACTCTCTGACGCCCAGCTCGGACCGTGCAAAAAGGACCGTGGCAGTGCTGGGCAATTGGAAACCCTGCTACTCTCTAAAACCCTTAGCACGGATCGCGCAAAAAAGACAGCGGCCGCGTTGGTAGAACTGAAAACTGCTGTCTCTTTGAAGTTTGCCTCGCGGACCGCGCAAGGACAACCTCGACCGCACAACACACACTGCGGACCGTTCTAAGGCGACCACGGGCGCGCTAGAGCCTGCAACCTTTCCTGACCTGCAATATCTGGTGTTTAGTCTAAGACGTCCCGGAACCTACTCAAAACTCACCCGAGACCTCGGGGCTCCAAACCAAATGTACGCACAACCTCGGTACACCCTACATACTCATTCGCTCGATCAAATCACCAATTGTATCAGATATATCGAATCAATCGTCAAAGCTCATGATTCCTTCTCAAATTTTCATTAGATATGAAATTTCCATTTTGGGTTTGAAACACGTCAAACGACGTTCGTTCTCAACCAAAGTTTACAGAAAGTGCTTAAATCATATATAAAACTTATACCGGGTGCCAGAACCAAAATACAGGTCCTATACCCTATTCTTCTGATCAAATTTTGTCTCCATTTTCCTTAATTATTTCCAGAAAAAAATTTCACATAAAAATTTATTTCTCAGACTTGGGACCTCAGTATTTGATTTTGGGAATATTCTCAAGTCCAATATTTTCCCACAGACCCTCCGGGAGCATCGAATCACGAGTCTGGGTCCGTTTACTAACAAAGTTGACCGAAGTCAAATTTATTCAATTTAGTATAAAAATTTAGCATTTTTCTCAAATAATTCATATTCAAGTTTTCCGGTTGCGCGCTCGGAATGCGCAGCAAATTGAGGCAACCCGAGAGGAGGTCTAAGGCCTCAAAAGTACATAACAAAAAATAAATAAGTGATGACCCCAATGGATCGTCACAATAACTTTCTCGTAACTGTTTTTCTTGTAACAGATTTAAAAAAGAAAAAATAATAAACATGAGATTTTTATTTGTAACCCGTTTCATTATATATCCTTTACCTTAACTATAAGGTTTTCTTTGGCCTTAGCTCGTGACTTTCACTCTACACTTGACCTTTTATGGCTTGATCTTCGATTTTTCTCAATCTTTGTTTTTTGCCTTCATTATACACATGCCTATGTATATTATGTATTCCCCCAAGTATTTGAGTGTTGAAGTATGAAGCCTCGAGCACTTGGTTATTCCGATCATTTGGTCATTTCCCTGAAAAAGGAAAAACATACAGGACTCAGAGGTACGATTAGAGATGAAGACTGCTTAACCCGTTCGAATTTCTATTAGAATTTTTGTAACCCTAGGCCGGAAAGTTTAATGTATTCCACATGCCTCGCAGGTCATGACTCATCAATTTGTACGTGTTAGCTTTTTCCTATCATCTAAAACCATTAGTAAAATTTTAATAATTCAAATATAGAATTTTAAAACAAAGATACCTGACCGTGGGTATTCTCTGGATGTAATATATCTTCAAATGAACAACATTTCAATGTAAAGGTAGTATTTTTCCGTCCATTGTTTCCAATTCATATGCTCCTTTACCTGCGATACTGTAAATCTTGTAGGGTCCTTCCCATGTTGGACTTAATTTACCTGCATTAGCTAGCTTCGTAGATTAAAAAACCTTTTTAAGCACAAAGTCCCTAATTTTAAAGAATCTGAGGCGATCTCCGTTTGTAATATTGTTCTACGACTTGCTTTTGTGCTTCCATTCTTATTAGTGCAACTTCTCTCCTTCCTTCAAGCAAATCAAGATTTATACGCATCTTATCATCATTTGACTCATCTGTTGCCTGAGTAAACCTTGTACTTGGCTCTCCTTTCTCGACTGGAATTAGAGCTTATGCTCTATAAACCAACGAAAATGGTATTACTCTTGTACTTGTTTTTGTTGTTATACGACATGCCCATAAAACAACAGATAGCACTTCTGGCCAATTTCGTTTTGAATCTTCTAATCACTTCTTCAAATTGTTGATGATGATTTTATTTGTTGATTCTGCCTGCCCACTACCCACTGGATGAGAGGGTGCAGATGTAATCTTTTTAATCTGCCAACTTTGAAAGAATTCAATGATTTAAGCTCCTATAAATTGAGGCACATTATAACACAAGATGTCATTTGGTACACCGAATCGACATATGATATTCTGCCAAACGAGATCTTTGACTTCCTTTTCTCGTACCTATTTGAATGCTCCTACCTCTACCCATTTAGGAAAATAATCAATAATTATGAGCAGAAATTTTACATGTCCTTTTGCTTTTGGTGGTAATGGACCCACGACGTCCATTCTCCATTTCACAAATGGCCACGGTGCAATTACCGGATGTAGTAATTTCGCATGTCTATGCATATTGTTACCGTACTTTTGGCATTTATCATATTTAACCACAAAACTTTATGTTTCTTCTTCCATTTTAGGCCAATAATAGTCTGGCCTAATTAGGGTTCTTACCAATGATCTTCCTCCTGCGTGATTCCTATAATGCCCCTCGTGAATCTGTCTCATTACGTACTCCATTTGAGAAGGTCTGAGGAATCATGCTAAGGAACCACCGAACATTTTACGACATAGGATTCCTTGCTTTAAGCAATATCGAGCAGTCGTTTTTCAAAGCGTATGAGCTTTTTTCTTATCATCAAGGATGGTACCATACTGCAAAAAAATCAACAATCTCATTCCTCCAATCCCAAGTAAAGTTATTAAAATTTACCTCATTCTTATCGGGGTCACGAACTGAATGAAATAAATGAATAAGTGAGGCGTTTGCATCACTTATCACGTCAACGACAGATGCAAGATTATCTAGGGCATCCACTTCAACTTTTTCATCCTTGGTATTTGTAACCTTCCAGGTTTGAAGTTGCTTTAGTAATCCTCGTATCTTTCCTAGGTATTGTTGCATCCTCGCTTCTCTGGCCGTATAATTCCCTATCATTTGATTAACCATGAGTTGAGAATTTCTCTTGATTATAATTTGGTTTATACCAAGTTCTTGTGCCAATTCCAAACCTGTAGTCATAGCTTCATATTATACCTCATTGTTACTTATAGAATGACATTTGATAGCTTGTTGATTGGTTTCACCAGTAGGTGGTGCCAAAACAATCCCTAAACCTGCACCTTTTACTTTAGATGAACCGTCTTTATGTAAAGTCCAAGTTCCTAGGTTAGCTCTGTTGAACACCTGCAATTCTTTATCTACTTCTAATTGCATCCCATGGTTAAAATCAACCACGAAATCAGCTAAACCTTGAGATTCTATAGCAGTTCTAAGTTGGTATGTGATTTCATACTCACTTAATTCTATAGCCAATTTAGCCAACCTGCCTAATAATTCATGCTTATGTGATATATTACATAAGGGATAAGCAGTTACTATAACAATAGGATGACACTGAAAATAAGGTCTTAATTTCCTAGTTGGCATGATCAGTACAACTGCAAGATTTTCTAATTGAGGATACCGTGTCTCCGCATCTAACAAAGATTTACTAACATAATAGATAGGAGAATGTTTACCTTGGTCTTCACAGACTAAAACAGCACTTACCGCTACTTTCAAAACAGCAAGGTAAATTGAGTAGTCTTTCCCTCATCCTTTGGTTTTGCCAGCAATGGTGGATTTGATAAGTATCTTTTCATATTTCTGAGTGCTTGCTGACATTCCTCATTCTATTCAAAATGATCCTGCTTTTTAAGAATTGAGAAGAATTTAAAGTATTTTTCTGATGATTCATAAATGAATCTTCCCAAGGCTTCAATCCTTCCTGTTAACCTCTGAACCTCTTTTTTATTCGAAAGCATGTCAGGAATCTCTTGAATGGATTTAATCTGTGCGGGACTCCCCTTAATACCACGGTTAGAAACAAGAAAACCTAAGAACTTACCTGATGTAACACCAAATGCACATTTCTCGGATTTAACTTCATATTGAATTTGCGCAGAATTTGAAGTGTATTAGAAAAATGTGATATGTGATCTTTTGAATGCAGAGTTTTAACAAGCATATCATCTATATACACTTCCATGGTTTTTTTCAAATGTTCTTGAAACATTTTATTAACCAACCTCTGATATGTTGCACCAGCATTCTTTAGACTAAATGGCATTACTTTACAACAGTAAGTCCCTCTATATGTTATAAATGAAGTCTTTACTTCATCCTCTAGATCCATTTTGATCTGATTATAACCTGAATATGTGTCTAAAAAACTTATGAGTTCATTGTTGCAGTTGCATCAATCAATTGATCTATATGTGGTAGTGGAAAAGAATATTTAGGACAAACTTTATTAAGATCTTGTAATCTAAACAAACCCGCCACGTACCATTCTTCTTTGGAGCTACAACAGTATTAGCTAACCAGTTAGGATACTTTACCTCGCGAATGGATCAAAATTTTAATTATTTTTGAACCTCTTCTTGAATTACATGATTCTTGAAGGCTACTTGCTTTCTTTTCTTTTGTTTGACAGGTGGTATGATGGATTCTCGTTTAATTTATGAGTCATTACCTCCGGTGGTATCCCTGTCATGTCAAAATGGGACCAAGAAAAGCAATGTACGTTAGTTTTTAAAAATTCAATTAATTTACCTCTCATTCCCTAGCTAAGATTGACGCCTACGTAGACTTTCTTATTAGGCCATTGAGAAAATAACACGACAGGCTCCAATTCTTCATTATTGTTTTGATGTTTTCATTCTCTTCTAGTTCTTGAATGGTGTCAGGCCTTGAATCCATATCTGCTTGTCCCATCTTAGTTGAGGTTCTTGTCGTGGCGCCTTCAACTGTCTTCTGTGATTGCTATTCTCCTTCATTTTTTGTACTTGCATCTTCTATGGAGTTAATGCTCCTTGATGTATATTGGTCTCCACGTAACTGATGTATTCCCCATGGTGATGGGAATTTAATAACTTGATGCAAGGTTGATGGAACAACATCCATTTCGTGGATCCATGGTCTCCCAAGGATCATGTTGTAAGTCATCTCTATGTCTACTACCTGAAACTTTGTATCTTTGACGACTTCTTGTGAAAATGTGGTAAGACTTCCCTCTCATTCCAGTACAACACTAGGATTGTCAAATCCAGATAGAGTATGCACCTTTGGAATTATTCTATCTTCAGCTTGCATCTCGTGTAATAGTCTTAGCAAAATGATATTCACAGAACTACCTAGATCAATCAAAACTCGTTTCACATTAGTATCATATAAATTACATATATTACCAGTGCGTCGTTATGAGGAGTTAACACGCCATCTACATCTTCATCTTTCAATGTAACGTTATCTTATTCTACGACATGTCGCACCCGTTTCTCTTGGGTAATAGTAATTTTAGAAATTTTGTTAGCTGCAGTATATGATACGCCATTGATGTCCTCACCCCCACTTATAATGTTGACAGTTGCTTACCTTTCTCACTGAACAACTCAGTGAGATGTCCTTGTTTTAATAGATGATCAACTTCACTTTGTAAAAACATGCAGTCTGCCATTTTATGCCCGTGGTCATTATGAAACTCGCACCAATGATCAGGGTTGCGTCTATTTGGATTTGATCTCATCTCTTTTAGCCGTCGTAACTTATCTCCCATGCTTCTCAGAACAGCTACGAGCTCAGACGTGCTCACATTAAAATTGTAACCACCGAAGCTCACTTTCGAATCTCGTGACTCATAATTATTTCGCTCATTCCTAGATATTGATGAAGAACCAGATTATCTATTTCTTGACTTGTTATCATACTTTTGATTGTCCTGCTTTGACCGTAAGTCTTTTCCCGCAGGTCCCATATATGGCTCGTACCTATTTTTAGAGAATCTCTTTTCAGTCTCTGTATGTCGCGATACCTTTTCTTCTTTTTGAAATCGTGGGATAGTATCATCTTCTATTCTCAGCTGTGTGCTATACCTGTTGTAAACATTATTCCACGTTCTGGCTATGAATTCGCGAAGGCTTTCCTTAAGTCGCCTCATAGCTTCTGAGATCTTTTCATTCAAATTGCTCATGAAAGCTATAGCTGCCCAATTGTCAGGTACACGTGGTAACTACCCGTGCCTCTTTCTTTGCCCTTGCTCGTGTCTGTTGCTTTTCGTGCCTCTTTGCTAGTAATAACTCTTTGACTATTTTATGTATCTTGACACGTCATCTTTATATGTATACTCAATTTCTCCCAATACAGTTTCAACATTTCAATGGCAAAGGTATTGTTTGTTTCGTCAAGTAACATTAGCTTGGCTGCACTACCATTTCTCCGTATTTGTAGTTTGACAGATGGGGTTGGCTTTTAGAGATAACTAATCCATCATGTGGCTGTGCAGTTGATTTCTTATAAGGAAGTATTATTGATCTATTAGATTTTTTTTCTTTCATGCTATTTTGCATAATGTGTAGGAAGTGAACTTGTTTTGAAGCCGTGAGATACTTATATAAAACATCTACCCCTATATTGTGCTGAAACGACCCTGTAGGAAAACCAACTTTTCCGCACATTTATCTTGCACGGACTCTCCAAAATGCAGCTGCACCGTGTAGGATCCTTCAAAAATACATTACTTTTGGAGGATCAGATACATAGCAGGCGACATTTTTGGAGAGTCCGAGCAACATAACCACACATTATTTTTTCAGCTGGTTTGAACATTCTCACTGCATTCTTAACGTTAATGTGATTATACTGTAAGCTGGATTCTATACGTTTCTGACTCTTCCCACTTATGTTACTAGATTATAGAGACTTCTATATTGCCTCAATATCTTCTGCCATTCATTTTCATGCTTCGGTACTGATGTGCATCCTACTTGTATTAATAACATTTTAGTGGTGGAATATGTTCTGTTGCAGCTCTAGCCAATGATTCCCCAAATGTATCAACTTATTTTCAGCTTCTTTCTGTATTGCTAACCTATGTCCTTATAGTTATAATGTTTCTCGTGCGCAGCATCAATTGATTGTTTGTTTAATTCTATCTTTGGGAGCCTCTCGTCACCAATATAATGTGGAGAAACCTATTAATACAGGTAAAAAGAATTTGATGGCTGATGTTCCAAAGTGAGAAATATTCATTTTACATTAGTTTTTGAGGTTCATTTTACATCTGGGCTCTGTATCAAGTTACAGTCCTCCTAATCCTCAATTTCCAAGGTGAAAAAACTCTGCATTTGGAGCATGAGACGAGGGAGCATGCTGTTAAAGTGAAGAATACCTTGATCTTCAATGCTTTTGTCCTGTGTCTGGTAAGAATAGCTGATAAAGAAACATGCTATGATTGGCTTTTGCACTCCCCATGCTATGATTGTCTTTTGCACTCCCCATAGTACATGAAAGATATCTTGTTTGTACCTAGTGCGAACTCAAGCACTTCCTCTACCCTAGGAATTTTGTCTTTGTTACATTTTTGGATTGTAGAAGTTGTCCACTTTCCTTGAATCAGCAGCTCTAAATACGTTTAATACCATAAATTTTTAGCCACCTCGCTTCTCCACCTTGTTATTTTTCCTTTATTGGCCATAAAAAAGTCAAAGCATCTATGTGTTTTCTCAACTAATAGTAAACAATTCATGATTTCAAATCTTCCCTTAATCGTGCCAGATCAAGGGTGGACAACCCAATTCGGATGGAGGCGGTAGTAATCTTTGTACTCTTGTAGGATCTTGGTTGTGTTTTTGGAAATGATTCTCAAATTAAATATGAGGCAGCTTTTTCTCTTAAGCTCCTTCAATTTCCCTGTGTTCCTAACCTTTTCCTCATTTTTGGTTTTGTTCGGGCGATGGGGGTAAAAAGTTTCAAACTGAAATTTCATACTGCTGTTTGCAACGAGTCACATTAGCTTAGATATTTGCCTGTCTGTTGAGATTTAATTGTTGAATCCACTGTTAAATGCTAATTACTAAAACTGCAGGTTTTCAATGAATTCAATGCTCGGAAGCCAGATGAAATAAATGTATCAGAGGAGTCCACAAAAATCGTCTGTTGAACTTTTAGATGTTCTGGCTTCTGTCCTTGAAGTAGTTTTAAAGTTGAGCTGTTGCTATGTTTTTGGATTGGGAATATAAGAATGCTCTTTCCTTGATTATTCCATATTGAATTTCTTTTGAATTTGAGACACATTTCTTTCCTACAGCCTACATCAAGGAAGATGAAAGAACATATGATTTGCCATGATAGTGATGAAGATTTAAACATGGAGATTCCTACTCTTGCCGTGGAACCCTCAAGGTTTATTAAGCTAACTGTTTTACTCATGGATGCAGAGCAATAGAGAAAATATGATCACAAGAAAGGTGAATTTTATAGCTGATTGTTACAAGAAAAATGAGAGCTCACTGTTCTCAATTAAAGTTCAGATTTTCACAATTACCTTTTTTTTTTTTTTTTATCCTTACCAAGCACTTGCCAAGAATTAGTTGCCTGAAAAAGTTTAGTCCCTTCATGACAGTGTTATTTTGGCAGAGTTTGTGAAGACTTAGTTAGAAAAAGTACTCCATTATATTGCGAATGAAATTAATACAACTCAATCTTTTAATGGATATATTTTTATTATCCTAGCCGGTTGGTGATTATATCATATATATTGCTCATAATAAAACATTATTTAGTTCCATGAGGATTTTAATTTGTAATATTTGTCACTACGGTCATTTTTTATGAAATTTGATTTATGTTGTAAGTTATTCGATAAAATTATTTATTTAATCCTACAAATAAAAATATTTAAATAGAAAAAGAGTTTTCAACAAAATATTGTGGTAGAAATAAACTGACACTATTTTTTTTAAAAACAGTATATTATGTTGTAGAGGTTATAAACCCCACACAAGTTTTTTTTAAAATATTTGAATCATATTTTTGGGGTTTATAAACCCCCACAGTATCTTTTTTGAACCAGTATAATCATATCGAGGGGGTTTATAAACCCTTGCAATATGCTTTTTGACACAACAAAATTATATTGCGAGGGATTTGAACTAGCACTAATTATCTTTTAAAACCCCTTCATAACTTTTCCTTAAAAAAATATTTAAATCATTTTTAGGGTCTTTAAGCCCTTACAATATTTTTGTTGAACCACTATTATTATATAAAGGGGGTTTATGAACCCTCGCAATATTTTTTCTTTGGCACATCGAAAGCATATTGTGGGGTTTTAAACTAATAGTAATTATCTAAACCCTCACAAATTAAAAATTTATTTTGTGGTAATTGTCATGGAGGTTTTAAAAATCCGTCACAATAATGCTCATAGCAAAGGTGACCGCGCTACTCCTAAACACCGCTACAATTCCTTTTGTGGGAGTCAAAAACCGTCACAATTTGACCAAAAAAACTTCCACAAAGTAAGTGTTTTCTCGTAGCGTTAGGTTGTATCATCACAGAAAGAGATGCAGGACTTATTCTCTTTTATTTTTTCAGATTTTATCTGCACATTTTCGTCTCTCTCATCTTCTACCTTTTTCATTTATGAAAAAATATATTAAGTAATTTTATTACTAAATGTAAATCAACTTTCCCCTTTTCAATCAGTATAGCAAAAGGCTTCAAAGAGTGTTTTTGTTTTGTTTAATATAGTACATATGATCAACCGCATGCAATGAAATTTTAAAGTCTCACTGGCTCACTTTTGTCAAGAATCGTACTAGTGAGATTTATTACATGTGAAGGCTTAGAAGTTTTAATAGTACCAATAATATCTGCCCATAAATAAATTTAAACTAATGCCGAGAGCATCTATTTAAATTATATAAATTTTATCTTTCATCAGTAAAATAATACTACAATTGTTATTAGAGAGGTTATTTGCTACTGCACATTAAGGAAGAAAGTATTTTACGGATCGTTGAGCTTATCGATAATATTAGTTAACAACTACTACACATGTCATATAGAAGTAATATATTACTATACCTATAATTACACAGTAATGAGCAATAACTATAGCAATTTACGAGTTTGACATTCCCTTATCTTACGATATTTTGTAAAGAAGGAAGATAGTTTACTACTGCACATTTAAAAATGAAAGTATTCTACGAATTGTTGAGCTTACCGATATCTTTAAAATATCATAAACAAACTACTACACTTGTCATAGTATAAGTAGTAGTTAACTATCTTTTAATGACATCAGTAATTTATAACTAGGTGTTTATTTCACAAAAATTAATTCTACATCGGACTTAATCATTTTATTTCAAGTATTATGAACTCCAAACAGTTACATATGTCGTTAATGCCATACTAACGAAAAATTGTTTGATATGAAATTCTATTTTTCTTATAATGAATAATGTGACAACTTACAGTAATTCGTTTTCCATTCACATCTGCAAGATATATAGCGCAGCTTACTTTGTGAACAAATTAATCGCGAAATTTTTTATGCAATTTTTGTTTTCCAGAAAAGATATGATTTTTTTTAATTTGTATAAATCATTTTATCTAATTTTTCTTTTTCCTTCAAAAAAATCTATAATGTTATTTAACTGAATAGGATATTTGAATTTGTAGAAATAATTTCCTATAAAGTTTTCCTTTTTTTATTTTGATGAATCCTAATTTGTTTTTGAAAAAAAAAAACTGAATTTGTTATAAAACATTGAAGAAAACATTATATTATGTAACAAAATGCATTGCATGAAGATATTATTATATTGCAAAAATGAATATTGTACCATTAGTATTAATAAAAAAAATTACTCCTACTTGTTGCTATATCCAAATGAGTGAAAGATTCGAAACATGATTCATGACAGATTAATGTCTGTTAAGACAAAAAAAATTAAAATAACATTGTAAGTTACTGACAACTACCACCATGAACTGTTGTTGTTGTTACCATACCCATTTGTAAATTACGACCTATTTTTCTCTTCCTTTTCTACCTTAATCTTATCTCCAGAAGCCTCTCTTTTTATGTTGGAATTATCACTTCTTGTCATTTTGTCTTTCTCTTTTTATTGATATTTAATTCTAGATCACGTGTGTTACGCGTGTAGTCCACGTCATTAAGTATTAATTTTCGAAACTGCACAAAATATATTAACCTAAAATTGAGTTACAAAATAAAATTTAGGAAAAAAAGCACAAGTTATTGAAATTTATGAATATTAATCATATATAGCCAACTTAGTAAAGAAAAAATGCTACGGACATAATACAAAAGTGTTGTAAAATCTTAACTTTGGTTTGGTATATGAGTTGTGCATTTGCGTTAAATGAATTAAACATAACAAAATAATATGATGACTCGTACTTAAATATAATAATATTATGTTCGGCATGGCCTTAAAATAAATTCTATTTGTTCAAGTACAAAAATATGAATTCCTTCTTGTTCCTTACTGGAACTTCAATTGAAATATACGAAAATAAAAAAAACGACTCCGTATTATTAGCTTTAATTATCATACCAAGAATTTAATTGGACGGTATTGGTTAAACCCAACTACATGTATTTCTAAAAAGAAATAAAATAATTATCATAAAAGAGATTCTAGAGTTCTATTCTTGGTAGCTAAATTATCCCCCTCCCTATAAATAAAGGGGTCATCTACCATTGTAATGCACTCCTAACATTCTCTAAGTATCAATAAGAAGAACTCTCTCTACTCTTCTCTCTATTGCTCTTGTTCTTGCATTATTGTTCTTGTCTTTTATATTATTTCATAACACGTTATCAGCACGAGTCTCTAACCAATTGAAATTTTCGATTGTCTTAACTTTTGTTTGTGTAGGGTTTTGCTTCAAAGAAAGAATGAAGAAAGAAGAAAAAGAAAGAATGAAAAAAAAAAGGGAGGAACGAAAAACAGTAAACAAAAGAAGCACTGGAAAGCAAAAAGAGAAAAGAACGAAAAAAAGTTGAAAAGAAAAAAAAAAGGGAAAGAAAGGAGTTTACACAAGAGGTATATTTGATATCACAACATTTATTGGTATACCTTAAAGGTAAGTAATTTACTTTTCCCTTTCAAATTCTTGGAATTCTATAATTTGATTTTATATATAAAGCATAGACAACAAAGATTGATTATAACTCTAATGGAGTGTGTAAGAAATTATAACCACATGAAGTGGTAAAATCTCTATGTCCTGCCATGATTAAATTCATGTATGATTGTGGGCAAATAATTGAAAATCCGTCCAATTGAATTTGCTCCATTCCCTTTAGAGAATGTGGTAGCAGTATGTGATAAGTCTGAAAGAAGACTAATTACCGTAAAGGTATCAATGGATGTGGACATGGCAATAGACGAAGTTATAATCGTCATTATTTTGGTAATGAGAACAATAAGGATTCTCAAAATAATCTTTCACTTTATGAAAGTAATATTTTACATGAGATTGTGTAAAGCACATGATTTTGATCCATTCCCTGAAGTGAATGTGATAATTGTAATAGAGCCCGTAAGTATGAACACGCTCTTGATGTAAATTTGTTTTATGTCTGACATTATGAAGAGAAAGTTCGTTGCCCTTGAAATTTCGGGCAAGAACTATATGACATGGGTGTTGGATGCTGTAATCCACTTAGATGCTATGGGTCTTGGAGACGCCATTAAAGACAGAAATAATGCATCCACCCAAAACTATGCTAAGGCCTTGATTTTCTTGCGCCATCACCTTGATGAAGGTTTGAAACTATGCTAAGGCCTTGATTTTCTTGCGCCATCACCTTGATGAAGGTTTGAAGATTGAATATCTCACCGTCAAAGATCCACCTATCTTGTGGAATGGCTTAAAGAAGAGATATGACAACCTGAAGTTGGTCACTCTGCCACAAGCACGATACGATAAGAACCCAAAAGCAAATAGTTTATAAACTATATATTATCGTTGCGGTGAAAACGGGCACTGGTCAAAGGCTTGCCGTATACCATGACTTTTGGTTGACCTTTATCAAGCATCTCGAAAGAGTAAACGCCCTGAAACGAATTTTGTCTCTGATGACAACTTTGACATCACCCACTTGGATGTGGCAGACTTCTTTGAGCAACCCGAGGGGAAGATAGACCACCTAATCGGTGATGGATCCGTGATGAAAGAAGATGGAGCTATTTGATTTTATTTTACTTGTTTGTATTAGTGAATGAATAAACTAATAGCCATTAGTATTAGCTCGTATTAGTAGAGGTAATCGACTAACCTGAAAAACTAGTCGGTTATCTCATATTTCGCATAAAAACTGCAAAACAATCGATTGTCAATGATCAACAATCGATTGTCTTTAAAACAGTGTGATCTGGAATTTTAAAAAACAGTCAACAATCGATTGTCGATGATTAACAATCGATTGTCTTTAAAACAGTGTGTTCTGGAATTTTTCAAAAACAGTCAACAATCGATTGTCTATGTTTAACAATCGATTGTCTTTAAAACAGTGTAATCTGGAATTTTTCAAAAATCATCCACAATCGATTGTCTATGCATAACAATCGATTGTCTTAAGACAGCGTGCTCTGGAATTTTTCAAAATAGCCAACAATCGATTGTCTATATTTAACAATCGATTGTCTTAAGACAGTGTGATCTGAAGTTTTTCAAAATAGCAAATAATCGATTGTGTGTTTTTAACAATCGATTGTCAATGTTCAACAATCGATTGTTTGTGTTTAACAATCGATTGTTTGAAGAAAATGTTTAAACTGAAATTTTCAAACTGCAAAGTAATCAATTATGGATAACATATCTGATTTTGTTAGTCAACTGTTAGCTGCAGATTTTGAAAATATTATGTGACACAAACGAATTGAACTTATTTATTCTTATGTTCGTGTATTTCTTTTATATGTCAAACCATGGGAAGTAAATTGATTGAAGGCTCCGGAAGAGCAACTGTAACTCTGCCCAAAGGCATGACGTTTATCTTAGAGAATGCAATATTCTCCTCCAAGTCTAAGAAGAACTTGTTGAGTTTTAATGATATCAATCGCAATGTTCTCCTCCAAGTCTAAAAGGAACTTGTTGAGTTTTAAAGATATCATTCAAAATGGATATCATATTGAGACAATAGATGAGAATAATCTTGAATTCTTCATGAAAACGAGGCTGCCCATTTCGGTTTGGGTTCATGCCATTTTGCATGCATCAATGCTAGTTCGTCGGCTGCCCACTTTGGTTTGGGTTCACGCCATTTTGCATGCAGCAATACTAGTTCGTCGGCTGCCCACTTCGGTTTGGGGTCACGCCATTTTGCATACAGCAATGCTAGTTCGTCTCTGACTGACGAATTGACACAAATATTCCCCGTTGCAATTGGTTTTGGGTCATGGACCCAATATATCCCATTTAAGAATCTTTGGATGCGCAGTATATGTACCTGTAGCACCGCCATCCCGCACCAAAATGGGTCTGCAAAGAATGTTAGGAATATATGTTGAGGTTGAATCGCCCTCCATTATTCGCTACCTCAAAACATTGACAGGAGATTTGTTCACTGCACGATTTGCAGACTGTCAATTTGATGAGACACTTTTCCCAAAATTAGGGGGAGAAGTTGGTGAAACCAAACGGGAAGTTTTGTGGAAAAATGCATCATTATCTCATCTTTATCCACATACCTCTATTTGTGAAAGAGGCACAAAAGATTATCCATTTGCAAAGAATAGCAAATCAAATGCCTGACGCATTTATAGATTTGAAAAGGATAACAAAATCACATATCCTCGAAGTGAATGTGACAACATCTGATACATATTCATTATTGGAAGAATATGAACATGAAATTGGTATTAAATATACCACACTCACCCCTAGAAGGAGGTTTGAGATGATATATGGCATGAATGATCGTTGGTCACGTACCTATTGTACGCCAAAGTATTTTGGAAATATGACTATTAAAGGACAACGATAATGCAAGAAATATATCTTGCATATAAGTTTGACATGACCATAATGGTATAACTTTCTCTTTAAGAAAGATATTCACCACATGGATGTTGATGAATCTGTGGTAGTACAAAATTAATTGAGAGCTCTAGAAGAGCCAATTATTACTATGTTGGAGAAACACAATTGAGTATTGTGCTGTAGTAAGTCTCAAAGAAACTTATTTGGTTTCCAAAGTACACGCGAAAGCGATTGATTATATTGAGACTATAAATAAAGGAAGGCTTTGATATCTCCTATTACTACAACTTGTAGCGGGGTAATTTGCATATGAAAAGCTACCCGCTTTGTTCTCCACTTTGTACTACACAAACGAAAGAATGCCACAATAAAGTGGATATCTATTGGTATAAAAACCCATGTCATAATAAACCTGAAGTTTATTGATAAGTGCACATGTCATGGTGTAAATTTGAAGTTTACCAATATTGATAATTTGTTCAGTTAGCATTCGTATTAGCCATCTCATTTTAAGTATGATGTGCAAATTCACACAGGTGAATATCAAAGAACTAGAAAGTTCTTTACGAATTCTCTTGTATCACTTGTTCTCATTAATGAACAGACCAACTAAAGAGTTCGGGTTGAAGCCCATAAATTCTGGAAATATCAAAGGTGAATATGGGCCCATTCACCTGCCATGTATACCACATATGATGCATCTATGATATGGTTACATGCGCAATTGTTATTAACCCGCAGCCTGGCCGGTGCTTGCGAGGTAAATTGCTCAGTAATCTAACTTCGAGCATAATTTCCAGATTTTCTACTCAAGATTGTTCATCTTGATAAGTTGGTTTATATCAAAGTTGGTTTAGCAAGATAATTATTGAGTGCTTCCACTTAATAGCTAAAATGTTTCTTATGAGAACAAAGTTATATATATCAGTTTGATATACGTTGTATACGAGAGTATATTATATTCTCCCCTCACAAGTGGTTCAGGGTCAGGAACCAAATAATTTCATCTTATTATTAATGTGCTGTGTATATTGACATGATAATGCACAAAGATGATTTCCCAAAGTTGAGGAAACAAGTTAGCTTTTCTAACATGAGGGGGAGACATGATAAACACTTGAGAAAAGGTTACATGGGATGAATTATCATTTGTATATGTATATCCCCGAATATCATGATATGAACCTGAAGTTCATGAAAGGGATAATTCAATTGCAACATATTGCAAAGCATGCTATACGCATTTGCTGACCCAAAGAAAGTAACTAAATGGAAGAGATACAATTCAAGAAGAATTGATTCCATATGAAAGACATGTAGTTTTGAACCTATAGTTCAAATGCTTGAAAGTGTAAAGTCAAAGGTATGTATAATCAGTTTTCGATATCTTATTTGTCTAGCATGACATGGAAAACTTGATATGCATCTAAAGTCTATTATATGGCTTATATGACTTAACTTGAAAGATTTAAGTTGCTTGAAGCATATGCAATTCTTGGTCCTGAAGTACCACATCCTTAGTACAATTTGTGTACATATGTATCTTGCTATAACTATAAGCATGATGGCATTGAGAATGCATCTATGGAGATATTGAAGAGTTATTCCACGACATTATATGAAGATGTTCATATCTATCAAGAATGATGATTTCAAGGTGCGGAATACTTATTCAAGTCAATATGGTTGATTTGTCAAATCTCTATCAAAGATCGTTTTGAAGATGATGCACAAGATTGGAATGCAAATGCTCAAGGATATAAATTGATGTACTCATTAGGGGGAGTTAATGCGCGTTGCACTCTTTTTCCCTTACAAGGTTTTGTCCCACTGGGTTTTCCTTGCAAGGTTTTTAACGAGGCAACCAATAGGCGCATATTCAAACATGTGTACTCTTTTTCCTTTCTTTAATTTTTCCCATTGGGTTTTGGTTTTAAGGTTTTAACGAGGCACATTGTTGAATAGACATTCAAGGGGGAGTGTTATGAAATCTCCTATTTAAGGTGAATGTCTATAATTAGAGAGATTCTAGAGTTCTATTCTTGGTAGCTAAATCATCCCCCTCCCTATAAATAAAGGGGTCTTCTACCATTGTAATGCACTTCTAACATTCTCTAAGTATCAATAAGAAGAACTCTCTCTACTCTTCTCTCTATTGCTCTTATTCTTGCATTATTGTTCTTGTCTTTTATATTATTTCATAACAAGGTGAGAATTAATAATTATAACTATCTATCTTTATCTAAGTTATCAAAGCAAATTACAAGTTAAAATAACAACCCCATTCCTCCAATAAACAAAGGCAAAGAGTAGACTTGAATTCTTTAAAGATTGATCCAAAAAAAAAAAATTCATTAGAGACTATCATCCAAGTGTTTGACGAAACTAGAAAAGCATACCTTCGAAAAAGTCCTTACCAATCCTGAAATAATAAATTTTTTCAAAGAAAATAGTTTTAACAATATATTTTAATATTCAATATTAATCACAATTTAATTTGTTGAGTTCTTAGTACATTTCATCTTCACATGTTGAACTCGTTTGATGAAATCATGGGTTCGCCATTGATTACTATACTACATTTTTAAAAAAATTAAAATTATAACATAACTAAGTGCAATAAAAACATAAAGAAAAATATAAGAAAAAATCTAAACTACTTTCCTTCTCTCTTTCTCTCGGCGCACGTTAAAGTGCATGAACTAACGTACGCCAAATAGCCATGGGAAGGGGAAGGCCGAAGAAACTCGTTGCTACGCATACTCTAATGGAAGCTTCAACATCGAAGACTCCATTCCAAACGTCTGGTAATGATTTGATAAGCAATGATGGCAAAACTCCAATGGAACAGTGGCCGGCATTGATTAACATGAAGGATAGGGGACAAGCTCTAGTGATGAGAACTGAACATGTCACGACCTAATTCTATAATAGGTCATGAAGGGGCCCGACACCTTTGCCAAGTAAGCCAAACGCGGAAACATCTCTCAATCTCTTATGTTGATTTTCTTTTTATCAAAAATTTAAGTGAAATAATTACTCCAATTGAATTCAAAACCAAAAGTGATAGATAATGAAAACGACGTAATAATACAACCCCAAAATAAGTCTACTAACGTGTGTGCCAGAAGCTGGTGTCACAAGATATTGGCAGCTAGTAGAATATACACAAAAGAATAACTCTATCCTATTGTCTGAGATAAAGAAAGACAACAAAAGTAAAGGAAGGCTCCATCTGGATGCTGAGCGGCATAGGAAGGAAGCAGCTCACCGCAGAATTCTCTGGCACAAACTCAAGGGCGCACACCAAACTGGTAACCAGATGTATCTGCCTCAGATCATGTACAATTAAGTACAAAAGCATTGTATGAGTACATAAACAATATGTACCCAGTGAGTATCCCGTCAAATCTCGAAAAAGTAGAGACGAGAGGTCGACTTGATACTCACTAGGGTTGAATGGTATATCAAGGTAATTATACAAACCATGAAGAATCACTGATAAGCACAGTTTATAAAAAGACATAAGGGTCCTACTCTCCACTATATCTCCAATTAACCATTTACTTTTGTAATATTTATCCACTTACGTCGGGCCATGAAAGGCTATATCAATATTTACAATCTCTCAGGCAAACAACAATAGCATGCACAAATATGCCGAGGCGATGGCCCGATCCAACAGAAATAAACTGTGCACTTGCTGAGGATCGATGGCGCGCCTATAGATGCATCTATTCATACCGACGTGTTTGGACCGATCCAAAAAAATAATAAAAAAATATCAAGTATACACACAAGGCACATCGATAGTCATTAATGCCAAGCAGGACTTCAATAATTATACAAGTACGTTCTTATTCCCTTTTTAAGTCTGTAGCATATCCTAGGTGCACGCATTAGCAAGATAATATAGAGATTTATATAAAATAAGCATAGTGTGGGTCCTAAACTACCTGGACAATTAACATAGTAGTAGCTACGCACGGACTCTCGTCACCTAACGCGTGCGTAGCCCTCGCATTAGCAACAATTACTCAATTATTAATCCTATGGGGAAAATTTCCTCTTACAAGGTTAGAAAGGAGACTCATCTCGCTCCAAAGCACACTTCCGATATCAAGAACAAGCCTAAGCCCTCAATTCGGAGCCGAACGATCACAAACTAGTTAAGTAAAGACTTACAAGGTCAAATTCTAACTATTTAAGTGATTTCCCAACCTTTTCTACAAGCTTCCTAAATTCCGACCCCGGGCCCATGTGCCCGAATTTCGAGAATTTTCAAAGAAACTCGTTCTCTATAACCTAAGGATCAATAATATATGAATTCTAGTTCATTTCATAACAAATTTCGCGGTTAAAGCTTAGTTTTGTTAAAACCCTAGGCCTAGCTCTAACCCCTTTGATTTTACCTATTTTTTTGGTGTTTAATCTACCTAATATACATGTATTTAAACTAAGGATGAATAGAAATTACTATCCTCAAAATGATATGTTGAAATCCCTTCTTTGTAAGCTCTCAAATCGCCGAAGTGCAGAGTAGAAATGAAATAAATGCTCTAAGTCCCGTTTTTAAAAGCCCTAACTAGTCCTCTGATGTTGCATTTGCGACACCACGCTCGCAAAAGCGAGGTCGCAATTGCGACCAAATATTCATAAATGCGAATTGAGCCCTAGCCTGTCTCGATCGCAAATGCAATTTGTGGGTCGCAAATGCAACCCTGTTGGGCTGGCAAATGCAAAGAATTGGTTCGCAAATGCGAACACTGTCCAGCCCGACCAATATCGCAAATGCGATGCATGTGTCGCAAATGCGGACCCTGCTGAGTTCGCAAATGCGAAGAAATTGTTCTATATTGCGAACACTTCCTAGAACGGCCAATATCAAAAATACGAAGAGTTTCTCGCAATTGTGATGGACATCTCGCAATTGCGAAACCTGCAGCAACAACAAAACTACAAGCAAAACTATTATGTTTTTTTACCTCTAACCATGCCCGAATCTCACCCGAGCCCTCGGGGCTCCACTCCGAACACTCACACAAGTCATACAACAATGCGCAAATTTTCTCAAGCAATCAAATTGACTAATTAACGCCAAAAACCACGGATTTAACACCAAAATGCATGAAATCCTCAAGAACACCCAAATTCCCATCCTTTCAACTGAACGTCCGAATCACGTCAAATCTGTCTCGTTTCTCACCAAATCTCACAAATAAGACTAAAATATTATACTGAACATGTACTGGACTCCAGAACCAACATACAAGCCCGATATCAGTGTGATAAAGCATTTTTCCTCTTTATTGAACTCTTAGGATTTTCGTTTAACCATTTCTAATAAAAATTCATTACTCGAGCTAGGGACCTCGGAATTCAGTTCCGGGCATATTCCTATGTCCCATATTTTTTCATGTACCTTCCAGGACCGTCAAACCACAAATCCAGGTCTGTTTTCCCAAATAGTTGACCGAAATCAAACTTGGTTTTTTAAGAGATCTTAAAGAAATAATTGAACATATTTGTACCCAAAACTTTTCCAACTACTGAACCAACCATCCCTGCAAGTCGTAATTATCTAAAGCAAGTACGGAAGGTTTAATTTAGGGGAACAGGGTTCCAAAAGGCTAAGCGACTAGACGTGTCGTTACATTCTCCGCCTCTTAAACAAACGTTCTTCCTTGAATGGACATAGAAAAGTACCTGGACTACTAAATAAGTGGGGATATCTGCTCCGCATATCCTCTTCGAACTCCCAAGTCGGCTCCTTAGCCGGTTGGCCCCTCCAGTGAATCTTCTTGGACCTCAACTGGCGATCCTGCCGATTAATAATAGCAACTGGCTCCTCCTAAAAGCCCAAAGTCTCATCTAACTGAATGGTACTGAAGTCTAACATGTCGGGTAGGTCGTCATGATACTTCCAAAGCATCGAAATATGAAAAATTGGATGGACTCCTGATAATTTGGGGGGGGGGGGGGGGGGTAAAGCAAGCTCATAGGCAACCTCCCCAACCCGTCTCAACACCTCAAAGGGGCCAATAAACCTTGGGCTCAACTTGCCCTTCTTCCCGAACCTCACGATTCCCTTCATGGGCGAGACCTTCAAGAGAACCTTCTTGCCAACCATAAATGATACATCTCGTTCCTTCTGATCCACGTATATCTTTTTTCTGGACTGAGCTGTGCGAAGCCTCTCCTGAATCAACTTTACCTTATCCAAGGCATCCTGTACCAAATCTGTGCCAAGTATCTTAGCCTTGCCAAGCTCAAACCACTCGATAGGAGAACAACAACGTCGACCATATAAATCCTCGTATGGAACAATCTCTATGCTAGACTGATAGCTATTGTTGTACGCAAACTCTACTAAGGGCAAGAACTGATCCCACTACCCTCCAAAGTCAATCACACATGCTCTAAACATATCCTCCAAGATCTGAACTGTCCGTTCTGACTGTCCGTCAGTCTGAGGATGGAATGTTGTGCTGAGCTCTACACGAGTCCCCAAATCACTCTGAACGGCTCTCCAGAAATAGGAAGTGAACTGAGGGCCTCTATCTGATTGATTGAAACTGGCACACCATGCAATCAGACTATATCCCGAATGTAAATCTGAGCATACCTCTCCGCTGTATAGGTAGCCGCAACTGGAATGAAGTGAGCCGACTTGGTCAACCTATCCACAATGACCCACACTGAATCAACCTTCCACAAAGTCTGCCGCAATGCAATTACGAAGTCCATGGTGATGCGCTCCCACATTCATTCCGTAATAGGCATCTGCTGAAGTAGGCCACCTGGCTGATGTTCATACTTGATCTGCTGACAATTCAAACATCTAGCTACATACTCTACGCTGTCATTCATCATTCTCTACCACTAATAATGCTACCTCAAGTCACGATACATCTTCGTGGCACCCAGATGTATGGAACACTGCGAACTGTGTGCCTCCTCTAGAATCCTCCTCCTTGGACCATCAATATTAGGAACACATAGACGACCCTAGAGTAGCAAAACATCATCTTCGCCAATAGAAACCTCCTGGGCACCTTCCTGAAGTACTGTCTCTCTAAGAACTGCCAAATGTGGATCATCAAACTGCCAAGCCTTGATCTCCCTCAATAACAAATACTGAGCAACCACACATACTAGAACTCGGTTGGGCTCTGAAATGTCCAACCTCACAAGTCTGTTAGCCAATGACTGAATGTCCAAATCTAGTGGCCTCTCCTCTGTTGGAATGAATTCCAAACTACCCATACTCCTTGCCTTTCTGCTCAAGGCATCCGCAACCACATTTGCCTTACCCCGATGATAAAGAATAGTGATGTCATAATCTTTTAGTAGCTCAAGCCACCTGCGCTTCCTCAAGTTAAGATCCCTCTACCTGAACAAATGCTGCAAACTGCGATGATCGGTATAAACCTCACATGGCACCCCATACAAATAATGTCTCCATATCCTAAGAGCATGAACAATCACTGCTAATTCCAGATCGTGCATAGGGTAATTCTACTCGTGAACCTTCAGCTACCGTGAGGCATGTGCAATAACTCGTCCCTCCTACATCGATACACATCCCAATCCAACACGGGAAGCGTCGGAATATACCGTATACATCCCTGAATCGGAAGTCAATACAAGAACTAGTGTCGTGGTCAAATCTATCTTGAGCTTCTGGAAGCTCTCCTCACAATCATCGGACCAACGGAATGGAGCACTCTTCTGGGTCAATCTAATCAAAGGTGATGCAATAGATGAAAAGCCCTGCACAAATCGCAGGAAACTCCTGATCTCGATCACTGAAGTAGGACGTGGCCAACTCTCAACTGCCTCAATCTTCTTGGGATCCACCTTAATAACCTCTCCTGACACAACATGCCCCAAGAATGCCACTGACTCTAGCCAAAACTCACGCTTAGAGAACTTAGCATATAGCTTCTGCTCTCGCAAGGTCTGAAGCACTACTCTCAAATGTTGCTCATGCTCCCCCAAGTCATGTGAGTATATCGGGATGTCGTCAATGAAAACGGTAACAAAGGAATCAAAATAAGGCTGGAATACCCTATTCATCAAATCCATAAATGCCGCTGGGGCATTAAAGGACATCACTAGAAACTCATAATGGCCATATCTAGTCTTGAATGTAGTCTTCAGAGCATCTGAGTCCCGAATCTTCAACGGATGATACCCTGACCTCAAGTCAATCTTAGAAACACGCTAGCACCCTATAACAGGTCAAACAAATCATCTATACGAGGCAAAGGATACTTATTCTTGATGGTGACTTTGTTCAACTGGCGATAGTCAATGCACATCCGTATAGTCCCATCCTTCTTCTTCACAACGAACACTGGTGCACCCCAAGGTGATACACTAGGCCTAACAAACCCCTTTGCCAATAACTCCTCCAACTGTTCTTTCAACTCCTTCAACTCTAGGAGTTATACGGTACGGTGGAATGGATATAGGCTGAGTGCCTTTAGCCAAATCAATATAGAAATCAATATCACGATCCAGAGGCATGCCAGGAAGATCAGTAGGAAAAACATCGACAAACTCTCTGACTACTGGCACTGAATCAATCGTCAGAGGCTCTACGGTGACGTCTCGAACAAAAGCTAAATAGGCAAAACAACCCTTCTCGACCATATGTCCAGCCTGCAGGAAAGAAATAAACATGCTAGGCATATCAATGTGGAACCCTTCAACTCTAATCTCAGCGATCCTGGCATCACTAGTGAAAAAGTCTTGGTATGGCAATCAAAGACGGCGTGGTATGGAGATAACATACCCATGCCCGGGATAACCTCAAAATCAATCATATCAAGCAACAGAAGATATTCTCTAGTCTAGAAACCACACAATGTGACCACACAGGACCGGTAGATCCGATCCACCACCACAGAATCACCACGGGAGTAGACACATGAACTGGAGTGTACAAAGGCTAAGGTGAAATAACCAGCAAACGATCAAACAGAGGTGATACATATAAATAGGTAACCCAGATCAAATATTACCAAAGCATCTCTACCATTGACGGAAATAATTCATGTGATGATGACATCTGAGGCCAATACATCTGGCCTGGCCGAAAGAGCATATAATCTAGTTGGAGCACCGGCTGTCTAGCCTCCACTTGACTGAGTAGTAGCTGGCTGACCTCTCCCATTCTGGCCTCCACTTCTATGATGGACTCTACCCATCTGCTCTCCACCTCTAGGTGGATGGGTAGTTGGTGCTGAAATTATTGGTTGTTGACCCTGCTGCACTGCCTTGCCCTAAAGTCTGGGGTAGTATCTCCATATGTGACTGGGATCTCCACACTCAAAACAACAGCGCGACGCAGCGACCTGCTGCCCTGATGGCTGACCCTCATAACCCGTAGACCCGTTGGAAGAAGCCTGGATAGTTGGTAGACGACATGAACTCTCCCGCATGGCACTGAAATAAGAATCGGAAGGACGTTGGGGACATGATTACCCAATGGACGAAACCTGAATAATTGGCGGGCAGTAGTAACTCTCCAGTATAACATAAAAATAGGGGCATGATGGAGCCCCCGGCAGGAGGTGATGTTGAAACTGGTGGCCTACTAGCCTGGCCCCTCATATATTGACCTCTGCCCCTGGCTAGGGCACCTGTGAACCCACCGGAAAACCTATCTCTCTTATCTTGATGTATCTGTTCTCTACCCCTCTAGCGATATCCCTCAATTCGACGAGCAATCTCGACCACTATATGATACTCTATTCCCATCTCCACCTCTCGAGCCATACTAAACCGAATCCCGGGCTGCAATCTAGCAACAAACCTCCGCACCCTCTTCGCATCTGTAGGAAGTATCATGATTGTATGGCGGGACAACTCGAAAAACCTCGCCTCATAGTCAGTCACAGGCATCTGAACCTGATCGAGCTGCTCAATTTGGTACGGCAGCTCCTCCATCTCAGAGGGTGGGATATACCTAACCAAGAACAACTGTGCAAACTGAGCCCAAGTGATAGGGGAGAATTCACTGGCCTGCCAAGAACGTAGGACTGCCACCATGTACGGGCCCTGCGCTCGAGCTGAAGAGTAGTTAAGTCAACTCCATGTGACTCCAATATCCTCATATTGTGCATTCTGTCCCTGCACCTGTCAATGAAGTCCTGGGCATCCACATGACGCTCGCCCTCGAAAACCGGAGGATGAAGCATGGTCCATCTGTCCAATAACTTCTGTGGATCACCATCCATAGCCGGCCTGGGCTTGGGTTCCACTGAAGCAACTGGATGATCCCCATCTGCGGGTAGTGCAACTGGAGTATGATATAGTGCAACTGCATGACTTGGGGCCTAAGCAATAGGGTTCTAGGCTCCTCTTCCTGCCTGCGAAGCAGCTGGGTCTGCTGGAAATAAACCAACCTCAGTCATAGTGTCCATGAACCTTAGCATATAGCCCATGACCTCTTAAAATCCCAATTCTATCATGAAATTTGTCGAGGTTAGCTCAGCTGTGGGTACCTCGCCCTGCTCCTCAATAATAGGATCCTTTACAGGATCTGTCGATAGTATAATTGGAACGGTTCTGGGACGCCCTTGTCCCCTACCACGGGCCGGTGTCATCCCCCCGCCTCTACCTCGACCTCGAGCAACGGGGGGAGCAGCTCCTCCCGGGTTTGGAACGTTAGCATATGCTCTTTCACCATCTGTGAGAGAATAGAAGAGGGAAATTTAGTACACTAAGCACTGCACGACAGGAAATGAATAAAGAGTAGTCTTTCTTAATACCATATAGCCTCTCGAAGATAAATATAGACGTCTCCGTACCGATCAATAAGACTCTATCAGGTTTGCCCATAACTCGTGAGACCTACGTCAACCTAGTGCTCTAATATCACGTTGTCACGGCCCAATCTATAATAGGTCATGAAGCCGCCCGACACCTTTTACAGGCAAGCCAAACGCGAAAACATCTCTAAATATCCTATGTTGATTTTCTTTTTATCATAATTTAAGTGAAATAAGTACTCCAATTTAATTCAAAACCAAAAGTGATAGATAATGTACGTAATAATACAACCCAAAAATAAGTCTACTAATATGTGTGCCAGAACCTACTGTCACAAGCTACAGGCAGCTAGTAGAATATACACAAAAGAATAACTTTATCCTACTATGTAAGATAAAGAAAGACAGCAAAAGTAAAGGAAGACTCCATCAGGCTGGTGAGCAACATAGGAAGGAAGCAGCTCACCGTGGAAGTCTCTGCCACAAACTCAAGGGCACGCACCGGACTGGTAACCAGATGTATCTGCCTCAGATCCTGTACAATTAAGTACAGAAGCGTAGAATGAGTACATAAATAATATATACCCAATGAGTATCCCGTTAATCTCGAAGAAGTAGAGACGAGAGGCTGACTTGATACTCACTAGGGTTGAATGGTATATCAAGGTAATTTTACAAAGCATGAAGAATCACTAATAAGCATAGTTTATAACAAGACATAAGGGTCCTACTCTCCACTATATCTCCAGCTAACCATTCAATTTTGTTATATTTATCCATTTACGTCGGGCTATATCAATATTTAAAAACTCTCAGGCAAACAACAATAGCATGCGCAATATGCCGAGACAACCGCCCGATCCAACAGAAATAAATTGTGCACTTGCCGAGGGTTAGCTAAGCGCCTATAGATGCATCTATTCATACCCAGGCATTTGGCTCGATCCAAAAAAATAATAAAAAATATCAAGTATACGCACAAGGCACATCAATAGTCATTAATGCCAGGCAGGACTTCAACAATTATACAAGTATGTTCTTATTCCCTTTTTAAGTCTCTAGCATATCCTAGGTGCTCGCATTAACAAGATAATATAGAGATTTATATAAAATAATCATGGTGTGGGTCCTAAACTACCCGGACAATTAACGTAGTAGTAGCTGCATACGGACTCTCGTCACCTAGTGCGTGTGTAGCCCCCGCATTTAGCAACAATTACTCAATTGTTCATCCTATGGGGACAATTCCCTCTTACAAGTTTAGAAAGGAGACTCACCTCACTCCAAAGCGCACTTCCGATATCAAGAACAAGCCCAAGCACGCAATTCTGAGCCAAACAATCACAAATTAGTTAAATAAAATAAGAACTAGTCAATAAAGGCTTACAAGGTCGAATTCTAACTATTTAAGTGTCACACCTCCTTTTTACATGGCTACCCCGTAGGATAAATGTATAAGGGAGTTTTTCCATTTAAAATGACATTAGTTGAAATGGGATTATTTATTTATTTAGAGTTGTCACTTGGGATAGGCTTGGCTTTTGGTAGGAAATTTTTTAATTTCCCAAATGGAGTCTGCGAACCCGAAATTCTAAGTAAGGAATTCTGTTGACCCGGGGGAAGGTGTTAGGAACCCTCGGATCCCGTGGTTCTTGCATGGTCGCCTAAACTATTATAATTGGCTAAAAGTTTGATTTTTATACATGTTCATTGTATCCTACGATTTTAAATTATTTACTGCTTTTAATTGAATTTTTTGGAATGTGAACGTCGTTTAAAACATGTCGTTGGATAGCGTCACATGAAATGCACCCGGATCCAAAACACATTTTATCCAACGTTTCGGGATTTGGATTTGGGTCACATGAAATGCACACCCATATATAGGAAGGTAAAGTTATTAAAAGACGCGCCAAAAGCGACTAACGTATTCCTATCATCTCGGGAAGACGTGAAGTTCGCTAAATAGCATGTCCCGAATTTCTAAATTTTAATATAAGCATTCAAAGAGAGCCACACAATTTAAGGTTTTATTTGGCCGTCTCACCCCATTTTATTGTTCAAATGTCGATTTAAAGCAAACTAGGATTTTCTATTGTATTTGTCTCTAAAAGGAGCTAGTTAATCAATATTGTAAAACTCAGGCCTAAGTTCAAGTCTGGATTTGAACAAAAGGGAAGAACCTCTTAATTTTAACTCGCTACCTAACTCGAAAGCCAAATTTAAACAAATATTTTTAAACTTTAACAAAGCAGCTTGATTGGTGGGATATGGTCATCAGTAACTTGGGCTTCGAAATCGACCCAAAGTGCCTACAACTTCTAAAATTGGGCTTCAGCATCAGCCCAGTGGTGCGTACACTAATTTCAGGACTAATAGGATCCAAACGTCTATTGAGTAATCAGGGCAGATGTTGTGTCTTATTTTCATAGTCTAAATGTCATGGGCCCAATTGAAACTGATTTAGCATACTCAGGAGTTTAAAAGTTCCTGATTTACCAAACTTATCTACATTTTTGTATTAAACTAAGATGAACTTTATATACATGTCAACTTAAACTCAAATAAAGAATTAACATTTAATCGAAATCCTGACACTCATTCAGATATAAATCATGTACTCATCAACATTATGGACTCGAAATGGAAATCTAATGCTGAAGAATCATAACAAATAATCAACTTGAGATATAAACAACAACTATTTCAACAGTTTAAACTAAAAAAAACTATTTACAACCAACATTATACTCAAAATATCCATAGCTTTGAAAGTCAGTCCTTCGCACAGTCCAACTAATAGTAAATAATTAATAGTCTAGCTAACATTATTGAATTAATGTCTAAGCATACAAATTAGAACTGCTTTAGGTAAATCAAGGAAAAACAAAGAAATTCTTCAATATTCTTCTTGACAAAATAGTCATACACATCAGTCTCACAGCACCTAAGGTTTGAAAATGTACCTGAGTTAAGGCAAAAATGAAGGAAAATACTCAGCAGTAGCAAATTGACAACCAGCAGTGATAAACCAGCAGCAACACCACAACAGTAGGATTAGTTTTAAAGCCAAATTTGCATCAACCAAAAATAGCGTTTGAGTGAACTCAAAAACAATTGAAATTAAACAAGGAAAGCTTCAGCAACCAAATTCTAGGCTAAACAATGCATATCACACTCTAGAACTTGAAATTGATCTAAAACTTCAACAGAACAACCTGTTTTGGAGTTTTAATTTTATTTTTGTTTTTGCTCCTAAGGATCTAAATGATCTTGTTTTTATGGAAAAATTGCCGATGTTCAAACTAATAACATTTTTTTTTTAAATTTGAATTATAGAAATGGAATTAAGAGTGTTTTGGAGAAATTTTTAGAGCTGGAACTTTTGGGACTTTTTCAGGGTTCAAATCTTGTTTAGCAAGGTAGAATGCATGGCTTTTATAGGCAAGCTTTGAGGATTCTCTTAGATTTTCCTTTACACCCTTAGTCCTTTTTTTATTTTTATCTTTACCCAATTAGTCCCTTATTTTTTGACTTATTACTCAAATTTTTCCTATCATACTTTTATGATTCAATAAGAACCCCCACTAGAAGCTTCCTAAATCACTTACCAAACATTCCCTGCTAAACTACCCAAATTACCCTTGAATTATTCCTACAATTACCAAACTTATGTTAATTATCCTAGCCTATCTAACTTACTATGGTTAATCTGATAATTCTAAACATTAATCAGCTAACAAATTCCAACACAAATGATAAGACTAACTAACGACTGATTTTCGGATTGCAAACTACTTATCAAAATAAATTAAGAAATGATTATCATTAAAACAACATTAGTATGGGAAGAATTCAATCAAATGCAAAATTCCACATGGGCAGAAGTATTAGCTAATCGACCGAAGTAGTTAAAACAAGGAATTATATGGTTGCAATCAAATAAAAATGACAAAAACTAAAACTAAACAAACCCTAAATCAATCTTAAAAAGAAATGAAATACTAAGATAAACAAGATCAAACAGAATCATAAAACTAATGTGTACAAAGAAAAATTTGTTTAATAAAAAAATACATATACAAGTAGAAATGCTATCCTATCTAACTAACTTAATTAATAAGAAATCAAATTGAAAAATTAGTGACCCTAAAACAACGCATGATTGAACTGATTTATAAGAGACCAGATTTAAACTCATTTTTTGTGTTCTTTTTTCAAAACAAAAATTCAAAACAATATAATATAAGAGAAGAACTTATCTATGTGGGGCTTGGAATAGGATTTGAGCTTTGCTTTAAAACTCGAGGAAAGGTCTCAAGTTCTGAAACTTCTAGGGTTCTACCGGTATTTGACTTAAAATTCGAGCTCCTCAGGTGATGTTCAAAGGAAACTAACCAGGGAATTGGGAAGAGGGAGGTGAGGAGGGTCTGGGGTGTTATTTTGGTGGGGCTTAGAGGTGGGGTAATTTCCGATTGGAGTTTCAAACTAAAATTCAAGCCGGTTGGTCATGATTTGAGTGGTTTTGGCTTGGGATTTGGTAAGAGGGGGTCGAGGAGGGTCTATGGTGTGTTTTGAGTTGCCATCGGAGCCGACACCACCGTGGGTGGCGGAGCAGCCACCACTTTGATTGAAAATTCGAGAAGATCGGTTTGTGTTCAGAGAGAACCAGTCACGGATTCGGAAAGGGGAGAAGAAGGAGATTCAGGGGTGTATTTTTAGGCGTCGTTGGAGACTTGCGGCGGCCACCGCCGGCGGTCAGCGGAGGGAGTGTGGAGGACGGTGGCGTTGTTCCGGACCGAATTAGGGTTCTGGGAGACAGGGTACGAGCTTTTGGTTTGGGGGACTTGTTTGGAACACTTATATATTTTCCTTACCTTAATTCTCGACCGTTCGAACGATACAAATCAATGGCTCAAATCAGAAGGTCATGAAATAGGGTTGTTTGAGTCATGGAGGGTTCTAGACCGGAATTTGTTGGTTCTAGGCCGTGTATGGGGCGGATGGTTGGGTGTTTGCTGGGTTTTGGGATGGGATTAATTTAAAGGATGGCCCAAATTTGATGACCTGATTTCCTTTCTTAATTCCAATTTCTTTGTATTTATTTCCCTCTTTCTTTTATTTTTTATAATTATTTAATTATTTAAAATTTGAAAATTCAAAACTAAAAGTAGCCAAAACAGGTTTAATTCTGAAATAAGACCAAATGAATTCCCTAAAATTAACTAGGTCCTAATTTTTTAAAAGAAAAATAAACAAAAATGAAATTAAAGGAACAAAATGTAAAAATGATAATTTTTTGTTATTTTTCTCTTATTTTTATGGTATTAATTGTCCAATAAAGTAAACTATAAAATCGAATTCTAAATGTAAGCAATGCGCTATTTGGTATTTTTTATGAATGATGCAATTAAAAAGGCACTCAAAAATGCGAACAATCAAAAATCATGCAATTATTTCCCTAGAATTCAAATAATATAGAAAAACTTTAATTTTAATGAATTCTATAGGAGTAATTTAAGCGCGGCAAAAATCACGTGCTCACAGCTACCCCTCTTTTCTCGAAGACACGACGGATTTTCGGGCAAAGATAAATGAGCGACATGAGGGATTTTTGCCCGCTCGGCACTCCAGGAGAAGAATTTTGAAAACTCTCTGACTGAACCCCGCTTCAAAGGTTGCCTATATATCCTTGGCTATAAAGGAATCAGGTCAGTGTAATTCTGGAAGTTTTGGTAGCTGGGACTACGAGAAGCTGTGATTTCACTGATGCTGCTGCTGCTGCTACTGCTTGATGACCTCCTTATTTCACCAAAAGGAAAATCAAAGCTAAGCTAGCTATGCCTATCAACTATGAGTTACAAGATTCCTATCTATGAGTCTCTTGAAGCTTGATCTTAAGTCTTGGCTAGCTCTTCTAGCATACTCCGATCTGAATCTTGATGCTCGTTAGCTGCAACCGCTGGTTTATTCTTCAGTTTTTTGAAACAAAGCAGGACATGCGGAGCTTGTGACATCAATCAGATTTTGAGAAGTCTGCATCTCTATCTGCTTCATCAATTTTGAATTCACTTCTTTTGTTCTTTTTCTTCTTTTTCTTTATTTTGGATTGAGATTCATTATTTTTTGGGTTATCTCAAATCTTCTGCCTTGAGGTAAAGCCTATTCATACACCAAAACAAACAAATGAACAAAATTTTCTGCCCCAATTTTCAGTAGAATAATTTCGTGAGTCATTTGCAACACAAATCTAAGCTATTTCTTTATTGAAAACAATGAAAGTCAGGATTGTTTATCTTTTGGAAAGATTGCCAGGTTAAGCTGGCAGATGGTCGGGTTATGCCGGGAAAGAAAACGAGTCACTGTTAGGGATAAGAGGAGAATCCACGGGTCATGCTAGGAATAGAATAAAGAGCCCCTCCTGAGCATGAAAAGGAAAATCCATGGGTTATGCCAGGAAGAAATGAAAAAGATTCCTGGGTTATGCCATGGAGTCCTCCGTTTATGCCGGGATAGGAGGAAAAAGGTTCCTGGGTTATGCCAGGGGTTCCACTGGTTATGCCGGGATAGGAGAAAAGGTTCTTGGGTTATGCTAGGGAGATCCACGGGTTATGCCGGGATAAGAAGAAAAGGCTCCTGGGTCATGCCAGAGAGATCCACGGGCTATAGCGGGATAGGAAAGAAAAAGGCTCTTTGGCTATGCTAGGGGGATCCACGGGTTATGTCGACATAGGAAGGAAAAGGCTTCCCCATGGGTTATGTCGGGATAGGAAATAAAAGGCTCCTGGGTTATGCCAGCGGGATCCACGGGTTATGCCGGGATAGGAAGGAAAAGGCTCTTGGGCTATGCCAGGGGGATCCACGGGTTATGTCGGGATGGGAAGAAAAAAGGCTCTTGGATTATGCTAGGGGATCCACAGGTTATGCCAGGATAAGAAGGAAAAGGCTCCTAGGTTATGCCAGGAGGATCCACGGGTTATGCCGAGATGGGAAGAAAAGGTTCCTGGATATGCCAGGGGATCCACGGGTTATGCCAAAATAAGAAGGAAAAGTCTCTTGGGTTATGCCAGGGGGGATCCACGGGTTATGCCGGAATGGAAAGAAAAAGGAACCTAGATTATGCTAGGGGATCCGGGGGTTGTGCCGGGATGGGAAGAAAAAGGTTCCTGGGTTATGCCAGGGATATCCATGGATTATGCTGGGATAAGAAGGAAAAGGATCCTGGATTATGCCAGGGGATCCATGGGTTATGCCGGAATGGGAAGAAAAAGGCTCCTGGGTTATGCAAGGGAAATCCATGGGTTATGCCGGGATAAGAAGGACAAGGCTCCTGGGTTATGCCAGGGGGATCCACGGGTTATGCCGGTATAAGAAGGAAAAGACTCCTGGGTTATGACCGGGGTAATCCACGGGTTATGCCGGGATTGGAAGAAAAGACTCCTGGGTTATACCAGGGGATCCACTGGTTATGTCGGGATAGAAAGAAAAAGGGGTCTACTGGGGAAAGAAAGAAAATGATCCTCGGATGCCGGGGAGGAAAAGAAAAATATTCTCAGGTTATACTATGGATGAAATGAAAATGACCCTCGGGTTGTGCCGGAGAATAAAAGAAAGGGGTCCTCAGGTTATGCTGGAGAGAAAGTAAAATGATCCTAGGGTTATGCCGGGGAAAGGAGGAAAAAGGTCCTCAGGTTATGCTGGAGAGAAAGGAAAATGACCCTCGGGTTATGCCGGCGAATGAAAAAAAAGAGTCCTCAGGTTATGCTGGGGAGAAAGGAAAATGACCCTCGGGTTATGCCGGGGAATGAAAGAAAAGAGTCCTCGGGTTATGCTGGGGACAGCTAGGGGACGTGGTCCTAGGTTTTGAGGAATGGAGTTAAGTATTGTGGGACCTATGCTACCATGATTCTTTTAATTCTCCTATTCTTCTTTATTTTATTAAAACTGCGGGAAAGGATTTAAAGAGAACTTTCCTTTTGGTTGATCATTGTTGCAAAGATATTCCTAGCTCCTGTGCATTTCCTTTGGTTGTTTCTGCTATTTGTCCAATTGCTTTGGATTACACCTGTTTCAGATTTTCAAATAAAGCACGATTGTTAGTTTGAAACGGTGGTTGGTTTTGTGGCCTTGACTGCTTGATCCGGGCCTCGTTTCTGTTGAAAAGACCTTTAACTTTTCTAGGCTTTGCCTTGTTGGTTGGTCGTGGGAACTCTTCTTTCGGATTTATTTCGCCTTCGCGGTCTTCTCAGTTTTGATTTCTTTACCCAAATTTCCATTTCAGAATCTTTGGGTACCTTGGCTTTTGAAACATTGCTGAGACAATTAGCCCACCGGTACTTGACCTTTCTAACTTCATTTGCCTTTGTGGGTATTTTGACTTCGATTTTCTTTCTTTTCAAACCCTTTTTGCTTTCAAAGCATCACCTATCATGGCCAGTCGATATTGGCTAGATGCGCCTGTTGAGACTTGGTATCTTCTTTGGTCCTTGCCAGGCGAGCCATGTGAAACCAGTCTTGCCACATTTTCTTTTAGAATAGTCAAGGAATCATAGTTAAACCGAAAGGGATTCAAGGAAGCACTATACAAAATCATTCATATGAGTTTAAAGAGAAGCATCCATTTTGGGGAAAAAGATAACGAATTATCTGGGGATGCATACTGACTTCAAATGAACATGACATGCTTTTCGTACTAGATGCCCGACCCGCGCGAAATTTCTAACTTCTTGTGAACCACATTTCCACGTTTCTAAACCAGGGAACTTTACCAGGACTCTTTTAGTGGTGAGGTATCTTTCTTTCGGCCGACAGCATCCTTTGCGGGTTTTCGCCAATCGACCTCTCTCATTTCTCTTCTCACCGTCACCCGATATTGCTCTATACGAATTTTCACTAAGCGGGCTCTCTCATTTTCATTTTCTCTACTTACCATCGCCTTATGGTGCCCGAATGTTTTCACCGATAAGACTCTCTCATTTTATTTCTCTCAATTTGAATTGTATCAAATCCCAACAATGACATTTTTGCTTCCCTGCCTTTGCTAATCAATCAGAAAGACTAGGACAATGTCTTTGGCAAAAGGATTTTGGGAAGAACTACAGCTTTGGAACCGTTTTGGCGGGTTCATGGCCGAACCATTATATCATCTGCCCCAGTTTCAATTTTTGGGGAATTGGTATTTTTGTTTTGGTGTGAGTGAACTTCAGCGAGAGGCTGCCTACGTATCCTTTCAGAATTAAGTCAGACGTAGTTCAGGAATATTTCATAAACTAATTTGTGTTTTGTTTTTCATATTCATCCTTTTTTATTTTGTTGTTTGTTTTCTCTTTTTTTCTTTTTTTTATTGTTTTCTTTTTTTTCTTTGGACTTTTTTTTAATAGCACTTTCGGGTTCCAAAGAGGGTGATCAAAGAAACATAACCGGCTCAAAGGATTCTCTAAAAGATTGATAGTGTTTGGGGTAGCAGGAAGGAAAAGCCTTCATCATATCAACCGGACTGAATCATTCTTGTAGGGAGTCTAGACATAGTACTTTTTTACTGCATCTGTATTCACTGCTACCTCGGGATCGTCCCCTTCGATGTCGCCCAGGTACAATGCTCCTTTGGGCAGTTTCTTTCTGATAATGTATGGGCCTTTCCAGTTAGGAGAAAATTTTCCTTTAGCTTCTTTATGGTGAAGGAGAATGCGCCTTAATACAAGCTGTCCAACCTCAAAATTCCTTGGGCATACTTTATTGTTATAAGCGCGGGCCATTCTTTGTTAGTACAACTGCCCGAGACAACCGCGGCCATTTGTATTTCATCGATTAAAGACAACTGTTCCAGCTTAGTCTTGACCCAATCACTATCCTCAATTTCTACTTCAGCAATTATCAAGGGTGAAGGGATTTCTACTTCTGCGGGTATAACGGCTTCAGTTCCATAGACCAATAAGTATGGGGTTGCTTCTAATGATCTACGCATCATGGTGCGAATCCAAGTAATGCAAATGGCAGCTTTTCATGCCATTGTCTGGAGCTTTGAATCATTTTTCTTAGAATCTTCTTGATGTTCTTGGTAGCTGCTTCGACGACACCATTGGCTTTGGGCCGGTAGGGGGTGGAGTTTCTATGTGTTATTTTGAATTATTCGCATATTTCTCCCATCAAACGACTATTCAGGTTGGCATAGTTATCTGTGATGATAGTGGATGGGATGCCAACGGCAAATGAGATTAGAATTCACAATGTCCACCACAGCTTTCTTGGTGACTGACTTAAGTGTGATGGCTTCCACCCACTTTTTAAAGTAGTCAATAGCAACCAATATGAATCTATGTCCATTTGAGGCTTTTGGCTCGATTGGTCTAATGATGTCCATGTCCCAGGTAGCGAATGGCCAAGGTGCTGACATAGGATGCAATTCAGTTGGTGGTGCATGAATCAGATCACCGTGCACCTGACATTGATGACATCTCCGAACAAAACTAAAGCAGTCCTTCTCCATGGTTATCCAGTAATACCCCACCCGAAGTATTTTCTTCGGCAACACATACCCGTTCATATGGGGCCCACACACTCCCGCGTGTACTTCATGAATAATATTTCCAGCTTCCTCGTCATCAACACATGTTAGCAAATTGAGATTCGGGGTCCTCTTATACAGAACATCACCGCTCAAGAAGAAACCACTTGCATTTCGTCTAATGGTTCTCTTTTGATCTCCAGTGGCGTGCTCGGGATATTCTTGAATTTTTAGAAATCTCTTGATATCATAATACCATGGCTGAATGCTGGGTTCTGCCTCGTCCACGTTACAATACCCATGCCTTTCCCTGATTTAAATTTCTAAGGGATCGATGTAGGCGTTTCCTGGATAAGGCAATATCGAGGCCAAAGTAGCGAGTGCGTCGGCTAACTCATTGTGACAGCGAGGGATGTACCTGAACACTATCGTCTTGAACTGTTTGTTGAGATCCTCCACATGCTACTGATATGGGATGAGTTTGACCTTTCGAGTTTCCCACTCCCCTTGAGCTTGCCAGAAAAATTAGATCTGAATCCCCCATGATCAATAGTTCCTCGACGTCTTGGTCGATAGACATATTCATGACCATGATGCAGGCTTCATATTCAGCTGTGTTGTTTGTGCAGAAAAATAAAGTCGAGCTGTGGTTGGGTAGTGTTTACCGGTGGGTGAAATTAAGATTGCCCCAGTTCCTACACCTTTTGCATTTACTTCTACATCGAAAAACATTTTCCAAGCAGTGACGTCTTCAGACGTTACCTCCATCGAATTCACTTCTTCGTCCGGGAAACAAGTATTTAGGGGTTGGTTTTCATCATCAACTAGGTTCTCCGCTAGATGATCTTCTAACGCTTGGGCCTTTATTGTTCTGCGAGTGAAATAGACTATGTCAAACTCGGTAAGCAGGATTTGCCATTTTGCCAATCTCCCTGTAGGCATCGGTTTTTGAAATATGTACTTTAGATGATCCAGCCTAGTTATGAGATAGGTGGTGTGGGCTTGTAGGTAATGCTTCAGTTTCTGAGCCACCCACCAAGTTAAGGCACAACAGGTTCTTTCTAGCAGGATGTATTTAGCCTCGTAACTGGTAAACTTCTTTCTCAGATAGAATATGGCATGTTCTTTCTTAACAGTGATATCATGCTTCCCGAGAATACAACCAACATAGTTCTCGAGGATTTTCAGATATAGAAACAATGGCCTTCCTAGTTTCGGCGGGACCAAGACTGGTGGATTGGACAGATAATCTTTAATCTTATCAAAAGCCTCTTGGCACTTATCCGTCCATTTGATTGCAGCATACTTCTTTAGCAATTTGAATATGGGCTTGCATGTGGAAGTCAGCTGAGCGATGAATCGACTAATGTAATTCAGTCTTCCCAACAAGCTCATTACATCCTTCTTGGTTTTCGGAGGAGGTAGATCTCGAATAGACTTTATCTTTGTTGGATCTAACTCAATACCCCTCCGACTGACTATGAACCCTATAAGCTTGCCCGACGGGACCCCAAATGCACATTTGGCTGGGTTCAATTTAAATTGTACTTGTGCAGCCTTTCAAAGAACTTTGTTAGGTCCCACACAAGATCACCCTGAGTCTTGGACTTGATAATCACATCGTCTACATATACTTCTATCTCCTGATGCATCATGTTGTGGAAGATTGTGGTCATGGCCCTCATATACATTGCCCCATAATTCTTTAAGCCGAAAGGCATAACCCTGTAGCAATAAGTACCCAAGGTGTGGTAAAGGCAGTTTTCTCGGCATCCTCCTCATCCATCAACACCTGGTGATATCCTGCGTAACAATCCATGAAAGACTGCATCTCGTGTTTGGCGCAGTTATTAACAAGGATGGGGATATTGGGTAAAGGGAAATTGTCTTTAGGGCTTGCCTTGTTCAAATCTATCTAATCCACACACACTCGGGTTTTCCCATCTTTCTTTGGCACCGGGACTCTATTTACTAGCCATGTGGTGTACCGGACCACTCGGATTACTCCCGCCCCCAATTATTTTGTGATCTCTTCTTTGATCTTATAGCTGATATTAGGCTTGAATTTTCTCTGTTTTTGTTGGACTGGAGGGCACTCGGGGTAAGTAGGCTTATGAACCACCAAATCAACACTTAACCCTGGCATATCGTCGTATAACCAAGCAAACATGTCTTTGAATTCAAAAAGGAGTTGGATCAGTGTGTCCCGGGTTTTCTCATTTGCGTGGATGCTTATTTTGGTTTCCCTGATTTAATCAAGACCACCCAAGTTAACCGGCTCAGTATCATTTACATTTGGCTTAGGTTTATTTTTGAAATGTTCTAGGTATCAATTGATTTTCCTAAAAGTCTCTTCTTTGTCGTACTCCGGTTCTTGGTTCATTATTTCACAATTAGGCGGCATGTTTGGATCGGGGTACGAAGTCCGCGAGCATGTCATGTTATTTAAAGACGTATATTAGAACTGAAAGAAATGAATTAAAGGAAAACAACAAGAATCGGAAAGAATACAGGAACATAGACGATGAAATATTGATTTCATTTCTTTGGAATTGTAAGATAACAGGGTTTACATTTGGAAAATTAAAAGGACAAAACACTAAAGAAAAACATCCAAGTTACACCTGAGATAACTCGCGATGCATAAAAGATGTCAAGACAGGACTTTTGCACCTCCCGCTTGATTGGAAATGGCATAGCCTTCCAATTGGGAGGTTGCTCTGATTTCCGCCTGACTCAAATTCCTTCCCGTTTTCAAACCGTTTTCTACTATTTCGCCAATCTTGATTGCTTTTGCAAAAGGCTTGACCATGATGGACATCATGTTTTGAAACAAATCTGCTTCCTGGGCCTGAAGGAAAATAGTGACCATTTCTATTTCATCCATGGGAGGCTTCACCCTCGATGCCTGTTCGCGCCACTTAATAGCATATTCTCCGAAGGCTTCTTCTTCAAATTTTCCAAGGAGTTCCTGTCGAGTGCGATGTCGATGTTGTATTGAAATTGTCTTACAAAATCTCTGGCAAGGTCGTCCCAAATGTGCCATTGTGAGACCTTTGGTCTATATACCACTCAGAAGAAATGCCTACTAATCTTTCTCCGAAGTACGCCATCAACAACTCTTCTTTCCCGCCAGCCCCGCGCAATTGGTTGCAATAGTTCTTTAGGTGAGTAATGGGATCGTCATGCCCATCATACTTTTCGAACCTTGGCATTTTAAATCCCATGGGAAGGTGCACATGAGGGAACATGCACAGATCTGTATAAGAAACACTCTTTTGCCCACTCAAACCTTGCACACAGAGTCTCTTTTCCATTCATCCATGCATCCCACATCTCCATGACCCTAAGGCGTAGGATCTTATTTTTCTTGGCTGCTGCAGACTTTGAGGCCGGGATACGTGAAATTGGGCTATCTTCTGAGAAGGATATTGCCGGAAAGGTCATTGCAGACAACATTTCTGTACTTTTTTTTTATATGGTAAAATACTTATGCGATGCCAGCTTACGAAAAACCAACTAGAATTTCTAAAAACCTAAGCTGGTATTATGACAGCAACAAAGGGTTAGTTTGAGGCAGATAACAGATAGAGAATCAGACATTGGTGTGTGATGCACTTTTACAGTTAAACAGATCTCTACATGTTTGCAATGGTTGCATGTGTCGTCCCAGCTTTTATTCCATTTTTCTTTTATTTTCTTCTCTCATTTGGTTTTCTTTTAGGGCTTTCCTTTTCTTTTCTTTTTCTCTTTTCCTTTTCTTTTCTTTTTTTCTTTTTGGTTTTAGGGTTACAGTTGAATCCTATGAAGATTGCCTATGTATCATGCGCCGCATGAATCAGACCGAGCATAGTTCATGCAAATAAATGCAAAAATAAGGAAACAATTATGGATTTTCAAAATTTTCATTAATAAAACTCCGATTACAAAGGTTCTAGACTATTTGTTTTTCTAAAAAGGAAA
Organism: Nicotiana benthamiana; assembly: GCA_034376525.1. Classification (NCBI taxonomy): domain Eukaryota; kingdom Viridiplantae; phylum Streptophyta; class Magnoliopsida; order Solanales; family Solanaceae; genus Nicotiana; species Nicotiana benthamiana. Next base: position 106,169,156 of record CM067329.1, read on the forward strand.
ACCACAAAATTGACTCGAATTGACAAAATACAGACGCGATGATTAAACTAGGTCAAGAGTACATTAAAGCTTCAATCATGTGGCCTGCAGAGCATCATTCGGCATCGCCACGGGCCTACGTGCAAGACCCCTTTGTAACTGCTCCAAATCATTTATAACCTGACGAACAAATATCATCACTGTAGCAAAGAAAGTGGTACGACCCATTCGTTCACCGGCCTAACATTTCATGAAAATATAATCTGCAATGCCTCTGATTCCTTCCTTGATCAGGCCCTTTTCTTGGAGTAGTCGGCTTATCTGTTGGTTATGAGCTTCTAACACCTGGTATTCATGGAAGTGATGGTCTCATCCCAGTTTTATTTCCTTCTCCATCTCGGCGATTAGCCCATAGCATTGTTCCTTCTCAGTCTGCAACTCCTAGTCCTGTCGGGCTGCCTTATCTTCAAAGGCGTTCATTTTTCTATTCATATTAGAAATAGTTCCCTTATAATTCCTTTTCATTTGTTGTACAAACTGGGCTCTTTCCTCTGTCTTCTTTTCCCATTGGTCTTGGAGTTTTGCCATGTTCCCTTCGGATTGCTCCAATTCTTCCTAGCATTATATGACTTGCTTCTTCAGCCCTTTTATCAACCTCTCATTAGACCAACTTCTTTCTTGGTTTTTGATGGCTATTTTCATTTGTTGAATTTGAGTATTGAGAGCTTCATTCTCTTGGGCCAGTTTCTTTTTATCACCTTCATTAGCTGCTGTTTGCACACTCTTTTCAAATTGAAGATCTCGCACATGTTGCTCCAACTTCCCTATTTTCGTTCGGTATTTCTTTTCTTTGGCTAGCCACTCCCACTGCACCTGGGGCCCATCTATGGATTGTTGTACATGTGGACTTTTGGCAGGTCTCTCAGGAATTTGAAATCGTTTGCTGAACCAGGTTAAGTATTTGGGATCCACTTCGCCTTTAGCCAGATCTTGTACCATATGTCTTAGGTTCAAGGTATCTGCACTCATTCCTTATTTGTCTGATTTTATCTTCCGAAAATGCAGCTTTTGACCTAACTCAATGATTTGTCCGCTCAGGTCTTCGTCACCGTGGACGGTTCGGAATCTTCCAAGTTGCCTCAAGACTCGGTAGGGAGCGTACGCTTGGATGCTTCGAACGCCTATCAAAAGAATGTAGGTCACCTTTGATTATATATACACAGCCTCTGTAGCGAGGATCCACCCGAAAGCCCATTCAACTTTATCCCAAGTCAAAGATCTCAAGCACGACATCCAAGCCTCAGTGCCTTCGGGAAAATCAATACATGTTACCCTAGTTCTGAACTCCGCAATACAACTTAGCTCGGTTAGCCCATAGTTCATATACCCCATGAGATGACAGAGATGCTCTTGCATCCACAATTGTAGCAACAGATTGCAACCCTGAAAAAATTTCATACCCTCTCGGCATATGGTTAAGGCTCGATATATTTCTGCCACAATCAAAGGAACCACTGTGCTAGTAGGCTTCTTTATAGCAACATCCAGCATTCCTACAAGGCCAATGTCTATATGACCGTCTTTTCTTGGACAAACCACCAATCCCCGCCGGGCCTCCCATTTATCTCTGTTTCCGGCATGTGTAGCCGGTATTGGGCTCCTCAAAACCTTTCGGGTTGCCATATCGTTGGTATAAAAAATGAGGATTGCAGCACCCTACTGATAAATGCTTATCTTGAATGTCCCGGTGAATACTCAACAAGTCCAAGAATCTATGGATGGTTACCGGTCTTGGTTCCAGTGGATATCTACTCCTGAGGTTCCCGTTAAGACCCGCATATCCCGCAATCTCCTCTAGTGTGGGTGTATGCTCAATGTCTAAGAACTAAAATACATTACGAGTTGGGTCCCAGAATGGTATCAGTGATTCAATAATATATGTCCTTGGTTTAACGTTTAATAATCCAACGAGACCACCTAAAATCTTGACCATGGTTTCTCTGCTACCTTTTTCCCAAATCATTCCACCACATGTGGAGCTGCAAAGGGATCTCACTCAGGACTGAGAAGGGTTCGATGTCAGTGGTATTCATTCTACAAATTTATTTAAAAGGGTACTTATTGATTTTTTTATCTAATGAGAAAAATGGCTATTTTGTAAAAATTTCTTTATTTAGGAAAACAAGGACTTGGTTCTTCCGATACGGCCTTTCAGCACTTCTGAGAGGAAGATTTAAAGGTTGTGCCCACAAACCATTTAAAAATGACTCAAGGTGGCTGATCTTGCAAATCAGCCTTCCGACGTAATTTTGGGGACATTCGGTTTGTCTTAACAAGAACGGCATCACCCGATTTATTTTGGACAGTAATTTAAAGTTTGACATTGTTTGGCTTTTTTTGCAAAAGGGAGGTTGGACCCGATGAGGGGTTGCCTACGTATCTCACATCTGGTGAGAATCAAACAGCGTAGTTCGGGAAAAATGTTTTGTCAAAACCAAATTTTTTTTAAAAGTCTCCTTTTAATTCTTTTTCTTTTTCTTTTCTATTTTTCTTTTTTTTTTTCAAAAATCCGGCAACATTTTGGCGCTATTTGAACATTGGTTTTCTGAAACAAGTGATTACTCTCATTTACCCATAACACTGCTATTTTCTCAGTTTTCTCTCCTTATTCGCAAGCCGGTCAACATGCAAATCCAAAGAAAATAAATATACAAGTGGCACGTAAGATGCATCAGGATGGCCTTTTCATTTCGGGTAACCTGTCCTAGACTGACCAACCCCTGTGTTGAGTCCCGTAACTCAAATGCACGTGATGCAAACAAATGCTCCTACTAGGGATCCGGCAAAAGCTTTTGTTATACTAGTTTTAAACCCTGGTTTATTATTCTAGACATTGCTTACCCGAGCGGACAACTCGAGCCAATGGGGGCATCATATCGGGGATACAGAAGCTCTGTCGACTTAGCAACTTATCTGAACCTCGTTCTAAATGGGAAAAGACACTAAACAGAAGAGAAGCTACACGAAGTGCACCCTTCTCCATGATGTAGAAGACTCAGAGACAGGAAGGGACTCATAACAGTTTATATACAATTCATCCGATATCAAAGCGGTAAAGCATTTAGCACATATAGCATGGAACATGTAGAAGAATTAGAAAAGACAAATATAACAGTTATTCTAAGTCACCAGTTTATTTTGAATCCTAAATCGAGGAAATTTTTTGACTTCCTAAATGGAGTTTGCGAACAAAAAATTCTAAGTAAGGAATTCTGTAGACCCGAGGGAAGGTGTTAGGCACCTCGGATTCCGTGGTTCTAGCACGGTCGCTTAAACTATTATAATAGGCTAAAATTTTGATTTTAATACATGTTCATCCTATGGTGCGATTTTAAATTATTTACCCCTTTTAATTAATTTTTTAGGAATGTGAACGTCATTTAAAACATGTCTTTGGACTGCGTCACATGAAATGCACCCGGACGGTCACATGAAATGCACACCCATATTTAGGAAGGTGAAGTTATTAAAAGACGACCCTAAAGAGACTAACGTATTCTTATCTTTGTGGGACGCCGTGAAGTATGCTAAATAGCATGTCGCGAATTTCTAAATATTTTAATATAAGCATTAAAAGAGGGCCACACAATTTAAGATTTTATTTGGCGCGGCTCACCCCATTTTATTGTTTAAAGGCCGATCTGAAGCAAACTAGGATTTTCTATTGAATTTGTCTCTAAAAAGACGTAGTTAATCAATATTGTAAAACTCGGGCCTCAAGTTCAAGTCCAGATTCAAACAAAAGGGAAGAACCTCTTATTTGAACTTGCTACCTAACTCGAAAGCCCAAATTTAAACAAATATTTTTAAACTTTAACTTAACAGCTTGACTGGTGGGATATGGTCTTCAGTAACTTGTGCTTCGAAATCGACCCAAAGTGCCTTTAACTTCTAGAATTGGGCTTCAGCATCAGCCCAATGGTGCGTACACTAATTTTGGGACTAACAGGATCCAAACATCAATTGAGTAATCAGGTCAGATGTTGTGATTTACATAGCCCAAATGTCATGGGCCCGATTGAAATTTATATTAGCATACCCGGGAGTTTACAAAATCCTGATTTGCAAAACTTATCCGCATTTTTATATTAAACTAAGATGATCTTTATTTACATGTCAACTTAAACTCAAATATGGAATTAACATGTAATCGAAATCCTGACAGACATTTAGATTTAAATCATGTACTTATCAACATTATGGACTCGAAATGGAAATCTAATGCTAAAGAATCACAACAAATAATCAACTTGAGATTTAAACTACAACTATTTCAATAGTTTAAACTAAAAAAACCTGGTTACAACCAACATTATACTCAAAATATCTCCATAGCTCTGAAAGTCAGTCCTTCGCACACTCCAATTAATACAAAATAATTAATAGTCTAGCTAACATTGCTGAATTAATGTCTAAGCATACAAATTCGAACTGCTTCAGGTAAATCAAGGAAAAACAAAGGAATTCTTCAATATTCTTCTCGACAAAATAGTCATACACATGTATTCAGTCTCACAACACTTGAGGTTTGAAAATGTACCTGACTTAAGGCAAAAATGAAGGAAAAAGTAGTCAGCAGTAGCAAATTGACAACGAGTAGTGATAAACCAGCAGCAACACCACAACAGTAGGATTAGTTTGAAAGCCAAACTTGCATCAACCCAAAAAAACCCAAAACAGCCTTTTATTGAACTCAAAATACTTGAAATTAAACTAGGAAAACTCCAGAAAACTTCAGCAACCAAATATTAGGCTAAACGGTGCAAATCACACTCTAGAACTTGAAATTGATCTAAAACTTCAACAGAAGAGCCTGTTTTGGAGTTTTTGTTTTTTTTCCTAAGGATCTAAGTGATCTAGTTTTTATGGAAAACTTTCAGATGTTAAAACTAATAGCATTGTTTTTGAATTTGAATTGCAGAAATAGAATTAAGAGTTAATGGAGAAATTTTTAGAGCTGGTACTTTTGGGACGTTTTTCAGGGTTTAAAACTTATTTAACAAGGCAGAATGCATGCCTTTTATAGGCAAGCTTTGAGGATTCTCTCAGATTTTCCATTACACCCTTAGTCCCTCTTTTATTTTTCAACTTTACCCAATTAGTCCCTTATTTTCTGACTTGTTACTCAAGTTTTTCCTATCATACTTTTATGATTCAATAAGAACCCTCACTATAAGCTTCCTAAATCAGTTACCAATGATTCCCTGCTGAACTACCCAAACTACCCTTGAATTGTTCCTACAATTACAAACTTATGTTAATTATCCTAGCCTCTCTAACTTACTGTGGTTAATCTAAAAATTCTGAACATTAATCAGCTAACAAATTCTAACACAAATCTTAACACTAACTACCTACTGATTTTCGGAATGCAAACTACTTATCAAAACAAATTAAGAAATGATTATCATTAAAACAACATTAGTATGTGAATAATTCAATCAAATGGAAAAATCCACATGGGCAGAAGTATTAGCTAATCGACCCCAGTAGTTAAAACAGGAATTATATGGTTGCAAACAAATCAAAATGACAAAAAATAAAACCAAAGAAAACCTAAATTAATCCTAAAAAGAAATGAAATACTGAGATAAACAAAATCAAACAAAATCAGAAAACTAATGTGTACAAAGAAAAATTAGTTTAAGAACAAAAATACATACAGAGACAGAAATGCTATCCTATCTAACTAAATTAATCAATAAGAAATCAAATTGAAAAATTAGTGACCGTAAAACAACGCATGACTGAACTGATTTATAGGAGACCAGCTTTAAATTTATTTTTTGCGTTTTTTTAAAACAAAAATTCAAAATGAAATAATATAAGAGAAGAACTTATCTATGTGGGACTTGGAATAGGATTTGAGCTTTGCTTCAAAACTCGAGGAAATGTCTCCATTTCTGAACCTTCTAAGGTTATGTCGGTCTTTGACATAAAATTTGAGCACCGCAGGTGATGTTCGAAGGAAACTAATCAGGGAATTGGGAAGAGGGATATGAGGAGGGTCAGGGGTGTTTAGAGGTGGGGTGATTTTCGGTCAGAGTTTCAAACTAAATTCGAGCCGGTTGGTCACGATTTGAGTGGTTTTGGCTTGGGATTTGGTAAGAGGGGGTCGAGGAGGGTCTCTGGTGTGTTTTTGCTGGCCATCGAAGCCGGCGCCGCCGTGGGTGGCGGAGCAGCCACCACTTTGATTGAAAATTCGAGAAGATCGGTTGGTGTTCGAAGAGAACCGGTCACAAATTCGGAAAGGGGAGAAGAAGAAGATTCAGAGTGTATTTTTGGGCATCGTTGAAGACTTATCGCTGGCGGAGGCGATTTCAGGCCGGCGGCAGACGGGGGAGGACGGTGGCATTACACCAGAGCGGATTAGGGTTCTGGGAGATTGGGTACGAGGTTTTGATCTGGGGGGACTTGTTTGGAACACTTATATATTTCCTTACCTTAATTCTCGACCGTTCGATCAAGCCAAATAAAGAGGTCATGAAATGGGGTCATTTGAGTCGGGGAGGGGGTTCTGGACTAGGTTTTGTTGGTTCTGGGCCGGGTACAAGGCGGATGGTTGGGTGTTTGCTGGGTTTTGGGCTGGGATATAGTTAAAGGGTAGCCCAAATTTGATGTCCTAATTTCCTTTCTTAATTCCAATTTCTTTGTATTTATTTCCCACTTTCTTGTTTTCAATTATTTAATTTTTTGATATTTTGAAAATTCAAAACTGAATGTAGCCAAAGCAGGTTTAATTCTAAAATAAGACCAATTGAATTCCCTAAAATTAACTAGGTCCTAATTTTTCAAAAGAAAAATAAATAAAAGTGAAAGTAAAGGAACAAAATGATTATTTTTTGTTATTTTTCTCTTATTGTTATGGTATTAATTGATCAATAAAGTAAACTATAAAATCGAATTCTAAATGTAAGCAATGCGCTATTTGATATTTTTTATGAATGATGCCAACTAAAAATGCACACAAAAATGTGAACAATCAAACATCATGCAATTAATTCCATAAATATCAAATAATAAAGAAAATTTTTTATTTTAGTGAATTCCATAGGAGTAATTTAAGCGCGGCAAAAATCGCTTGCTCACATTAAGTGATTCTCAACCTTTTCTACAAGCTGCCTAAATTCCGACCACGGGACCACGTGCCCGGATTCCGAGATTTTTCGTAGAAAGTCATTATCTATAACCTAAGGATCAATAATATATGAATTCTAGTTCATTTCATAACAAATTGCGTGGTTAAATCTTAGTTTTATTAAAACCTTAGGTCTAGCTTTAACCCCTTTGATTTTGCCTCGTTTTTTGGGTGTTTAATCTACCTAATATACATGTATTTAAGCTAAGGATGAATAAAAATTACTTACCTCAAAATGCAAACACTGCCCAGCCTGGCCAACATCGCAAATGGGAAGAGTTTCTCGCAATTGCGAGTTTGCAATTGTGATGGCCATCTCGCAATTGCGAAACCTACAGCAGCAGCAAAAATACCAGCAAAACTATTGTGTTTTCTTACCTCTAACCATGCCCGAATCTCACCCGAGCCTTGGGGCTCTACTTCGAACACTCATGCAAGTCCTACAACAATGTGCAAACTTGCTCAAGCAATCAAATTGCCTAATTAACACCTAAAACCACGGATTTAACACCAAAATGCATGAAATCCTCAAGAACACCCAAATTCCCATCCTTTCAACAGAACATCCGAATCACGTCAAATCAATTCTGTTTCTCACCAAATCTCACATATAAGAATAAAATATTATACCGAACCTGTACTGGGCTCTGGAACCAACATACGGGCCCCATATCAGTGTGATCAAGTGTTTTTCATCTTTATTAAATGGATTTTCATTTAACAATTTCCAATAAAAATTCATTACTTGGGCTACGGACCTCGAAATTCAGTTTCGAACATGCGCTCAGGTCCCATATTTTTTCACGGACCTTCCAGGATCGTCAAACCACGAATCCGAATCTGTTTTCCCAAAAAGTTGACTGAAGTCAAACTTGATCTTTTAAGAGTATCTTAAAGAAATAATTGGACATATTTTTACCCAAAACTCTTCCAACTCCCGAACCAACCATCCCTGCAAGTCATAAATTAGCTAAAGCATGTAGGGAAGGTTTAATTTAGGGGAACAGAGTTATAAAAGGATAAACGAACAGATGGGTCGTTACAGAACAACCTAGTATAATTCATACGGAATGAGTGATAGCACATGCAGTTACTAATTAAAGTGGAAAAGGTATAATTGAGCAGAATACTCGAGCAATTACAAAGGAAATAGATATTCAAGGCGATGTAGGAGAATTAGCTTCAAAATCTGGTGAAGAAGTTGAAAGAGGACAAAAACAATGAGTGAATCTATTTGTAGGTTCAACTTATACAGCTAAAGGTATGGATCTGAGCTATATTCCACCTATTATTAAAAATGGTGAAATAACAGTTGAATTATGCAAGAAAAGATAGATGAGGAAACTCAAAAATGGAAATTAGCTTTAATTTTGTATGTTGTGGGGGGTACGGGTAGTCCAACAATTGGTGCAATGGAGAGGTATATAGCTTCAATGTGGAATATTTTAGCGAAACCTAGAGTTTACTTCCATAACAATGGGTATTTTTTGGTGAAGTTCAATTCGATTGAAGATCGGGATGAGATGTTGTACTCTGGGCCTCACATGATGAATAATAAACCAATTATAGTTAAAGTGTGGTCGGCTGAGTGTATGTAAGCAAAGAAGTACTACAGACCATGCTAGTGTGGGTGAAATATCAATATTTACCTTTAAATTGCTGGGGTAATAGATCACTGAGCAGGATCATTAGTGGATTGGGAGTACTTTTATATGCAGATGCATGTATTGCACAGGTTGATAGGATCTCATATGCAAGAGTGTTAGTGGAGATGGATGTGACAAAAGATTTATCAAAATCAATTAAAGTAACTGATCATAATGGGAATGAGTTTATGTAGGAAATTGATTATGAGTGGGTGCCGGAATTCTGCACAAAATGTATGCAGGTGGGACATCAATGTAGAATGATGGACCATCACAACATGAGGAACAAGAGTATGAAGCAGAAACAGGAATAGCAACCAAAAGAGATATCAAAAGTAAAAGAGGCGAAGAAAAAGATGCCAGTACAAGGGGAGGTGACAAGCAAAGAGACAATAGATAATCATCTTGAGAACAATAAAGGAAATGAGGAACAAAAATGGCAAACAGTTATAGGAACATCAGCAACAAGTAGTAGGGACGAACAACAGGCAGATGTAGTGAATGTATTAAATGGCTTCAATTTTCTTGCAGAGTCCATGGTGGCATACAAAGAAAGAGAAGGATCAAGTAGACAAAAAAAGGATCCATGGCAATAGGGGGTTACTCAGAGCCTATTTATCCCAATATGAAGCTCATCACTTGGAACATAATAGGTTTGAATAAAGCTGCTACGTGGAAGGAGGTAAAGTGGTTTCTTACAAGTAATAAAGTGTATGTAATAGCAATATTGCAGCACCAAATCAAAAAACAGAATGCAGATCAAGTTACTAAGAGAATAGCTCCAGGACGGAAGTATATGGAAAACTATTAGCAGAGTAGCAAAAGGAGAATTTGGATATTGTAGGATCCCAGTGAAATAGAATGCAAAGAGATGTGTAAAACTGATCAACTAATTCATACTAGTGTATATGTGAAGAGGCTAGATATGCAGTTTAACTTTACTACAGTATACGGATTGCACAACATACAACATAGGAAATGTCTATGGTCTAAATTGGTAAGGATTCATTTAGTACAACAAGGGGCTTGGTTAGCTATGGGTGACTATAATGCTATAAGGGAGGGAGAAGATAGACCTATGGGAAATCCTGTACAAGAAGTTGAGCTTAGAGATTTTAATGAGTTCATGACAAGCAATAGACGAGCTAAAATCGAATAGAAGAAGGTATACATGGACCAATGGAAGTGCATATAGTAAGATAGATAAAACAATTGTTAATACAGACTAGTTGCTCTCAATGCCACAGAATGAAGTGTGGGTTATAGATCCTCATTGTTTAGACCGTTCTCCTTTGAGTATTGGTCTAGACGTAAATGAAGAAAAGAGTGCCAAGCCTTTTAAATTTTTAAATCACTTAGATGAGCATGAAAACTTTCTAAATATTATTGATGAAGCATGGAAGCAATCTTATGGTAGGAAGAAAATGTGGAATGTATGGAAAAAAATGAAGAAAGTAAAATAAGCAATAAAGAAATTGAACAAGGCTGAATATAATGATGTAGGAGATAAGGTTAAGGAATACAGGAAGTAATTGATAGAAGTGTAGGAACATATGAGGGATCCAGGGCAGAATAGACAACTAATATAAGAGGAAAAGCAGCAAATCTTCAACTGGAAAAATGGTCACGAATAGAGAAACGTAATATGAAGCAGAAGTCCAGAATAAAGTGGTTACAATTAAGGGATGCAAACACAGCTTATTTATTGCAAGTATGAAGAGTAGGTGAAGTCAAAATCAAATCAGAAGGTTGATAAAAAGTGGTGGTAGCTCAGTTCACATAAAAAGGATATAGAGGAAGAGGTGATAGGTTTCTATAAGTAACTATTGGGGACTTGGGAAAATGAACTACCAACAGTTAATCCAATAGTAATGAAAGATGGTCAAAAGGTGAACAGACTATAGCAGATGCAGTTAGTAGCAGAGGTGACTAAGGATGAAATATATCAAGCTTTGAAAGGTATAAGTAATGCAAAAGCTCCAGGTTGTGATGGCTTCAATGCAGTGTTAGAGTTTTTTGCAGAATCTAAAATATGCAAGCCAATTAATGTTACAACAGTTACACTCATACCAAAGGTGAAAAGTCCTGCCAGAATCTTTGAGTACAGGACTATTTCTTGTTGCACAATTCTGTACAAAATTATATCAAAGGTCCTGACTAACAGATTAAATGGTGTCATGGATGATTTAGTGGATAAAAGCCAAGCTGTTTTTGTTCTTAAAGATTGATTAATAATAACATAATCCTAAGTCATGAGCTAGTTAAAGGATATAATAGAAAAGAGGTATCTCCTAGATGCATGATGAAGATAAACATGAAGAAAGCTTATGATTCTGTGGAATGGAGCTACTTAGAACAAGTCTTAGCATACTTGCAACTGCTTGAGAAGTTCATACAGTGGATCATGCAATGTATTACCACAATATCCTACTCTATCCTGATTAATGGTGAACCTACAGAACCTTTTAAAGCTAAGAAGGGATTAAGGCAAGGGGACCCCTTGTCACCTTATCTCTTTGTGCTAGCTATGGAGTTCCTAACAAGAATACTAAAGACTCTCAGAAAGAACTCTATTTAAACTATCATCCAAAATGCAGCAAAATAAATATTATTCAATTGAGTTTCGCAGATGATCTATTGTTGTTTAGTGAGGGTGATTATGTCAGTACAACTGGTATTTCAATGCTTTCAGAAGTTTTCAAAAGCATCAGGTTTAATAGCTAATAGAGAGAAAATATCTATAATTTTTAGAGGAGTAAGAGAAGAGCAGCAGTAGATACTAGATGGTCTAGGGTTTATGAAGAGAGAGCTACCAGTGAGGTATCTAGGAAGGATACAATCTTGGACAACAAAATTTATGTTCTATGCAGGATGAATTCAGTTCTTCAAAAGTGTCTTGTTCTCTATATAGATATATTGGTCACAGATATTTCTCCTCCCAAAGAAACTGATCCACATGATTGAGAAAGTTTGCATAACTTTCCTATGGACTGGGAGGATTGAAGAGTCTAGGAAAGCATTAGTGGCCTGGGAAACTTTGTGCAAGCCTAAAGGCAGCTGGTGGATTAAACCTATTGAATATTGAATTTTGGAATAAAGCTGCCATTTGTAAGTTGATGTGGAACTTAAGCAAGAAGAAAGATAGGCTATGTATATCAAACTTCCTAATATTGGGGCATATTTCAATTGAGATTTGCTTTCACCTTTATTCTTTATAAAATATGGTTTAAATCGATTGGCGTTTTTGCTTCTTTAACGTCCAAATATTTGGACTTTTCAAGAACTATTTTAATATATTGAGATTGAGACAAAGCTAGACCTTGAGGAGTTTGTAGGATCTTAATTCCCAAAATTAAATCGACTCCTCCTAAGTCTTTTATATCAAACTTACTAGTAAGCATGCACTTAGTAGCATTTATGTTAGCAATATGTTACTTATTATCAACATATCATCCACATATAAACAAACAATGACTATTTAATTTGGAGTATTCTTAATGTAAACACATTGTCACACTCATTGATCTTAAAACCATTTGGGAACATTTTTTTATCAAATTTCACATGTCATTATTTTGGTGTTTGTTTTAGTCCGTAAAGTGACTTAACAAGTCAACAAACCTTCTTTTCTTTTTCGGGAACTACAAACCCTTTAGGTTGTTCCATATAGATTTATTCCTCTAAATCCCAATTTAAGAAAGTCGTCTTTACATCCATCTGATTGATTTGAAGGCCATATACAGAGGCTAACGCTATTAACACTCGGATAGATGTAATCTTTGTTACCGGCAAGTATGTGTCGACGTAATCAAGACTTTCTTGTATTATAAATCCTTTAAAAACTAATATTGCCTTTTGTAGGTTAATAGTACTATCACCTTTCATTTTCCTTTTAAAAATCCATTTAGAACCCAAAGGTTTATTTCCCCGAGGAAGATCAACCAATTCCCAAGTATGATTACTTAATATTGATTCTATCTCAGTATTGATTGTCTCTTTCCAATATTGTGCTTCCGAGGAAGACATTGCTTTTTTGAACATTTGAGTCTCATTTCCTATAAGAATTTCAGAAAATCTGGTCCAAATGAAGTAGCTGTCCTTTGACATTTACGACGTCTTGGATTTTCCTCATCAAATGTACTTTCCTTTGCTTCTTCCTGAGGTCGCTTAGTTTTTTCATTAGACGACTTACATTCCATTTTATACAGATAAATATTCTAAAAAACCAGAAATCATTATGCTTTACTATTTGTTGCATATCCTGAAATGGAATAATTGGTTTTTGATCCAATTTTTATCCTTTTAGGTTTAGGAACTTGCACTTTAGCCAAACACCCCTATACTTTAAAATATTTTAAGTTAGTTTTCCTTCCTTTCCATTTTTCATATAGAATCGATTGTGTTTTGCTATGGGGAACTCGATTCAGTATTCGATTAGCTGTAAGAATAGCTTCCCCCCACAAGTTCTGAGGCAAACCAGAACTTATTAATAAGGAGTTCATCATCTCCTTTAATGTTCTATTCTTTCTTTTCACAATTCTATTAGATTGCGGTGAGTAAGGGGCAGTTGTTTGGTGAATAATGCCATTTTCCAAACATATTTCTTCAAAAGGAGGTTCATATTCGCTGCCTCTATCACTACTTATCATTTTAATATTTTTGTTTAATTGCGTTTCAACTTTATTTTTATATTGCTTGAATGAGTCTATTGCTGCATATTTACTATTAAGTAAGTAAATATGCAATATCTAGTATTGTCGTCAATGAAAGTTATGAAATACTCTTTCCCATTATGAGATGCTATTGACTTCATGTTGCAAATATCCATGTGAATTAAGTCTAAATGATTTGAATTCCTTTCGACTGACTTCTAAGGATGCTTAACACACTTTGATTACACACATATTTGACATGTCGAGTTATTGCATTCAAACATAGATAATACTTCCAAATTAATCACTTTTTGCAAAGTTTTGAAGTTAACATGGCCTAAAAGTACATGTCATAAATTATTTGACTCAAGCAAATAAGAAAAAGCTGAAATTTTATTCATATCAATGGCAATTACATTGAGCCTAAAAGGCCCTCAGTCAGGTAGCCTCTTCCTATATACATTTCATTCTTACCAACTACAACCTTGTCGAAAATAAAAACACACTTAAAGCTATTCTTGACTAGAAGTGATGTTGAGAATAAACTCTTCCACATTTTAGGAACATGAAGAACATCTTTTGGAGTCACAATCTTTTCCAAAGTCATCTTCAAAGCCACTTTGCTTGTTTCTTCAATTTTTGCAGTAGCAGAGTTTGCCATAAACATTATCTCGTTGGTTCTAGTGAGAGCATAAGAAGTAAACAACTCCTTGTTAGCACAAATATGTTGAGTTTCACCTGAATCAATCCACCATTCTCTAGGATTTTCGACTAGGTTAAATTCTGAAAACATGGCACATAGGTTGTTTATTTTTTCATTGCCCCGGGTTTTGACCACATAGGACCCAGGGCAATTTTTGATTTTTTGGGTAAAACTTTGGAATCTTATTTTCATGTATTGGAGTTGATTCATTTAGCGTTTATTGATGTAATCAAGTAATTTGTGATTAGATACGAACGAATTGGCGGTGGAACCAAGGGCCAAATCTATAATTAAGACTTGAGTTGTGTTCAAGGTATCGAGGTAAGTGTTTGGTCTAACCTTAGCTTGAGGGATTAGGAGTCAAGTCCTACTTGATATGTGATGATTGTTGAGTACGGCGTATAGGAATGGTGACGAGTATCTATACGTTGGTGTTTATCATGACCGTGAGTCCTTATATTGTGAATATCATGATTTCATTGTGACTTTCATGCCTCGATGATGATTTCTATATGTTGGGAAAAGTTTGTGAAAGAAATTGTGTACTTTGAACTTCGAGGAGCATTGGCTCGAGTTATATTACCAATTGTGAAAGTATATGAGGTGATTGAACCTTTTAGAGCATTGGCTCAAGTGCTGAAGTGAGTTGTAAAGTAAAAGTGAAAGAGGGAGAAAGAGTTATTAAATTGTTCCCTTGCCCAGATATTTGTTGGTAGTCTGGTCCTAGCCTCGTCACTACTTTTCTGAGGTTAGGCTAGACACTTTCCAACACATGGGGTCGGTTGTGCTAATACTACATTCTGTGCTCTTTTGCACAGATCCAAGTACCAAAAAGCGGCATTAGTTGGAGGGCTTCCTTCAGTCCTCCCGGAGGCCCAAGGTAGACATGCAGGCATCCACAAGCCCTGGCGTCTCCCTCTATCTTTATTTCCTATTTCATTTTCCTTTATTCACAAACAGTGTACTGTTATTTCTTCAGACCTTGCATGTAGTAATCTTAGATAGTCTATGACACTGTGACACCAGGTTTTGGGTAGTTGAGACTTATGCAATTGTAATATTCGCAGATTTCAGGTGTTTAATTGTTATCTTCCGCTTAATTATCTAAAGTTCCACAGTTTTCATGTTATCACCTTTTAAATTGTTTAAATAAGTAATTTTGATAATGAGGTAGGTAGTTAAGGATTGGCTTGCCTAGCTCTCATTAATAGGAGCCATCACGACTCCCAAGAGTGGGAAATCCAGGTAGTGACAAGTTGGTATCAGAGATTTAGGTTACATGTGTCTGACAGTTAACAGACAAGCTTAGTAGAGTCTGAGGGATCGGTACAAAGACATCTATATTTACCCCCAGAGGATACAAATGTCGGAAAAACTTCACAATCGTTCTTTCCAGTCGTGGGGATCTGTTCCTCAATGCTAATTAGATTTCTACTATGTTCTTTCGCACATGGTGAGAACATGCACTTCCTCATCTACTGCTCAGCAGCCTGAGCCCCCAACAGCAGCTTCCACTAAGGGCAGAGGGCTAGGCTGAGCCCATGCTAGAGGGCGAGATAGGGGTAGAGCCCAACCCCGAGCAGAAGCACAAGTGACAGAGCCTCAGGTTGATTTCAAGGAAGAGGTTCCAGTCCCAACAGTTCCGGTGGGCCCAGCTCAGGTCCCGGAGAGGTTTATTTCTACCCCAGCTCTTCAAGACGATTTTGTCCGATTGATGGGCCTCATGGAGAGTGTCACCCGATTGCTTTCTGTAGCACCATCCACTTCTCAGGCTGGAAGACGGGCTCAGACTCCGGCTACTTGCACTTCAGAGAAGGTAGCTCCCTAGATTCAGACTCCAGAGATTCAGCCAATTGAAGCAGTTCACCCGGGGGTAGTAGCTCAATCCGACGATGGCGCAGCCATGTCTTACCGATGCTTTTTGGAGGTTGGATAGATTCACGAATATTACTTCCACTTTCAACGATGCATCTACTGTGGATCCCCATGATTATCTGGACAGTTGCCACGAGGTTCTTAGGAATATGGGTATTGTTGAGACCAATGGTGTCAATTTTGCTACATTTTACTTGTCTGGATCCGCCAAGACTTGGTGGGGGATTATTGTTTAGCTAGTTCAGCAGGATCGCCAGCCTTGACATGGGAGCAGTTTACAGTGTTATTTCTAGAGAAGTTTCTCCCCGTTACTCAGTGAGAGGCCTATCGCAGGCAGTTTGAGCGCCTCCAGCAAGGTTTCATGGCGGTCACCCAGTACAAGACCAGGCTCATTGATTTGGTTCGCCATGCTCCTATTATACTCCCTACTGAGAGGGAGAGAGTGAGACGGTTTATTAATGGACTCATCCAGCCGATTCGTCTTTGGATGGCCAGAAAGGTTGGGAGCAAGATATCATTCCAGAAGGTGGCCAATATGGCCCGTAGGGTTGAGATGGCATTATCATAGGGGGTGGTCACACGGAAGACATGAGACCCCGTCAGTCAGGAAGATCCAGTGGTGCCTCCTCTGGAGGCAGAGATTCGTATGATACAGGTCATCCTCCTAGGCCCTTCCGATCAGCACTCTAGGTTTCTCATGGTGCTTCAGGTGGTCGTGGTTCTCAGGGGCAGTATTCTGATTAGTAGTCCTATAGTGCACCACGAGCTCCTATCAGTGTACTGCCGCTTTAGAGTTTCTGAGGCGGTCATGTAGGTCGACGGAGCCAGCAGTCTCAATAGCCGAGGGTTTGTTACACTTGTGGTGATCTGGGTAACGTTGCTAGGTTTTGCCCTCGAGCACCGAGTAGCTCACAGCATCAGGGTTCTCGTGCTATAATACAGGCACCAAATGTTCCACAGCCCGCCTAGCCAGCTAGAGGTGGGGGTAGAGTTCTAGAGGTGGAGGTACAAGTCCTAGAGGTGGAGCTCAAGCCGCTAGAGGTGGAGGCCAGCCAGCTACAGACCGTCTTAGACAGGTAGATCAGAGTGGTAAGGCCCAGCTGTCACACTTCCTTTTGGCTACTACAACCCAGCGAAAAGCATAGAAAAATGGAGTTTTTTCCAATTTAAGGACAATCGAAATAGGATTCAATCATTAAATAGAAGTTTAAAGTCTCCACTTCGGAGAGTTACGGTGTCCTAAGATACCGGTTAGAATCTCGAATCGAGGAAAGAATGACTCTTTTTAACAGTCCGCGAACCAAAAATCCGAGTAAGGAATTCTGTTAACCAGGGAGAAGGTGTTAGACATTCCCGGGTTCCGTGGTTCTAGCACGGTCGCTCAACTGACAATTTTGGCTTAAATTATCTGATTTTAGAACATGATTTAACTTATGTGCTTTTAAACTTTAAACCGCTTTTATTATTATTTTAAAGGAGAATTGCAACGTCGTTAGGACACGCCTCAAACCACGTCACATAAATGCACTGGTGGATTTTGACATGTTCCAACTTCATTGAGATCTGGATTTGGGCCACATAAATGTGCACCCGAATTTAGGAAGGTATTTTATTAAGCATGTGCGCCTATAGCAACTACGTCTTTGACATTGATGGGAAGGCCATGAAATTTGCTAAACGGCACCTCCTATTCTTTCTATGTGTTCTAATGAATTAAGGAGCCTACGCATGGTATTTGTTTGATTTAACACGGCTCATTTTATTTCTACAAGGATAGCCTCATCCGTACTAAATTTTCTACTCTTATGGGTGCTTAAAATACACTAATTGTTTTGTGTATAAACTTGTGTACTCGGGAAACACCACGTGGACTTAGCCTCGTTCATGGCCGATTAACACGTAATAAATTGATGTTGGGTCGGCCCAGGAGCATATATTATTCAGGCAGTATTGATTAATAAGTATTGTGACTGTATTGGATTTTAAAACACTCAGCCCAAAAAACATATTGGATTAAAAAATTCTGATACATTACTGGGCCTCGCGAATGAGCCCAGCACTGACTTAAACGAAAGAGTCCAAATGTTTATAACTAATTTGGTTTATATGCAAAAGTCAAATCTCTACACATTCACGAAGGGGAATATTAACAACCTATTTTGTACCAATTTTCTAACAATAAATTTGAATCAGGTGATTCACATACTCATCAGTCAGAGTATGTGAATCTAATTTCAAAAATTTAGTTGCGATTCCAGTTATACTACAGGGACTAATCTGAAAATAACTTATCATTAAACATGCTGAAACTCAAATGAACTACAATGTTTAACAGTATTTTGATTTGTTTTACATGATTATCAGGACTGCTGCCTCCTAAGTCCAGTAGTTCTAAGTGCACAGGATCAGCACTTGAACCAGCTGGACTGGAATTGGAATTGATCACTACTTAAACACATACACATATTTGAGCTGAATATCCAATTATTACACACGAAAACAGTCCCAAATGTCCAGATTATTACAAACGGATCAGTCAAATATTAACTATAATATCACGATCATTCTATTGACTACACCTAATTAAAAATTAAATAGGGGAGAATGGAAAGGGGTAAAATTCAAAAATACAAATGTCAACTAAATCTTCACATTGATTATATATTTCATTTGAACATGATGGAAACAAAAGCATTGAGTGTACCTGTAAAGCAGAAGAAAAATAGGCCTATGAGAAAATAGAGTACATCAGCTAAGCAACCAACAGCCAATAAAATAGCATTTCCAGACTTCAACAGAGATTTTAGAGAGTTAAATCTTCAGAAAAAAATTCAAAACAATCATAATGGTATTTTCAGATATATAATCAGTATTTCAGCTTAAGAATTGTAGAGAAAAGTTCCAGATCCTATCCAATGCCCCAATTGGTTCAATTTATAGCAAAAATGTTAGGGCATCAGATTTTTACTAGTTTCCTTTTTTAGTCCTCAACTCAAATTGTATTTTTGCCTAAGTAGTCCTTCAATTTCTTACTTGTGCCTTAAGTTTGAGGCTGAATTAGGTATAAGTCCCTGCTAGAAGGTTCTAAAAGATTCCTTATCAGATTTTTACAAATTCAAAACCCATTTATACCCTCACTAGCTTTGATAAATTACCCTACCCCTGAACTTGAACTTGATCAGTCCTTTGACCCTAGTTCAGTCACAATTAACCTTGGTTAGCCAAATTCAGATCACCTTTTAAACTAACAAGCTTATGACTATCAGAACCAGCCAAAATTGACAAAGCGTAACACAAATGCCTTAATATAGATTTCCACACACACTATACAGGATTAAAAATCAAAATGAATACTGAGGACCAGAACTATCATGAACTACTAATCAGGCATTCAGTAACACAATCAAGTCAAACAAATCAGAAAATCAGTAAATCAATAAGGTTTATTAAATTATGAGAATCATATCACTTAAAAGCTAATTATAACAGGATGTTGAACTAATGACAAACAACAAATATATGAACATTAAACCCTAATCTTAGGAGAATTTTGTGGATATCCAGATAAACAACCAAAATTAAAAGAAATTTAGACTTTGAAACATGTATGAACCTAATCGGTTATTCCAGGCTAGTGACAAACAAACAAACATATGAACATTGAACCCTAATTTTCAGAAGAACTTGTGGATAATAAAGACACACAATCAAAATAAAATCACATAAATAAACCCAAATTATTAAACATGCAATTAACTAATCAGTCATTAATAGAAATCCGACATTCAAGGCTAAAGAAAAATGAAACTAGGCAGGGAAACTTAGCTCTCATTTTTTATTCTTGTTTAAATTAGTTAAGCTGGACCATGGCCCTTTCCACAGGGTTTTGAGCCTCTTTGGTCAGTATACAACCAGTCATAAGAGTCTGCGAGAGGTTTCACAGTTGTGACACCTCAATAGGTCTCAGATTTGGAATTTTAAGTGGTTGGTGGTTGTTTGAGACTTTAGAGTGGCACAGTTAGGGTCAGTAGGGGTCAGGGACTACCTGGGAGGGTTTTGAGGCTTTTCCGGCATGTTTGAGGATTTGGGGTCAGGCTTCAAACAGAAATTCGGAGCGTTTCAGGGTGATTTGAGAGTGATGGTATGCATGGTTGGAACTGGGAGGTCAATATGTCTTGGTGCTGCAATTTTGGCAGCTTTGGAATGAGGTCGCCGGAGGTAGGGTTTCCAGCCACCTTTAGAGAGATATTTGAGACGGAGGGGTTGTGTTTGAAAGGAACTGATTATGGGACAGGGTGGAGGAGGTCGTGCTGATGAAAGGGTGTAATTTTAGGGTCGTTTGGTTGCCGGTCTCCGCCGTGAGGCAATTTCCGGCGGCGGTAGTAGGGTGGTCAGCCGGTGGTCAACGGTTGTGACGGGGTGGTCAATAGGTGTTGACGTGGTGGTCAATGGTCGGCGTTACTATACGATGAAGATGGTACGAGGAGGTTGGTTCGTCTCTCATCTGTATTAGAGGCATTTGGACATATAAATATGGTTTTGGGTGGGGTTTAGCAGCTGTTGGTTTGTGTGGGGATTGACGGTTGTGATGGAAGGAGTCCTAAACGGTATTGTTTGGGTGGATGTGGGCGTGGACTGGACTGGATGTTTATTGGGCTGGTTTGTATAGTGTTTTTGAGGAGGAAACAAATTGGGCCACTCATGTCTGGCCCAATTGTGGCCAGCCTGAGTGGCTGCCTATTATTAATATATTTTTGTCTTTTCTTTTGATTAAAATTAATTACTAATTGTATTTAAAAACCACAAATCACAAATAAAATTAAAACAAGTCTAAATTAGACAAACATAATTTCAAGTACCGGAAATGTCTATGTATTTTTTGTATTTTAATTTATAAAACTAATTTATTTAACATTTAAATCCCAATTAATCCTAAACACACAGTAATGAACATGCACATGCAGTCAGATCCTAAAAATTAAAATCCTAACATATAAAGAAAAATCCTACACTTTTAGAGTTCTATTGGAGCTCATTTCGACCGGTCAAAAATCATATGCTAACAGTTGTCCCTCTTTTCGCGGGAACACGAAGGTTTCCGTGCAAAGACAAGTGAGAAAATATAACCAATTTTGTCCGATTGAATACTCCATGTGAGCATTTTGAAAATTTCATGACCGAATATTGTTTCCAAGGTTTCCTACATATACTCGGCAATAGAGGAATCAGGTCAGTGTAGTTCTGGAGGTTTTGGTAGCTAGGACCACCGAGAGACTGTGATTGGCTGCTGTTACTGCTTGCTAGCCTCCTTATTACTCCTTATGAAAAATAAAATAAAACTAGACTAAAATATAGGCTAGGGATTACAAAGAAAAGCCTATCTACGTCTTCAATCTCGATCCTTTTTGCTTCGTCGCCTTGTATTTCTTTCTGCGAACTCCTTGTGGCCTCGCTGACTGTTTGCCTTTTCGTTCATTCATTTCTGATGCTGAACTGTTTGACATGTATTCCGTTGAAAGCATTCCCTCATTCTATAGGTGGACGCCTGACTGTTAAACTCGAATTGCATTGAAAAATATTCCCTTGTTCTACAGGTGGGCGCCTGATTACAAAACCTGAAACTTTGAAAAATATTCCCTTGTTCTCCAGGTGGGCGCCTGATTGCAAAAACTTAACATTCTGAAAAATATTCTCTTGTTCTCCAAGTGGGCACCTGATTACAAAAAAACTTAAAATATTAAAAATTATTCCCTTGTTCTACAGGTGGACGCGTGATTACAAAAACTTAAAATTTTGAAAAATATTCCCTTGTTCTTCAAGTGGGCGCCTGATTACAAAAAACATATAATTTTGAAAAATATTCCCTTGTTCTCTAGGTGAGCGCCTGATTACAAAAGCTTAAAATTGAAAAATATTTCCTTGTTCTCCAAGTGGACGCCTGATTACAAAAAACATAAAATTTTGAAAAATATTCCTTGTTCTCGAGGTGGGCGCCTGATTGCAAAAACTTAAAATTCTGAAAAAATATTCTCTTGTTAAAACTTAAAATTTTGAAAAATAATCCCTTGTTCTCCAGGTGGGCACCTGATTAAAAAAAATTTAAAATTTTGAAAAATATTCCCTTGTTCTCCAGGTGCGCACCTGATTACAAAACTTAAAATTGAAAAATATTCCCTTGTTCTCCAGGTGGGCGCCAAATTACAAAAACTTAAAATTGAAAAATATTCCCTTATTTTCCAGGTGGGCGCCTGATTACAAAAAAAAAAAACTTAAAATAAAAATAATCTCTTGTTCTACAGGTAGGCGCCTGATGCAAAAACTTAAAATTTTTAAAAATATTCCATTGTTCTCCCGGTGGGCGACTGATTCCAAAAACTTAAAATTTTGCAAAATATTCCCTTGTTCTCCAGGTGGGCACCTGATTACAAAAACTTAAAATTGAAAAATAATCCCTTGTTCTCCAGGTGGCGCCTGATTACGAAAAACTTATAATTTTGAAAAATATTTCTTTGTTCTCCAGGTGGGCGCCTGATTGCAACTTAAAATTTTGAAAAATATTCCCTTGTTCTCCAGGTGGCGCCTTATTACTAAACTTAAAATTGAAAAAATTCCCTTGTTCTCCCGATGGGCGCCTGATTACAAAACTTAAAATTTTGAAAAATATTCCCAGGTGGGCGCCTGATTACAAAAACTTAAAATTCTGAAAAATATTCCCTTGTTCTCCAGGTGGGTGCCTGATTGCAAAAACTTAATATTTTGAAAAATATTCCCTTATTCTCCAGGTGGGAACCTGATTACAAAACTGGTCCCGACAATCCTCAACTGCTGACAATTTCAAAATTATGCTGTATTTACTAAAAAGGTATTATTTTCCACCATGTCTTACTACAAGTTATGTCCACTGGGGATTTGCTGGGGATTGGTGATTCAAATTATTTTTCATTATCCTGGCAGGTCCTGACAACTCTTGATTTGATGACAAAAGGTGACAACTGGGGGTTAGTATTTAGGGCTACATCCCACTATTCGGGGGATCCGGACAACTCTTGTTGACTCTTTGCTGGGGAAGTATCTAATCTAAGTCCCATTTTTCAAGAGGATCCTGATGACTTTTATTGACTCTGGTTGGGGAAATATCTAAGTCTCATCTTTCACAGAAGTCATGGTAACTCTTGCTGACTCTGGTTGGAAAAATATCTAAGTCCCATCTTTCAAGGAAGTCCTGGTAACTCTTGCTGACTCTGGTTGGGAAAATATCTAAATCCCATCTTTGAGGGAGGTCCTGATAACTCTTACTGACTCAGCTGGGGAGATTTGAAATTTTCCCTCTAAATCTCATTCTTCAAGAGGGTGCTGATGACTTTTCTTGACTCTTATCGACTCTAGCTGGCGGAATATTTGATCTAAGTCTCATTTTTCAGGAAGGTCCTGATGACTCTATTGGCTCTTCTTAGCTATGGCTGGGGAGATTTTGGCTCTAATTCCCATTTTTCAGGAGGGTCCTAAAGGTTCCAACTTAAATTCCAATTCAAATATCTGGTTGTTTCTGCGACTCTTACTGGGGAAGGTATTGGTGCTTGCCCACGTTACCATACATGTTTGAGTTTTAAACAGCATTCCATCTCAACTTCCATGCCTCTTTTAACCCTCGGCTATTTTTATTGGGGTTTGCTAGTTAAAGTTTGTCCCATTGTGCTCTTTGCTGGAGAGGGTGTTTATAACGGACTATGTCTCTTTTGAGTTTTAACTGAGTTCCACTTCCAAACGGGCCGTGAGATTTCGATCATACATGTCGTGTGCCTGCCTTCTCCTATGGATGTTCTCCCTTAGGCTCTTCCGAAATTTTCTACCCCTGTGTCAATCAAAGAAAACTTGTCAGTTTGAAAAGTGGTGGTTGGCTCGCAGCATTCTTGTTGGAAGCGGCCTCCTCGTTGTCATGTTCCGTTGTATTCAAATTTCCATGTTGATGATGAGTTGCCTGAGTTGGTTGGCTGACCCCCGAACCTTTATGGCTTTACTTTGCTCGCCCATTACTATGTTACATTCCTAACCCTTTTGGCAGAATTCTTGCACCTTTCCCGAGATTAACAAGTCAATGTATTATGTTTGGATGACCCTCTAACCTTTGTGGCTTTACATTTACTTCACATCTTATGTTACACTTTCGCCCCCTTTCCAGAATTCTTTACGCCCTTCCCCGATAGTTGATGAGTTGAGGTGCCATGCTAGGTCAACCCTTGACCTTTCCCATATTTGTGTTGTGCCAACTTTACGTTCCATCCAAATCTTTGTGGTTTCATTTGCATGCCCTTTTCTGTGTGGTATTCCTTCAACTTTGCTAATGCTTGTCTCCTCCATCAATTACAATCATTATGAATCCTTCCCTTTGTTGTTACACGCTTGTTCTTTGTTACCTTTTGCGCTTTGTTCCTTTGGGAGTTTGATAACCGGCTTTGACATTCCTTTCTTTTAAACACAAGAATTTAGACTTGAGAGAAGAATGAAATGCGAAGACTCCGAACGGTATTTAGAATGAAGAATTCCAGACTTGGTGTTGAAGAAAAACAAAGAAGAAGACTTATCTAAAAAGAAGCCGCTGGTTCTTGCGATCGTGACATGCACTTCGGCCTATTCGACCCAATCGATTTCAATGACCGGCCTTCTGCTGCTGCGCTTTTGCCGTTGTGACCTTTCCAAACTAATTCCTGACTCGTCTTGCCCTACAGTATTCATCCATCAATAGCCTCTTTATGGGTTTTGCTTTATCTTACCTTCTCCTTCCGGTGCCCGTGAAATTTTTCAACGATAAGATTCTCTCATTTTATTCTCTCTAAAACTCTCGTCGCCTTATGGTTCCCGTGAGAGTTTTCACCGATAAGACTATCTCATTTATTATCTTTCCTGCTTGGCCTGGAGTGTTGCCCCTGACATGAATCAACTCTACTTGCTCAACTTGGCATCTCTTGAAGACTGATCAGAATGTCTTCCTTTGGATCGTAACATGGGCTTTTGGGTAGGGTAGAAAGAAAGGGTATCAAAGGCTCAAAATAACTTAAATGGGTTTAAAATTACAACTTTCGATATCAAATTCTTACAACGACCACAACTTCTACCCCTGTTTCTTGCTTGGGGACTTTTGGATTTTTATTTTAATGAGACCGAACCGTGAAGCTGCCTACGTAATCCTTTTAAAAGGAATCAGGTCAAACGTAGTTAATACCGATTTCTTGTTTTTGTCGTTGTTTTTCTTCTCCCTTTTTCTGTTTTTCTTCTCTCTCTTTTTCTTTGTTTTGCTTTCTTTTTCCTTTTCTCTTTTCTCTTTTCTCTTTTGTTTTTTTTTTCTCTCTTTTTTTTTCTTTTTATTAACTATCATTTTCATTCTTCCCTTTCTTTTCCCTCTACCTTCTCACACTCGCGTTTCTAATTTTTGTTACTGTTTCCGAAAGAGGGGTATGAAAGAAAGTAATTAAAGCTCAAAAGTGTTTGCAAAAGATAAAGTGTTTGGATAGCAGAACAAAATGCCTACGTCATTCCAATATTCAAAATATGACAAGTACAATCAAGTGTCAAGAATAGACAATGATCTAAAGAAAATCATACATAATATCTTTTGACAACATCTGCGTTGATGGCCACTTCCGAACATTTTCCTTTCACGTCAGTCAGATACAACGCTCCGTTGGACAATACTCTTGACACGATGAATGGTTCTTGGCAGTTTGGAGCGAACTTGACTTTCGCCTCGGCCTGGTGAGGGTGGATGCGTTTTAGTACCAGTTGAACTACTTCAAACTTTCTGGGGCGCACCTTCTTATTATAAGCCCTAGTCATTCTTTGTTGATACAACTGGCCATGACAGACTGCCGCCAATCTTTTCTCGTCAATCAAACTCAATTTTTCTAGACGAGCTTTGACCCATTCTTCGTCGTCGATTCCTGCTTCGACCACGATCCGTAGAGAGGGGATTTCAACCTCGGTCGGGATCACTGCCTCTCTTCCATATACCAACAAGTATAGAGTAGCCCCCACTGAAGTGCGTACAGTAGTGCGATAGCCTAACAATGCAAAAGATAGCTTCTAATGCCACTTCCTAGATCCTTCCACCATTTTTCGAATTTTCTTATTTGTTGCCTCAACTGCTCCATTTGCCTTGGGGCGGTACAGGGTAGAGTTTCGAAGTGCAATCCTGAACTGCTGACATACCTCTCCCATTAGGTGACTGTTGAGATTTTCCCCATTATCAGTTATGAGCATTTTAGGGATCCCGAATCGAAAAACAACTTTTTTGTGCATGAAATCGACCACGGCCTTCTTAGTCACTGCTTTGAAGGTTTTGGCTTCAACCCACTTGGTGAAATAATCGATAGCAACCAGGATAAATCGGTGCTCATTAGAAGCTGCTGGCTCGATGGGTCCAATGACGTCCATGCCCCAAGCAACAAAAGGCCAAGGTGCAGGCATCGTGTGCAGTTTAGACGGAGGAGAGTTAATTAGGTCCCCGTGTACCTGACACTAGTGGCATTTGTGCACAAAGTTGATACAATCCCGTTCCATGGTGATCCAATAATACCATGCCCGAAGAATCTTCTTTGCCAAAACATATCCGCTCATGTACGGCCCACAAACGCCAGCATGCACCTCATTCATGATGACCGTTTCCTGCTTAGCATCTACACATCTTAACAAACCCAAATATGGTGTTCTCTTGTATAGTACCCCTCCACTGCTGAAGAAACCACTTGACAAACGACGGATTGTTCTCCTCTGGTAACTCGGGGCTTGCGCCTGGTACACACATTTTCTGATGTATTCCTTGATGTCGTGGAACCAAGGCTCGCCATCAAGCTCTTCTTCCATCATGTTGCAATAGGCATGTTGATCGTGGGCCCGGATATGTATCGGGTCAACATATGCCTTGTTCGGGTGATGTAACATTGATGCCAAAATAGCTAGGGAATCCGAAACTTCATTGTGAATTCTGAGAATGTGCCTGAACTCTACTGACCGGAATCGCTGACAAAGATCATCCAAGCAATGCCGATAAGGTATGAGTTTTATATCTCATGTCTCCCATTCTCCTTGGATCTGGTGTACCAGAAGGTCCTAGTCCCTCAAGACCAAGACTTCCTGGACACCCTTGTCCGCTGCTAACCTCAAACCCAAGATGCATGCCTCGTACTTAGCCATGTTGTTGGTGCAATAGAAACGAAGTTGAGCTGTGACTGGGTAATGATTCCCTTTTTCAGAAATGAGTACCGCTCCTATCCCGGCGCCTTTCATGTTGGCAGCCCCATCGAAGAACAATTTCCACCCCGACTTCTCATCTCGTTCCATTTCATTGACGTTCATCACTTCCTCGTCCAGAAAATATGTGTTCAAGGGTTCATATTTTTCATCTATGGGATTCTCTGCTAAATGGTCTACCAATTCCTGTGCCTTCATAGCGGTCCTAGTTATGTGGATGATGTCGAATTCACAAAGCAAGATCTGCCACTTCGCGAGCCTCCCTGTGGGCATGGCTTCTGGAAAATGTATTTCAATGGGTCCAGTCGTGAGATGAGATAAGTGGTAAATGATGACAAATAATGCTTCAACTTTTGGGCTACCCGTGTCAAGGTGTAGCATGTCCTTTCAAGATGAGTGTACTTAACCTCATAGGTCGTAAATTTCTTGCTGAGGTAGTATATGGCTTGCTCTTTTCTCCTAGTAACATCGTGCTGACCCAACACGCACCCAAATGAATTGTCAAGGACTGTCAAATATAAGATCGGAGGCCTCCCTTGTTCTGGTGGGACCAGTACTGGTGGGTTTGACAAATATCCCTTTATCTTATCGAAAGCTTCTTGGCACTCTCGGGTCCATTTCACCACAACATCCTTCTTTAATAGCTTAAAGATGGGCTCGCAGATGGTTGTGAGCTGGGCAATGAATCGACTGATGTAATTCAGCCTTCCCAATAGACTCATTACTTCTGTTTTGTTTCTGGGTGGTGGCAACTCCAGTGTAACTTTGATTTTTGATGAGTCTAGCTCGATGCCTCGGCGGCTGACTATGAACCCTATCAACTTTCCCGAGGGAACCCCAAACACACATTTTTCCGGGTTGAGTTTGAGATCATACCTACGGAGCCTCTGGAAGAATTTCCTCATATCTTTGACATGATCGGATCGCTTTCTGGATTTCACAGTCACATCGTCCACATAGACCTTGATCTCTTTATGCATCCTATCTTGGAAAATGGTTGTCATCGCCCTCATGTACATTGCCCTGATGTTTTTCAAACCAAAAGGCATGACCCTATAACACTATGTCCCCCACGGTGTAATAAATGTTGTTTTCTCAACATCTTCTTCATCCATTAAAATCTGATGATAGCCTGCATAACAATCCACGAATGACCCGATCTCATGCTTCGCACAATTTTCAATCAATATGTGGATGTTCGGCAGGAGGAAGTCATCTTTTAGACTTGCTTTGTTAAGGTCACGGTAATCAACGTACACTCAGGTTTTACCATCCTTCTTTGGTACAAGCACGGCATTAGCTAACCAGGTGGATATCGTGTGACTCGGATAACTTTTGCCTCGAACTTGTTGGTCACCTCTTCTTTGATTTCCATGCTTACATCGGTTTTAAACTTCTTCAACTTTTGTTTGACGGGAATGCAGGCTGGGTTAGTAGGTAATTTGTGGACTAGCAAGTCTGTGCTCAATCCAGGCATGTCGTGATAGGACCATGCAAAGACATCCTTGTACTCCAGCAATACTCCGATTATTTCCTCCCTAAGTATTGGCTCTAGATAGACACTTATTATTGTTTCCCTGATATTATCCGGGCTTCCTAGATTGATTGCCTCTGTATCATTCAGGTTCGGTTTGGGTTTCTCTTCGAATTGGGTCATCTCTTTACTAATATCATCCCATTCCCCTCACTCATCGTACCCTGGTTCGTCCTCATGTTCCATTTCCTGAATTATTATTTCTGGACTAGGCTTGTGGCAAAAATTGGGCTGAGGAGTCCTTATGCATGTTAGATCACTGGAACCAGCATAAAAGTAATTGTACAAAAGAGAAAAAAGAAGAAAACATAAAGAGGAAGTGGAAACTATCAGCATTGCTGAAAGGGAAATTGCATTTCATCATAATCGAAGATAACAGAGTTAGCGCATCCAAATGGACGGAAATAAAAACTGAATAACGCTAATACAAACTAGACTGAAAGGAAAATCAAAGCCGACTACCAAGACTCCCTCTGAGTGGGAAGATGAGTGACTTCCCAATTATTGTCTACGTCGATCAGCAGGCCAGAAATCCTGGGTCTGGGATCATTACTGGGTTTGACAAATGATTTGGATAAACTTGGGATAGGCTTCGGAGAACCCAGCCTTTCTGTCTCAGCCTCCTATCTCGCTTTTTGTCTACGCCCGTGGGTTTGACTAGGCCAAAACTGTCTAGATTCTTGGGAAGGAACACTGGTTGTGCAATGCCTTACAGAGAAGATCCCAACCCTTGGCCGGGTATAAAGCTATTTCTCAAAATTTCTGAAGCTACCAGGATAGATGCGGTTTGGGTTTACAACAATCTCACCTTCTGGGATCTTCTAATTTGACATCGTATCAAACACCTGGTAAACTCATGGCCCTTAATTATCCTCAGATTCAATAAAAAGCACGATCGCGTCACCCGGGGTACACTTGGCTATCCTCTCCATGCACGACAATCTCTTGCCTATCCCACTCATATTTGACCATCTGGTGCAATGTAGATGGTACTGCTTCGGCTGCATGAATCCATGGTCTGCCCAATATCTAACAGTTGGAATTCCATAATGAACTCGACAGGCCCTATAGTTACTTCCAGCACTATATCCCCTACGGTGTCTTTACCTCCGCCATCGAACCCTCGAACACATATGTTATTCTTGCGAACCTTTTCAATTTCCACCTTCAATTTGGTCAATATGGATAGTGGACAGATGTTTTCACTGGACCCGTTGTCCAAAACTCAAGTGACCACGACATCTTCACACTTCACAGTCAGATAAAGAGCCAGGTTGTGCTCCGTGCCCTCCATGGGCAATTCATCGTTAGAGAATGTGACCCGGTTTACCTCGAATATCTTGTTTGCAATCTTTTCCAAATGATTCACCGTTATCTTGTCTGGGAAATGGGCTTCACTCAAAATATTCATCAACACTCGGCGGTGCTCATCTAAATGAATTAGCAAGGATAACAAAGAGATCTGGGCCGGCGTTTTCCTCAACTATTCTATGATGGAGTAGTCCTGTATTTTCATTTTCTTCAACAATTCTTCTACCTCTTCTTCTGATACAGCTTTCTTTACTGGTTCTGGGTTATCTTTAGAGATTCTACCCTTTCTCAACTCTTCAGGAGCAAAGTACCTTCCTGACCGAGTTAAGCCCCGTTCCTCACATACTTCCTTTCTAACTTCTTTCCATTTGTACATCACTATTACTTGTTCATATCTCCAATGGACAGCTCTATTGTAGGTGATTGGTGGTTGGATTACTGGCCTCACAATAACTGGCTCCATGTGGACACCTTCCACAACCATGACAGGCTCTCTAGCTTCCCCATGTATTGTTACCTTTGCCTGTTCTCACTTTGGCGTGACCGTACATGCTGAGCTCCCCTGCACTACGACAGTTTTGCTGCTTTCTTCTGCCCTAGTTACCAGCTTCTTTTTGCTTACAACCTTGGTGAGCTCATTGGCTTTTATCATCATTACTGTTTGTGAAGGTTTTCTAGATTCTCCTCTTCTCTCCTCAATTTCGATTTTGTTGGTTTCCGGATGGGTTGGCAGCGAGTTCTGGTTAATATTGGGCACCTCCAGAGTCAGCGCCTTGATCATGTGGGAGTCAATTAGTTCTTGGATGGCTTTCCTTGAGTGCCAACTTTTTTCTGTGTCATGCCCTGGGGTGCCTGAACAGTATTCACAGCTGACCGAATAATCTAAATTCTTTGGGGGAGGATTTGGTAGCTTCGCCTCAATTGGCCTTAACATATCCAGTTGTCGCAGCCGGTGGTTCAGACTAGTGTAAGATTCTCCCAGGGGAGTGAAAGTCTTCTTTTTCTGCACTCTCTCACTTCTCATTGCTGGATTGCCTTGGGGGGCGGGCCTCGGGATTTGGTGGTAAGCTCTTGGAGGCGGGTATTGATTTGTGGATTTGGATAGGTGTTTTGAAGGGGTGGCGCATGCGGTTGTGTGTGAGTGGGAGGTTTGGTATATGCATGTGCATGATGGACTGAGAAACGATGTTCTGGTGGTAGATAGTAATGCTGTGGTGGGCCATATGGAGCGTGTGGGTATGTCTGGCGGTGAGGACGGGGCTGACCATAGTGAGATGGTGCCCGAGGCTCGAACCAGGTTCCCGATTCCACCACTGCTACTTCTTCTTTCTTCTTCTTCCCAAAACCTCCTCCAGCTCCACCCTGGATGGCTTGAGTAGTTGCCCTGATTGCAGAGTAGCTCATGATTTTATTGGATTTGAGGCCTTCTTCAACCATGCTTCCCATCTTGACCACTTCATTGAAAGATTTCCCTACCGCTGATACCAAATGCCCAAAGTAGGTAGGTTCCAAAGCTTGCAGAAAATAGTAAACCATCGCACTCTCCTTCATGGGAGGATCAGGGACAATCTCGAGATTATATTGAAAATGGCATACAATCCTACGCTAAGTCATCCCAGGTATACCACCGATATGTATCCTGTCGAGTATACCACTCTAATGCCGACCCACTCAAACTCTGGCTAAAGTATGCCATTACCAATTCGTCCTTTCCTCATGCTCCCCTCATTTTACTGCAAAACCCTCTCAAATGTGCGACAGGATCGCCGTGACCATCATATAGGTCAAATTTAGGCGTTTTGAAACCTGGAGGCAACTGTACATCCTGAAATAAGCAAAGATATTTAAAGGCCACGCTCACATGGCCACCAAATCCACGCATGTCCCTAAATGATTGTTCCAGACTCAGGACGAGGAGAATAAGAGTAAGGCTCCTAGGCTTTGTAGGCAGGTTCTGGAGGATAGTATTCAGGGTCGTAGGCTTGAAGTAGTGGTTCGCTGGATGACCTGTGCAGTGCAGGGGGCGGAGGTGCCACATAGATACGAGCGATTGGCGGGGGGTGAGGAGTGACTTTGGGTTGTTGGGATGGTGGCTAGGAGGCAGCACCCTGATGCTGTGAGTATATAGGAAAACCTGGAGGCGGATCAGTAACGGACTGATGAGATGCATGGGCCAGTGGCGGGATGAAAGGTGGGTTGGCAGAATAGGTCGGAGGCTGCTGTCCTCTTGCCCATGCCTGGTACATCTCAGCCATTTGGTGTTTAAGCTTATACATTTCCTCCTTCATAGCATTCACATCCAGTTCCTCTGCCTCCTTCGAAGGGTCCATATTTCTGACATCAGCTTCTTGGTTGGCCATGACTTGTTTACTTTTTGACCGTGCGTTGTAGGAGTGAGTTGGCAGGATGCCACGAGTACTAGTCACTTATCTAATTTGGAACTATAATATACAACACCCAAGACTCATTAGTGGTTAGGTTCCAATATAAGCGGCCACATATGCATGCACATAAATGACAATTGGTCCCTATGCATTGACTGCTTGCGTCATCCCAGCTTTTATCCGCGAAACTCCCTTTTGTTTTAGCCCTATTCTCTCCCTTTTCATATTTATTTGATATCCAATTTTATTCAATTATGGTCGAATCCAATGTAGATTTCCTATGTATCATGGCTTTGCATGAATCAGACCAAGCGTAGTTCATGGAAAACAAAAGGTTAAGTACGCATCAAAGAATATTTTTTGGGATTTTCAATTTGATAAATATAAAAACTTTAATTAAAACGGCTAAGAGCAACTGCCAGACAGGGATTCAACACCTTTACAGACTTGAAAGGACACCAAACAAACTCTTTTTTTCTTTTTTTAGCAAAATATAAATCTATGAGTACATCAACACTTCAAATGCTTTTGGAGCTTGCGGGGCATCATTAGGCCTTGTGGGTTTGCGCACTAAACTTCCTTGGAGATAATGGAGATCTTCCATTACTTGCCGGACAAAGGTCATAGCAACGGCAAAAAACAAGGCTTTTGTCATGTCTTCACAATGATTGCATTTGGTGGTAATGTAGTCTGCAATTGCCCGCGCCTTCTCTCTGATAATCCCTTTTTCTTGTAGCGGATGCCCTATTTGTTGAGCCCGTGCTTCCAAAGACCGCTCAACTGCCTGATTTAGCTTTTGAAACTGCCGCAAATCTCTTTCCAACCCTGCTATTACCGCATAACAATGCTCCCTCTCAGCTTTGAAATCCTAGGCCTGCTTGGCCATTTTTCTTTAAGCTATGATAACCCTCTGTTTTAGACCAGCACTTTCGTTGCCATTTCCTTCTTTTAACTGCTCCAGTATGCGGGCCCTTTCTTCGGCACTTTAAGTTAATTGTGTCCGAGCTCTAGACAATTCACCCTCTGCCTTATTCATATCAAAACCGTATTTGGTTACCTTTCGGCGCAGGTTCTCTATGAGATTTTCATCCTTTATACTTCTGGGAGGGCTTTCTGCGGCTGTTTTCATTTTCTGAATCTGAGCTCCTAGGATTCGTTTTCTTTAACCAATACCTTCTTTTCTCCTTTGCTAGAAGCAGTTAGCAGGATATTTTCAAATTGCAATTCCTGAATTTTCTTTTCTAGCCTTCCAATGGTAGCACGATATTCATGTTCTTTGGCTAACCAATCACACTATTATTGTGATGTCCTGACGAACTCTTGGAGGTGATGCCTTTTAAATGGTCTTTCGTGCTCAATTTCTCTCTTATGCCAAGCAAGGTACCCCGAAGACACTTCACCTCTGGGAAGATCTTGTACACAAGTGTCGCCAGTTAAGTATTGGCATTCATTCCAGATTTTGCGAACCATGGCTTCGGGGAACTGACAAACAAGCCCAATTTCGACTACCTGGATGCTGAGATCTTCTTCTTTTGGCACTATTTGGCATCTTCCGAGTTGTATAAAGACCTGATGTGGGGCGTAAGGCTGGATGCTTCTAAGGCCCATTAGGAGAAAATGTGATTCTGTTGCGAGCATATGCACAACTTCATCCATGGAGAACCAACTGAGCGTCCATTGTATTTGATTTGCCGAAATAGACCGGAGATGTGACACCCACTCTGCAACACCCTCTAGTAATTTAAACCCATTTACCCTATTGTCCACTTCTTCTATGAAACCTTTTGTTGGCAGCCCACCATTCACAAACCAAGGCTTGGGACATAGATGCTAGATCATCCAGGTTTGTAAGAGCAAGTTGCATCCTTCAAAGAAATTCATTCCTGCTTTGCAAGTGGTAAGGGCTCGGAAGATTGACAGGATCACCGGAGCAAGAGTGCTCTTTGCCTGAGTCATTAAGATACAAACGACCCCCGGAATCTGTATATCGATGTTTCCGTCCTTTCATGGGAATAATAAAAGACCCAAAAAGGATACCATAAATGCGAAGCATCGATGTTCATCCCAATTGATCCGATTTCCCTTGCTACAAATGACGTTTTCAGGGTTGTTGAATCCTCCGATGTGGCTATATCTTTGGTATATGAACTGGAGGGTGCAAAATCCAGCCGACAGATCAGGCTTGTGAATCTTTCTGCGAACTTTAAGAACATCCAGAAATTTATGCACAGCGAGGGCCCTGGGTGCTATCAAGTATGGATGTCTCAGTGGGATTGTGTGGGTCCTAATGTATCTGTTCATTTCCACCAAAGTTGGGGTCAGCTCAAAATCTGAGAAGTGGAAGACGTTGTGGGCAGGGTCCCAGAAGGTGATTAGGGCCTTTATGATATCTCCCCTAGGGTTGATTTTTAGTAAATCGGTGAGGCTTCCCAGATGCGCATTGACCTTTTTCTGTCCGGCTTCTCCAAGGTCATTCCACCACATCCGCAGCTCCAAAGGAATTTTGTTGATTATCGCGCTCATTCTGCACATTT
Source organism: Nicotiana benthamiana (assembly GCA_034376525.1). NCBI lineage: Eukaryota > Viridiplantae > Streptophyta > Magnoliopsida > Solanales > Solanaceae > Nicotiana > Nicotiana benthamiana. The sequence goes on from CM067329.1 coordinate 106,204,216, forward strand.
ATTAGGGCGAATCAGTATTCTCAAAACATAAAAACTGACATTTATTTTGAAACAGGGACCGACTTTGCGAATACATCCTTTCAACACTTCGGCTAGAAGGAATTTTAGGTTGTGCTTGCTTACCGACCCAAATAAAATCTAGAGGCAGCCATTTGCGCAATGTCAGCCTTCCGGCGTCCCTTGTAATGTCATTCAGCATTTATTGCAATAACGACACCATCCGACTCAATTTGAAGTGAGAAAAAATAAATATAACGGCTTATTCCTCTCAATAGAATCCCTTTGTTTACAGGCTGGTGAACACGCGAATCCAAGGCAAGTAAATGCGTAAGTAGCACGTAAAAATGCTCAGGATGGTCTTTTATTTAAGGGCACCTATCCTAGACGGACCCAACCCCTGCGTTGAGTCCCCTAAGTCAAAATGCATGATGCAAATAAACGTTCCTACTAGGGATCCGGCATGAAGTTTTGTTATACTAAGTTGAAAACCTCGGTATAGGGTCTAGACTATGAACTCGAGCAGACAACTCGAGTCGAGGAGGGGGCTACGTACCGGGGACCCATGATATCGTTCGTCTTAGTAATTGTCCGGCCTCTTTCTTATTTTAGGGTAAGACACTAACAGAATATGGAGTCTTAACCAGTAAGCACATCTCCGGAGGTAAAGAGAGAAGGGTTTCGTAACAGTTTGTATGCAATTCAAATAATATCAAAGCGGTAAAAGCATCATTTTGCACATTAAATCAACATGTACAATCAAAAAATAAACAAATACAAATACAACAATTATTCTAATCTTGAATTCTTGAACCCTGAACCAGAGATTCTGGATTCGATCCCCAGCAGAGTCATCAGAACTGTCACACCTCCTTTTGGCTACTACAACTCGGCGAAGAGCGTAGATAAAGGGAGTTTTTCCAATTTAAGGACAATCGAAACGATATTCAATCATTAAAGAAAAGTTCATCACCACTTGGGAGATTTATGGTGTCCCAAGTCACCGGTTAGAATCCCGAATCGAGGAAAGAATGACTCTATTTAACAGGCCGCGAACCTGAAATCCGAGTAAGGAATTCTGTTAACTCGGGAGAAGGTGTTAGGCATTTCCGGGTTCCGTGGTTCTAGCACGGTCGCTCAACTGACATATTTCGCTTAAATTATCTGATTTTAGAACATATTTTAACTTATGTGCTTTTAAACTTTAAACCGCTTTTATTATAATTTTAAAGGAGAATTGCAACGTCGTTAGGACACGCCTCAAACCACGTCACATAAATGCACCCGTGGATTTTGACACATTCCAACTTCGTTGAGAAATGGATTTGGGTCACATAAATGTACACCCGCATTTAGGAAGGTATTATATTAAGCACGCTCGCCTATGGCAACTACGTCTTTGACATTTATGGGAAGGCCATGAAATTTGCTAAACGGCACCTCCTATTCTTTCTATGTGTTCTAATGAATTAAGGAGCCTACGCACATTATTTCTTTGAGTTAACACGGCTCATTTTATTTCGACAAGTACAGCCTAATCCGTACTAAATTTTCTACTCTTACGGGTGCTTAAATACACTAATTGTTTTGTGCATAAACTTGTGTACTCGAGAAACACCACGTGGCCTTAGCCTCGTTCATGGCCAATTACCACATAATAAATTGATGTTGGACCGGCCCAGGAGCATACATTATTCAGGCAGTATTGATTAATAAGTATTGTGTCTGTTTTGGATTTTAAAACACTCAGCCCAAAAACATATTGGATTACAAAATTCTGGTGCATTATTGGGCCTCGCGAATGAGCCCAGCACTGACTTAAACAAAGAGTCCAGATATTAATAACCAATTTGGTTTGAAATTATATGCAACGTCAAATCTCTATACATTCACGGAGGGGAATATTAACAACCATTTTTTTACCAATTTTCTAACAATAAATTTGAATCAGGTGATTCACATACTCATCAGTCAGAGTATGTGAATCTAATTCAAAATTTTAGTTGTGATTCCAACAATACTACAGGGACAAATCTTAAAATAACTTATCATTAAACATGCTGAGACTCAAATGAACTACAATGTTTCACAGTATTTTGATTTGTTTTACATAATTATCAGGACTGCTGCCTCCTAAGTCCAGTAGTTCTAAGTGTAGAAGATCAGCACTTGAACCAGCTGGACTGGAATTGGAATTGATCACTACTTAAGCACATACACATATTTGAGCTGAATATCCAATTATTACACACGAAAACAGTCCCAAATGTCCAAATTATTACAAACGGACCAGTCAAATATTAACTATAATATCATGATCATTTTACTGACTACACCTATATTCAAAATTAAATCGAGGAGAATGTAGGGGGTAAACTTCAAAAATACAAATGGCAACTAAATCTTTACATTGGATTATATATTTCATTTGAACTTGATGGATACAAAAGCACTGAGTGTACCTGTAAAGCAGCAGAAAAACAGGCCTATGAGTGAATAGAGTAGATCACCTAAGAAACCAACAGCCAATAAAACAGTATTTCCAGACTTCACAGAGTTTTTAGAGAGTTAAATCTTCAGAAAAAATTCAAAACAATCCTAATGGTATTTTCAGATATACAATAAGTATTTCAACTTTAGAATTGTAGAGAAAAGTTCTGGATCCTATCCAACGCCCCAAATGGTTCAATTTATAACAAAACTGTTAGAGCATCAGATTTTTACTAGTTTTCTTTTTAGTCCTTAACTCAAATTATATTTTTGCCTAAGTAGTCCTTCGATTTCTGACTTGTGCCTCGAGTTTGAGGCTGGAATATGCATTAGTCCCTGCTAGAAGGTTCTAAAAGATGTCTTATCAGATTTTTACAAATTCAAAACCCTTTTATACCCTCACTAGCTTTCCTAAATTACCCTACCCCTGAACTTGACCTTGATCAGTCTTTTTAACCCTAATTCAGTCACAATTAACCTTGGTTAGCCAAATTCAGATCACCTTTTAAACTAACAAGCTTATGACTATCAAAACTAGCCAAAATTGACAAGGCTTAAAACAATTGCCTTAATACAGATTTCCACACACACTATACAGGACTAAAAATCAAAATGAATACTGAGGACCAGAACTATCATTAACTACTAATCAGGCATTCAGTAACACAATCAAACAGTCAAACCAATCAGAAAATCAGAAAATCAATAAGGTTCATCAAATTATGAGAATCATATCACTTAAAAGCTAATTATAACAGGATGCTGAACTTATGACAAACAACAAAAATATGAACATTAAACTCTCATCTTAGGAGAACTTTGTGTACAGCCATATAAACAACCAAAATTAAAATAAATTTAGACTTTGAAACATGTATGAACCTAATCAGTTATTCCAGTCTAGTGATAAACAAACAAACATATGAACATTGAACCCGAATTTTCAGAAGAACTTGTGGATAATCAAGACACACATTAAAAAGAAAATCACATAAAGCAACTCAAATTATTAAACATGCAATTAACTAATCAGTCATTAAAAGAAATTCAACATTCAAGGCTAAAGAAAAATGAAACTAGGCAGGGAAACTTAGCTCTCATTTTTGTTCTTGTTTTAATCAGTTCAGCTGGACCTTGGCCGATTCCACAGGGTTTTGAGCCTCCTTGGTCAGGATACAACCAGTCATAAGGGTCCGTGAGGGGTTTCACAATTCTGAGACCTCAATAGGTCTCAGATTTGTAATTTTAAGTGGTTGGGGGTTGTTTGAGACTTAAGGGTGGCACGATTAGGGTCAATAGGGGTCAGGGACTACCTTGGAGGGTTTTGAGGCTTTTCCGGTATGTTTGGGGATTCAGGATCAGGCTTCAAACTGAAATTCGAAGCGTTTCAAGGTGATTTTAGAGTTATGATATGCATGGTTGGAACGGGGAGGTCAGGGTGTCTTGGTGGTGTAGTTTTGGGCAGCTTTGGAATGAGGTCGCCGGAGGTAGGGTTTCCGGCCACCTTTAAATAGATATTCGAGACGAAGGGGTTGTGTTCGAAGGGAACTGGTCATGGGACGGGGTAGAGGAGGTCGTGCTGATTAAGGGGTGTAATTTTGGGGCTGCTTGGTTGGCGGCTGCTACCGTGAGGTGATTTCCGGCGGCGGCAGTAGGGTGGTCAGCCGGTGGTCAACGGTGGTGACTGGGTGGTCAATTGGTGTTGACGGGATGGTCAATGGTCGGCGTTACTATATGATAAAGAAGGTATGAGGAGGTTGGTTGGTCTCTCATCTATATTAGAGGCATTTGGAGATATAAGTATGGTTTTTGTGGGGGTTTTGCGACCGTTGGATTGTGTGGGGATCAACAGTTGTGATGGAAGGAGTACTAAAAGGTGTCGTTTGGGTGGATGTGGGCCTGGACTGGACTGGCTGGTTATTGGGCTGGTTTGTATAGTGAGTTGGAGGGGAAACAAATTGGCCACTCAGGTCTAGCCCAATTGTGGCCAGCCTGAGTGGCTTCCTATTATTAATATATTTTATCTTTTATTTTAATTAAAATTAATTACTAATTGTATTTAAAAACCACAAATCAGACATAAAATTAAAACAAGTCAAAATTAGCCAAACATAATTTCAAATGCCGGAAATGTCTTTGTATTATTTGTATTTTAATTTATAAAACTAATTTATTTACACTTAAATCCCAATTAATCCTAAACATGCAGTAATGAACATGCACATACAATCAAATCCTAAAAATTAAAATTCTAACATTTAAAGAAAAATCCTACATTTTTAGAGTTCTATAGAAGCGCATTTCGACGGTCAAAATCATATGCTCACACCAGCCTTGATGTTATGCTCTTCAGGCCAGGCCCGAGGTTGAGGCTTCAGATGAAGTTATTACAGGTACGGTTCTGGTTGTGATAGAGGTGCTTTGGTGTTGTTTGATCCGAGGTCTACGTATTCGTATGTGTCATATTATTTTGCCCCGTACTTGGTCTTGCCTAGTGATGCATTGGGTATTTCTATTTATCTGTCTACATCGGTGGGTAATTCTACTATGGTCGATCCATTCCATTGTTCTTGTATTGTGGTGATTGGGGGTCTTGAGACTCGTGTAGATTTTGTTACTTTTTGACATGGTTGACTTCGATATCATATTGGGGATGGACTGGTTATCACCTTACCATCCTATCTTTCACTATTATTCCAAGATTGTCACCTTATATTTGCCAGGTATGCCTCGTTTAGAGTGGAGAGGGACTCCTGGTCATTCGACCTGTAGCGTTATCTTTTATGTGAAGGCTCGGAGTATTGTCGAAAAGAGTGTTTGGCCTATTTGGCATACATTCTTGATTCTAGTGGAGAGGTCCCTTCTATTGATTCTATGCCCGTTGTTCGTGAGTTCCCTGATGTTTTTCCTTCAGACCTGCCAGCTATGCTGCTCGATAGGGATATTGACTTTTGCATTGATGTGGCTCCAAGCACCCAGCCTATTTCTATCCCGACATATCGTATGGCTCCGCCTGAGTTGAAAGAGTTCAACGAACAGTTGTAGGACTTGCTTGAGAAGGGTTTCATTAGACCCAGTATATCCCTTTGGGGTGTGCCATTGTTGTTTGTTAAAAAGAAGGATGGGTCAATGAGAATGTGTATTGATTATTGGCAATTGAACAAGGTTACAATCAAGAATAAATATCTGTTTCCAAGGATTGATGATTTGTTCGATCAGCTTCAGGGTACCATGGTATTTTCGAAGATTGACTTGAGTTTTGGCTGCCATCAGTTGAGGATTAGGGCATCTAATGTCCGTAAGACAGCTTTCCACACTTGGTACAGGCAATATGAGTTCTTGGTTATGTCATTCAGGTTGACAAATGCCTCAACAACTTTAATGGACTTGATGAACCGAGTGTTCATGCCTTATTTGGACTTGTTCATGATAGTCTTCACTTATGATATATTGATATACTCCCGCAGCCAAGAGGAGCACGAGCAGCATCTCAGGGTGGTTCTTCAGACTTTGAGGGATAGTCAGCTATCCGCTAAATTTTTGAAGTGTGAGTTCTAGTTGAGTTTTGGTTGCATTCCTGGGTCATGTCGTATTAGCAATGGGTATTCAAGTTGATTCGAAGAAGATTGAGGCAGTCAAGAGCTGGCGTATACCAACATCAGCTATAGAGATTCGGAGTTTTTTGGGATTGGCATGTTACTATCGCCAGTTCGTGGAAGGTTCTCATCTATCGCAGCCCCCGATGACCAGGTTGACCTAGAAGGGTGCCTAATTCAGATGGTCGGACGAGTGTCACGTGAGCTTTCAGAAGCTCTAGATAGCTTCAACAATGGCACCGGTAGTAGTATTTCCCAAAGGTTCAGGACCTTATATAGTTTATTGTGATGCTTCCCGTACTAGGCTTGGTGCAGTGTTGATACAGGACGGCAAGGTCATTGTCTATGTTTCACGGCATTTAAAGATTCATGAGAAGAACTATCCGATTCATGACTTAAAGTTGGCAGCCATTGTCCACGCGTTGAAGATTTGGAGGCACTATCTGTACGGCGTGGCATGTGAAGTGTTCACTGACCACAAGAGTCTCCAGTACTTGTTCAAGCAACAGGAGTTGAATTTGAGGCAAAGTAGCTAGTTGGAGTTGTTGAAGGATTATGATATCACCATTTTGTGTCATCCGTGGAAGGCCAATGTGGTGGCCGATGCGTTGAGTAGGAAGTCAGCTAGTATGGAAACCCTTGCTTATATTCTGGTCGGTGAGAGGCTGCTTTCTTTGGATGTTTAGGCTTTATCCAATTAGTTTGTGAGACTAGATATTTATGAGCCTAGTCGAGTATTAGCTTTGCATGGTCGCTCGTTCTTCATTATTGGAGTGTATCTTTGATCGGCAGTTTGATGATCCCCATTTGTATGTCCTCAGAGACACGGTGCGGCGAGGAGATTCCAAGCAGGTTACCTTAGGTGATGATGGAGTATTGAGATTGCAGGGTTGGTTTGTGTGCCTAATATGGATAGTCTTCAAGAGTTGATTTTACAGGGGACCCATAGTTCTCGGTACTCTATTCTTCCGGGCTCCGCAAAGATATTTCAAGATTTGCGACGACATTACTGGTGGCATAGAATAAAGAAGGATATCGTTGCATATGTGGCTCGGTGTCTGAATTATCAACAGGTTAATTATGTGTATTAGAGGGCTGGTGGATGTTTCAGCGGATTGAGCTTCCCGAGTGGAAGTGGGAGCGGGTCACTATGGACTTCGTTGTTGGACTCCCGCAGACTCGGAGGAAGTTCGACGCAGTTTGGGTCATTGTTGATAGACTGACCAAGTCAGCGCATTTCATTCTTGTGGCAGTCTCTAATTCATCCGAGAGATTAGTTGAGAGATATTCAAGAGATTGTTCTCCTTCATGGTGTGCCCGTATATATCATTTCAGACCGGAGTACGTATTTTTCCTCTCGTTTTTGAAGAGCGGTTCAGCGATAGTTGGGTACACGGGTTGAGTTGAGCACAATATTTCATCCCCAAACAGACGGCCAGTCCGAGCGGACTATTCAGATTTTAGAAGATATGCTCCGAGCTTGTGTCATTGACTTTGGAGGTTTGTAGGATCAGTTTTTACCATTAGCAGAGTTTGCCTACAACAATAGCTACCAGTCAAGTATCTAGATGGCTCCTTATGAGGCTTTATATGATAGGCGGAGTCGATCTCTGGTCTGATGGTTTCAGCCTGGAGAGGCTCGGTTGATGGGTATGGATCTGGTTCAGGAGGCCATGGACAAGGTCAGGATCATTCAGGATAGGCTTCGTACAGCTCAGTCCAGGCAAAAGAGTTATGCAGACCGCAAGGTTCGAGATCTGTCTTTTATGGTTGGTGAACAAGTATTGATCCGAGTGTCACCTATGAAAGGCGTGAAGAGATTTGGGAAGAAGGGCATGCTTAGCCCTAGGTTCATTGGTCCATTTGAGATTCTTGATCGAGTATGAGAAGTGTCTTATAGAATTGCATTGCCGTCGAGCTTATCAGTCGTGCATCCAGTGTTTTATGTGTCTATGCTCCGAAAATATTATGGCGATCCATCCCACGTGTTAAATTTCAGCACTATCCAGTTGGATAAGGACATCTTTTACAGGAGGAGCCGGTGGCTATTCTAGACCAGCAGGTTCGTCAATTGAGGTCAACGAGTTTCCCTTCTGTTCGTGTTCAGTGGAGAGTCAGCCTCCTGAGGTATCGACCTAGGAGTCCGAGTCTGATACGCGGAGCCGTTATCTCCATATTTTTCCCGACTTAGGTACTTCCTTCTTCGGTCTGTTCAAGAACGAATGGTTGTTTTATAGGTGGAGGATGTGACGACCCAAAGGGTCATCACCTGTTTTAAATCAAATTATGTTCTTCCAAGGCCTTGAAAACCTCATTTAGAGTCAACTCGATTTGCATGCGCAGTCCGGGCACATAGCTGAAAAGCTTAAATATGAAATTTTATGAAAAATGCTAAGTTTTGATGTTAAAATAAATAAATTTGACTTTGGCCAACATTTTGGGAAAACGGACACGGGCCCATGATTTGACGATCCCGTATGGTCCGTAATGGGACGTGGGCGTATTCCTGGAATCAAATTCCGAGGTCCCAAACTCGAGAACTGAATTTTTAGAAAAAAAAAATTTTCTGTAAATGTTTAAGGAAATCTGAAATGAATTCTGATTAGAAAGCGATGGCATTGGGCCCGTATTTTGGTTCAGGTGCCCAGTACATATCTTATATATGTTCTAAGACTCTATGTAAAATTTGATTCAAAACGGACGTCGTTTGATGTGACTCAGACTTTAAATGAAAATTTTAATGTTTTATGAAGTTTGGAATAATTCATGGATTTTGAGGTTTAATCCAATGTTTATGGTGTTATTTTTGCGATTTGATCGCGCGAGTAAGACCGTAGGATGTTTTTGAAGTTGTGCGTGTGTTTGTTTAGGAGCCTGAGGGCTTGGGTGAGTTTTGGGTAGGTTCCAGAAGATCTTAGGCTTAATAACACAGGTATTGTAGGTCCAGTACTATTTTAGCTCTCTGAACCCGTTAGTGCGGCCCGCGAGATACCGTGTGCAGCCTTGAAAAATCGTATGCGGCCGCGGAGGGGCAAGTGCAATCTGCGGTAGTTTTTGTGCGGGCGCGGTGGGTGTTGTGCAGCCGCACTCCATTTTGTGCAGTCCACACAGTGTCACAGGCCCTCAGGTTCACGAACCTGTGCGGTCGCGGTCCATTTTGTGCGGTCCACACAGGGGGTCTATCAGAGGTATAAATAGACGGGATTTTCAATTATTTTTTATTTTTCAAAACCTAAAACATAGGCAAATTTTCAAGCAACTTTTCTTCTCCAAATCAATTGTAAGTTGTTTTTAACTAGTTTTCTTCAATCATTAACATCTTTTAACATGATTTCTACTTGAAATCAAAGATTTTAATGGGGAAAATTGGGTCTTTTGAGTAGAACCTAGGTTTTTCAAAAATGAGGGATTTGGACCTCAATTTGAGGTCCGATTTCAAATCAAATTTTATATTTGAGTTCATGGGGGAATGGATAATCGGGTTTTGGTTCGAACCCCAGGTTTTGACCACGTGGGCCCCGGGGTAATTTTTTACTTTTTGGGTAGAACTTTGTAAAAGTCATTTTCATGCATTGGGGTTGATTTTAGCGTTTATTGATGTAATTAAGTAATTTGTGATTAGATACGAATGAATTGGCGGTAGAACCAAGGGGCAAAGCTATAATTGAGACTTGAGTTGTGGTCAAGGCACCGAGGTAAGTGTTTGGTCTAACCTTAGCTTGAGGGATTAGGAGTCGAGTCCTACTTTCTATGTGATGATTGTTGAGTATAACGTATAGGAATTGTGACGAGTATTTATACGTTGATGTCTATCATGACCGTAAGTCCTTATATTGTGAATATCATGATTTTGTTCTAACTTTCATTCCTTGGTGATGATTCCTATATGTTGGGAAAAGCTTGTGAAAGAGCATTGGCTCGAGTTATATTACCAATTGTAAAAGTATATTAGGTGATTCAAACCCTTTGGAGCATTGGCTCGAGTTATATTACCAATTGTAAAAGTATATTAGGTGATTCAAACCCTTTGGAGCATTGGCTCAAGTGGTAAAGTAAGTTGTGAAGTAAAAGTGAAAGAGAGAGAAAGAGTTATTAAATTGTTCCCTTAACAGGATGTTGAGGTTATTGATACTGTTCCCTTGCCGAGATATCTATTATTATTTATTTACTCCCTTGCCCTTTGTTTGTAATTGTTGTTTGGGTGAGGAAGAGCGTTAAAACACGAAGGGTGATGTCGTGCATTGTTTGCTATCGTGAGGAAAGAGTGTAAAGCACGAAGGGTAATGACGTGTCGTACGCGTACCATTCTGTACCGATGTTCATTGATTATATTGTGAGGAAATAGAGTAAAAGAATGAAGGTTGATGCCGTGCACATTGTTACTATATGATTGATTTGGTGAAGACGAGTAAAAGCACGAAGGATGATGCTGTGGACACTATTATTATAAATATTGTTTTGGAGAGGACGAGAGTAAAAGCACGAAGGGTGATGCCGTGCAATTTGTTTGATTTCCGATTCTTGTTGGTATTCTAGTTATGTTGTTTCTTTTCTTACTTGATGTTTTCTATTCAGAACGGTTACCTCCCCCACAACATGTTTCCCCCTCCCATATTGACTGGTTAATTCATGTATTTTCTTTCCGATGTATATATATGTATGTATGTATATATATATATATATATATATATATATATATATATATATATATATATATATATATATATATATATATATATATATATATATATATATATATATATATATATATTGAAATGCATAGGTTTAGTTGGTAGTCTGGCCCTAGTCTCATCACTACTTCGTCGAGGTTAGGTTAGACACTTACCAGCACATAGGGTCGGTTGTGCTGATACTACATTCTGCGCTCTTTTGCACAGATCCACGTATCGGACAACAACATTAGTTGGAGGGCTTCCTTCAGTCCACCCGAAGACCCAAGGTAGCCTGCAGGTGGCCTACCCGAAGACCCAAGGTAGCCTGCAGGCGTCCGTAGGCCCTGGTGTCTCCCTCTATCTCTATTTCCTGTTTCATTTTCCTTTATTTAGATATAGTGTATTGTTATTTCTTCTGACCTTATATGTAGTAATCTTAGATAGTCTGTGACACAGTGACACCAGGTTTTTGGTGGTTGAGACTTAAGGAACTGTAATATTCGCAGATTTCAGGTGTTCAATTGTTATCTTCCGCTTAATTATCTAAAGTTCCACAGTTTTCATGTTATCGCCTTTTTAATTGTTAAAAGAAGTAATTATAATAATGAGGTAGGTAGTTAAGTATTGGCTTGCCTAGCTCTCATTAATAGGCGCCATCACGACTCCCGGGGGTGGAAAATTCGGATAATGACAGGTCTTCGAGGAGTTGCATAAGAAAAAAAAAGATGGTACAAGAGAACATTGGGTGGAGACGTGTGCATCAGGAATACATGTAAAATTCTAACTTCATAATTATTTATGGTTTATTAATACTAGTTTGTTTATATAATAGTTATGTTTTTTATTTGAGGAAGATTATTAGAAAATGTTGGAAGAATGGCAACAAACTCATCCTCTTTCAACTCAACCAACACCTGATGATATGAATTCATTGTAGACAGAGGCGGTGGGTGGAGCAAACAAAGAGTCTATGGACTAGGAGTACATTGACCTATACGTCATCCAAACCCACTCTTAGCCAGTTCTTCTTCTCCTCAAAATCAAGAACTGATGGAAGATATGAGCAAAAAAAATCGTGAATTGAAGCAACAATTGAAATCCCAATATGGAACATTTGTTAAGATGCAGAAATTCATGCGTAAACATGGGCATGATTTATCCAATGATGAGGATGAACAAACTGAATCTGATCTATAATAGTTTAGTTGTGACATTTTTGGTTGATTGGTAAACTTGATTGTGAGAGACAACTTTATGTATTGCTTTTAAACTTGAATATGGGCTACTATTTAGATGTTTTTATGCCTTAAATTGTTAGGTTTCGAGGTTGGTACTGTTGTTTTAAGTTGTGTTAATGGTTGGCATTGTTGGTTTAGAATTTATTAATGTATTGTTAATTTAAATCGTGTTAATGTATTGTTGGTTCGTATTACTATATTAATATATCGTTGGTTTAGATTGTTGTTAATGCATTGTTGGTTAGTTTTTTTTGTTTTTGATAGTTTGACATGTGGTGTAGCTCGAAATGGGCAGAATTCTGCCCATTTTTATTCAAAATTTCGGCGGAAACGGTCGAACAGCTCCCAAGATTTAACCATAAGTTCTCAGATTTCCGACTGATTCTGTCGGAAATTTTTAAAAAAAGTAAGAAATATTGAATCGACGGATTTCGTCAGAAATTAAAAAAATTTAACTGTTAATTATTAATTTCCGACTAATTTGGTTGAAAATTTTAAAAAAATATTAATATTCATTAGTTTTCGACGGATTCCGTTGGAAATTAAAAAGAATTTATTTTTATTTATTAATTTTCCTTGTATTATTACGACCGATTCGGTCGGTAAATTCCGACCATTTTAGTCGAAAACGTGAATTATTTGGTTGTCTGACCTTTTTGAAATTTGCGGCCATTTTGGTCGGAAATCACCAACAGATTCGGTCGAAAATTATTTTCCAACCAACTTTTTTCTGACCGACCAATTTCAATCGGAAAGCAGTCGGAAATACATAATTTCTAACCAAATTCCAGCTGTTTTGACCGTCAATAATCTGCAATTTTCTGGTAATTACTATGTTAACATTACTCCAAAACCACAACTTGGAGGCAAGGCCGCCAAAATTTTGAAATTCAGCCGTTAGGGTTTACAAAGGCGGGAAAAAGAGGTATGGAACATCATATTACAATCCTTCCTTTAGATGAAATATCGTTTATTTCATTCAATCCATGATTCCATAAACACTGGTAGATGCTAATTTTAGCATTTTTTTGCGTAGTTCTAGATTATTGAAAGTTATTATTATAGATTTGGGTAATTTTATTTGAATTCAAAATATGGGAATCCCGGGAAGGGGAAAAGGTTAATACATATTGTATCGTGATCCATGCAAGATTTGGGAAATACTAGAAGTCATATGATTGTTTGCCCCTGTATCTTTTTAAAATTGATTGTCCTTGTGCTCTTTTTGAATGGCCACATTTCATGCAGCTGCCACAAACTTCTTCTTGGACTTAACATCTGATGGATAACAAATTATTTAGTAGTAATTCTCTCTAGTATTACCTTTTTATGTGACGATGCTCGCATTGTAGTATAGGTCCTCTTTTTAGGTTTCCAGTTGCTTCCTTTAGCAGAATATATTGCAATTGGCTACGGTTAGACTTTGATGTCCTCACAGCAAGTAAGATCTGACTTCTTGGGGCATGGTTGTATGAGTCATTTAGCTCCATGAAGAATTGAAATGGCCCATGAGACTAAAAGGGCTCCAGAAACAGTCACTAGCCACCATGCCATTATATTCATCTCAAAGCCATCTCAGCCCAGAAATATAAGCAGCAACTAGTGCCCTGTGTAGTTGTACTCATCTCCTTATGCAATTGATGATTTCTTTATCCATTCACTTCATCAATGTTTAGGTTTTGGTTTGATGATATTATGTCTTAAACAATCGTTGATTTAAAGAAATCAGGACGTGTTTAAAGTATTTGATTCCTAAACCTCTCTGATTTTCCTGGTATCATCTATTAAACAAATATTCATTTAAAGGCATTCGGATGTATTTAAAGTAGTCGATCCCTAAACTTTCTGGTTTTGCAGATACTATAGCTTCATCATCAAACAAACCAGAGCCGGAAATGATTTTCAAAGAGTTTAAGAGTCGGATAAATTAGATGTTGCCTATCGCTCGACTATCAACAACTTAACTGCCAAACGTGATGATGCAATTCAAGTCCGACTGCAGCTCCATAGGTGTCATATTCTGGCTTTAGATTTATACAACCATCGAGGACAACGATTGGTGGATAGGGACCGCATTATTAAAGCCATGTACTATCAAGTGTCTGAAACTGCAAAATTTGTCGTGCAGACAATTTGTCGTGCAGACCCACGTGGATTGTCACACTCTTTTCAATTAGCAGATTCTGGAAAGGATTGCCGCTAACATTTATCGAATGCAATGCATTCTCATAGGCGACGCGCCTCCAGAGTCAAAAGGAGTCTGAAACTTAATTAATAAATAAAAAATATATTTTTAATGCTAAAAAATTATTAAAATAGGTAATTCGCAAGCATAATACTGCGAATTACGTTAACGAAAATTTTACCATCAAAGTAAATCGCAATATTATACAGCAAACAAATAAAAAAAATTTAATGGTTGTTCGCAGTATAATACTGCAATTTCATAATCCGCAATATTATACTGCGAACAACCATTAAAAAAATAAAAATCCTTCTTCTTTGATCGACAAAAAGTCCTTCAATCATTAAAATACAATTCTGGTCCCCCCACCTCGTGCTATATAAAAAAAATTCGGCTCCACCCGTCATCTAAAAGCAAGGTGTGAAGGCTCCACACACTAAAGATGATTTGGATTGAAAAAACTCAATTTCAATAATATTCAAAAATTTTAAATCGAGGTATTTCGATTTAGATTATTGCAAAACTCGTATAATACATGCATATTTGTATTGTTTAGTGTGTTTTCATGTGAATTTATGCTATTTTGTGTTTAATTTTGTACCTTTTATATATCCGGATTGGTTTATTAATTTTTGTTAATTCGTATTATTTATTTGTTTTATTTGTATTGTTAATGTTATGTTCATATTATTGTTGATAAATTTGTATGTAGAGCCTTTTAGTGTAGTAAAATATAGAGCCTTTTAGCGTAGTAAAATATAGAGTCTTTTAGCGTAGTAAAATATAAAGTCTTTTAGCGTAGAGTTTTAGCAGCTAAAAAAATTCTAAAATTTTTGAAATTGTGACGCATAATAATTAAGGATAACTCGGTGCTATCGGGCCTCAAAAATTTGCAGTAATTCAAAAATTTTATAATTTAATTCTTTAAGGTTACAAAATTATAAAAATTGTTGAAATTGACACGCATAATAATTAAGGATAAATCGGTGCTACCTTGACCCAAAAATCAAGCCTGAAACTCATACATAAAAATTTGCAGTAATTTAAAAAATTTATAATTTAATTCTTTAAGGTTACAAAATCATAAAAATTGTTGAAATTGACACGCATAATAATTAGGGATAACTTAGTGCTACCGGGTCCCAAAAATCAAGCATGGAATAATTAATTAAACATAATTAATTATTTAATTTATTAAACTAACACAAATAATTATTTTTAGTAGACGACATGGCCTTTCCTCCGCCTGCGCATCCTGGACCTGTCGAGGATCAGCTATTAGTGCTGCAAGGTGACCATAGGTCCTCCTTTGTATGGGAGGGCAGTTGTCGATGCAGGCTCTCCGCCCCAGGAGACCTGACGATTTGTAGGAGTTTATCGCGGCGCATCCTTTCCATGATCGCATGGTAGCGCGCCTCCAGGATACGGGGTTATATACGATTTTTGAGCTTGACAGATGCAGCTTGATTGGTCTCTCATCACGGCCTTGATAGAGCGGTGGTGACCGGAGACACATACTTTTAACTTGCCCACTGGAGAGGCCACCATCACACTGGAGGATGTTCAGGTCTTATACGGGTTGCGCGTAGATGGACGCGCCGTGGCACGCCCCATTACATTAGAGGTATGATGCGTGCCCAGTTTGTGGATAAGATGGGGGAGTTTACTGGTTTTAGGCCAGAGTGTGGCGCTGGGGGCAGTCACGTTGCATTGTCAGCCACCGGAGATCAGATAGTGGTTTTGCACCCAGACATTACTGGTGAAACAGACGATCTTTGGATTGATAGGTACACGCGACTGGCGTTGCTCCTTCTTTTTGGGTGTGTCTTGTTCCCAGACACATCGGGGAGTAGAATGAGTATGCGCTTTCTCCATTATCTTCAGCAGCTGGATGAGCTACCCCAGTACAATTGGGGTGGTGCTGTTCTGGCATACCTGTATAGGAGCATGTGCCGGGCGAGCATATGTCCAGCGGCGGATATATGTGGTTTTTGGCCCTTCCTATAGGTGACAAAATTTCCGAATACTTTGTTCTTCACTCTGAATTCTATACCGTGAAATGACTCATAAAATTTACATCAACCTTTTGTCTTAGGTTTGGGCCTGGCAGCGGATCATGCTGTTGCATCCACCTCTACCACCACTTCTACCCGGTGAGGATTATCCATTTCTCCCTCTAGCTGTCAGGTGGATTCCCGGCGTGGGAACTACCGAGGGATCGATGCGCATCATAATCTCCCCCTTCTCAGGGATGTTTTAGATATGTTGGTGGACGGACAGGTATATATCTACCTACACTTGCTTATTTTAAATTGAGTTGTGTTACGCGTACTCACTTTTATGTTATTATTTGGTAGTTCATCTGGACGCCATACAGTGACGAGTTGCTGGCTCAGCTTCCTACTTGTTTCCCAGTCGATCGGCAGCTTTGGAGCACCTCCGTCCCGATGATCCTCTTCGATCACGTCGAGTATCATGCCACAGAGCCTGTGCTTCCACAGTTTCACCGTCCCCAACCTATACCGAGGGAGCCTAGATGGGATTCCATACACTATTAGCGGGACGACCGTGCCAGCATGGACCAGCAGTATATCGGATGGCTACATCAGCAGATAGTTTATTGGTTGGAGCGAGTTGAGCGTATCTCGCCACCTCCTACATTTACGCAAGAGGCCAGGATTTATCTGTATGGTGAGTGGTACCGTCTTCATACCCGCCTGATGGTCGGGAACCGCGTTCATGTACTTGGAGACCTCTATAAACCATACGCTGGGAGGCATGAGGCACTAGTATGTTCTTGTGGCTTATTAATATGTTATAATTGTCATATAGCGTTAGTTAATTAATATTTTAAATGTCTCATAGGCTATTGGGCATCATCAGCTCTACCAGTTGGGACAGGAGATGCAGCAGCATGCCGACATCCCTAAAGTGGTTGACTATGGCCGGTAGGTGGCGCAGATAGCTTATCTGACACTGTTGCATGCGAGAGATGCCAAGAGGTTGGACCACGAGGCTCAGTATACGGAGCCAGAGGCCTACTATCGGGGTAGGGCAGTCCCACGAGGCAAGGGTAGGGCACGAGGGAGGGGTGCCCCATGGGGCAGAGGTGGCACACAGGGTCGTGAGAGACGGCGAGGAGGTGGTGCCCAGCAAGGGGGCGTTGAGGTACCTGTAGACCCACCTGCTGAGGGACATGACGAGGACTTTGGATTTCAGGCGATTGGAGATGGTCAACAGGGTGAGCCTTCCAGCAGCATGCCTTCGTATAGCCTTCAGCTTTCTTTGCCATCATCGCATGTCACCCCGTCAGGAGCATTGTCTATCTTGGGTACATTCGACGGGGATGTAGATCAGTACTTTGCATGCCCATCTAATGCAGCTGAGGATCAGATGACCCCAGATGTGGATGGTGGGCGCAGGTTGAGTTATCCTTTATCCCCCGCGGTTTATGCGGATCTACCACATGCGGAGGTATGTTTGTATTACTTTAATATTTCAATTGAAATTTTTTTCATTAATGAGCTGTAATTAATTAATTTTAATGGTGTTATGCAGTTTTCGTCTCAGCCCGTGTTTGAGGACACTACATGCGGTGATGTATATGACGAGACCACGGTGAGAAAATATTTTTTTGCTTAAACACAAAAATCAAAATAATACATTTTCACATGCTAAAATTACTTCTTGTTTTGTAGGTTGCTGACGGGCCGACGCCCTATTATTTTGATCCTGCCATATGTAGTGTTGATGCTGCTGCACATTCTCACATAAAGAGGCGGCTTGATGATGATGATTCAGATAGTGTGCCTGGACAACAGGGGATGCGACTTAGGCCAGCAGCAACACTGAAGCACACAGGCTGCGGCACTCACTGATTTATGTATTGACTTTGTGTAAATAGTTTTTTTATGTAAATAATGCTAACAATTAGAATTTAATAACATTTATATTTTAATTGCGTTTGAACATAAACTTTACTTGAACAGTACAACTCAAACACAAGCCTTATATACCTAACACAAAAACAAACACTAGAACTAATGAAATCACTTCACAAAAGCAAACATGAAGATATCATAAACACTCAACACGTAAATGCCAATGGTTAGTTACTACCTTCTAGTATTCTCTGCTTCATCCTCTCAAAATTTTTTACCAATTTTTTTTTCTCTTCTTCCACCTCCTAGATCTTCGCCTTCAAATCTTCAATTTGTTGCTTCGGTTGGCGCTCTCGGTCCCACTGCCTCGTACACACATCATGAAGATAATACAACTTGTCTTTGTAGTATTCTTGTTCACATGGTTTGTCAACCCATACCTTAAAATTGCATATAGGTACGTCGATTGCCTATAAAACTTGTTCATACAACCCCAATAGCGGCGTCCAGCTTCTTTCCAATCATCGTACATCATACTTTTGATTCCACAATCGCACTTTGGGGAACGAAATGGTCGTTGAGACATTTTTTAAAGAGTAGTTTGAGTTTATGGAAAAGCTCGATTATATGTTGTTGTTAAGTGCAGAGAATAACTAGAACACGCTCTTGATTTATAGGCAATAAGTTATTAAATTATTCCAAAAAACCAGCTTTTATCACATGGTTTTTATCCTTTTCAGAACGACATGACAACTCAATTATACGTAATATTATACCGCGATATACATATTAAATTATTTTGAAAAAACTAGCTTTTATCACATGTGTTTGAGCCTTTTAAGAACGACATGACAACTCAACGATACGTAGTATTATACCGCGATTTACATATTAAATTATTCTGAAAAAATCAGCTTTTATCACATGGTTTTCAGCCTTTTCAGAACGACATGACAACTCAATGCTACGTAGTATTATACCGCGATTTACATATTAAATTATTCAGAAAAAACCAGCTTTTCTCTCATGGTTTTTAGCCTTTCCAGACCGACATGACAACTCAACGATACGTAGTATTATACCGTGATTTACATATTAAATTATTCTGGAAAAACCAGCTTTTATCACATGGTTTTCAGCCTTTTCAGAACGACATGACAACTCAACGATACATAGTATCATACCGCGATTTACATATTAAATTATTCTGAAAGAACCAGCTTTTCTCATATGGTTTTCATCCTTTCTAGACCGACATGACAACTCAACGATATATTTGAACAATTCTATTAAGAAAATAATACATTATGTAAAAAAAACAACAATTGTATTTTAACAACATATTTTTTGTAACAGAATTTGAACAATATTTTTATTTAAACGGGTTAACATAAACTCAAGCACAACAAATCTAAAAATATAAACAGTAAAACTAATAAAAATACTACACAAGGGAAACATAAAGATAAACTGCTACGCTTAAAAATTACAAGGCACTGCTTAATCATGATGCGCTTCCTACAATTAGCTCCAACCACTCGAGTTGGTCTTCCATCCTTTTTTCTCTTCTTCTACCTCATTGAGTTTCGCCTTCAACTCCTCAATTTGTTAGTTGGTTTAGCGCTCCTGCTCATGTTGCCTCGAACACATAATATGAAGATCATAAATTTTGTCTTTGTAGTACTTTGTGTACAATCTTCATCCATCCATATCTCAAATTCACATCTAGGCTTGTCGGTTTGCTCATCAAGCTTGTTCTTACATTCCCTGTAGCGGTGTCCACCATCTGGCCACCATTTGAACAAACTACATTTTTCTCCATAATACCACCTTGGGACGTAAATATTTTGTTCCGGCATTTCTTATTGAGAAACTTTGGTTATTGTTAAGCGAAGAATATAAGTAGCATGTGGCTATTATTTATAGTCAAGACTTCACACAAAAAACAAGCGTTTTCACATGATTTTCAGCTTTTTCAGAACGACATGACAACTCAACAAGGCATAGTATTATACTGCGATTACATATTTACTTTTCCTGCATATAAAGAGCTTTTTCTTCAATCATTAAACCTTATTAACCACGCTTTACAGGTTTTTGAGAACGACTAAACAATTGATAAACACATTATTGTACCATACTTTACATATTTAGTTTATTTTTTAATACGAGATTTTTATACCACATTCTTGGTCATGTTTACTAACAACCATATCAAAATCCAACGTTAAAAAATAAGATGTAACAACATTGTGGAAATTTATCTTATTCCATATATATTGAAACAAACACAAGTACAAACATGCATTACAAAAATAGTACCAAAATAATTTACTAGGGGTATCGTTGATAGTTGGGTACATTGGACGAACTTGCACCGGGATTACCGCCTGCATGCACACTACCTCAAGGATATTTATGACGGTCGTGTCCTGTTTGCGAGCATATGCCACATTTACGTGGATAAACTGTGTCACTAACATCCATTTGGTTCTGTATGCGCGTACACTTTTTCACTTGCAGCTTGCGCAAATAGTCCTTGTTACAAACCATCTTAAATGGTTCCGGTGGCCAATAATGCTCAGCACCTAATGGCTGCAACTTTCTACTATACGTCTCTACGTATGCAGCAACATTGTATTGCCTATCAATATAGTTTGTTGCCCATATCCAACTTGTTGAAAGCACTTCAATGCATTTGCGCATGGCATGTGGTAGATGGTTCATTTTCCACATGAACACAACTTTCTATTTTCATTCACCGTATGTAGATTATTCCCACGGTGTCCGTTGATAGCTGTCTTAACTTCAAAAACACACTGTTCATGATCGTACTGCAGAAATGAATGCCATTGTGCTCGCCTCCCGGACCTTTCAAATCTTCTCATGGGTATTAGCATAAATTCAACACCCGGTCCATCAATACTGAGGCAGCCACATTCCTTTCAATAAACCTCTCCGCACTCTGTTTGAATGTCATGCGGACCATGGTAGTGACAGGCAATCAACGGGCAGACTTCAACAAGCCGTTGAATGACTCCGACGCATTATTTGTGAGGGCTCCCCATCGTCTCCGCCATTAGCATGCAATGTCCACATGTGAAGCTCATGCCCCATCAACCAAGTATAGGCTCTTGGTTCTAACTTGCAAATCGCTTCCATGCGCCTCGTAAATTTGCACTGCTGGTGCTCAGTTGCAGCCATCCATATTAGATCATGCAAGGTCTTGTCAGGAAATTTCTTCTGAAAATTGGCCTTTAGGTGCCGTGCATAGTAATGGTGGTATGCATATGGTTCCTGCCATTCAGGCAAGTAACGCACAGAACTTAAAATACCACCATGCCGATCAGATATGAGACAAATACCTGAACACTGTTTGACGATGTGCTGCTTTAAGTGGTTCAAAAAAAGAGTCCACGTCTCTTCGCTTTCGTTGGAACATATGGAAAAAGCTAATGGAAATATTTTCCCGTTGGAATCTACTGCAATTGCAATCAAAAGCTTAATATCATACTTTCCATAGACATGAGTACCGTCTATGGAAATAACAGGACGACAATGCACAAACCATCAATTGCCGGTTTAAATGATAGAATACATAGATAAAAATATATCCGGGTCTGTCCGGACTCCGATCACGCCTCCATTCAACAACAGTACCTGGGTTAATGTGTTGCAGTGCGTCCATGTACCTGGGCAGATTTGAAAAAGGCTTATCCCAGTCGCCATAAATAAGTTCAACGGTACGTTCGCGACCGAGATATGCCTTTCTTTTGGTTATTGTACAACCATACTCCTGGTGGACGGCTGTAATACACTCTTTAATCTTGAACCTAATGGACACTTCCATATGTGGAATCAAAATAAGAGAAATCAAGTCCACATCCAAGTTGAAGTGATTCTCATTGTATGTGTCTATTTCACATCTGTGCTCACTAATAAATTTACCAACTTTCCACAAACCGGACTTCTTCTTGGTGGCACGCAACATCAAGTGACAACCCAAAAACCACCTACAACATACAGCCTTGTATTTATCCGTAGTTGACTCGCTTACTGTCATCTCACAACACTCTCTTATACTGTAGATTTTTACATCCCTAATTAAGCGAGCTTTGTCGGGGAAATACATGCCCTTTGTCAGAATAATTGGTCTAGACTCATCCCACATCTGTGACCGAAATTCATCATCATCCCTTGTGAGGGCATTCACGTTTGGCATGCTTGGCAAATTATCAAGGTATGGAATATTCTGCTCATGAAATGGCACGTGGGACTTGTATACTCTTGGTCTAGCGGGAGGTGGACGAACTTGCTCCCTCGTCAGCTCAGGTTCAACATTCATTTCCTCTTCCTCATCACCCTCATCATGGAAGGGTGTGTCATCCCCAGACTCATCCGCGTTGTTGTCATAATCACTATCATCTTCCTGACTCTGCGCATCTGCCAAATCACGAGTTAATACATCGTCTATGGGCAAATGTGTGAGGTCAGGAGCTTCAAGAAGCTCATTTTTCATTGCATAAAAAGAACAAAAACATAAGTTACCCAAACCTCCAGAAAAATACTTTAGATAACGATCACTTTACTTACAAGTGGTCATGACTCCCGGATGGACCACCGTGGTCCAATACTCCAAAACTATGCATATTCCAACTAGGGGCGGGGTCATAACCTGTAAAATTCATATCCGGATGGTACCCCCTATGAAAAATATGAGTGTTAACACAAATCCAATTAACACATAAAACAAACATCGCTAAAGCGAAGTAAATGTGAAGATCACCAGTCCTCTTGTTGATTATACAATGTCGAAAAATTATTTTGTGGCTGCTCATTCGGCGGCGGAGACATGTTCAAATCAAGGCAAGCTCTTTCATCAGCAATCTGTCCGGCAAAAACTGCTCCAGAATAACCACCCAATGATATGGGGTTATCCTTGCTATGCACGCCCTCATTACTGGGAACGTCTTCCACCTTAACGTAGATTTCCAATAATTTTCTTACAATAAATTTCCTGTATTCATCAGGAATCTGCAAAAAATCTCTAAGAGTTTCATCATCCTCGATGTTAAACTCAGAATAATAAGCAAACCCCTGCAGAGTCACTGAATACGAAATCTACTGGTTACTTTAAGGTTAACTTAACGCCTCCTCTCACTCATTTTTTACGTAACAACTATATCAATGTATCGTACTCCATAGTAAGAGGCAATTTAACATGACACTGTGGAGGTGAGCTATACCTCACAGACTTATTCTCCACCACAACCTCACCCCTCCCCCCTCCCAATATAGTGAAACTCTTATTTTTGGCACTTCAAATATTGTAAAAAATGATTGATAATAAGAAGAGAGAAGTATAAACGTATGTTTGAAGTTAAGTATTGAATGAATTTTCATAAAATTGAAACGCCTATAAATAAGCAATTTTTTAAGGAATTCGTATATAATACTACGTTTTATGTATATGAATTATTGTTATGTCAGTTAATTATTGGTGGGCCCAAAATATATAATCCGCAGTAATATAATGCGAATTACATTTTTTTTAAAAATATTAACCTAATTCGCAGTGTAGAACTGCGAATTACATAATTTTTTTATTCTAATTTGTAGTACTATACTGCGAATTACATTAACGGTAAAATTTTTGTTAACGTAATCCGCAATATAATACTGCGAATCACCTAATTTTGTAACTTGTTTTTTTTTAATATTTAAATTTTATTTTTATTTAATTAATTATTAATTAAATTTCGAACTCGAGTCAAAAGGGGAAACTCAATCGGGGCCGTCTAACTAGGAGCTTGGATCGGGAAATGACAATAGCTGGCACCACCCTTTTTTTGCTTTGACTTTGTAAAAGTCAGTAGGTGGTACCATTTTGGTTGTGATTAGGTCAAGCTTGTAATAATTTAGCTCTTTTTTTCGCATTTCATTGACGCTATTGACGATTTCAGTGCTAAAAAATTGGCCAAAGGGTTTTCTTAGTTCTCTTTAAATTTATGTTGCCAACCGCCGTTCCTCAATTGAGAGATTCAGAACAAGTTGAAGTTTTTTTGGCTCGCAACTGCTTCTTTTAGCTTTTGATTTTTCTACTTAAGTTGCTTTTTATTGCATGCATTGTTAGATATATGGACTTATATCTACATACATATAAACAATATATGGATTAATTATATATTATGTGCTATCTTTTGGTTTGGCCTAAATTGGTGGTCTTATGGACATTGTTAAGGGGGCCAATATATTGTCATATAAAGTGTATGACTAATGTATAGATACCCAAAAGGGTAACCTTAGTAAATGATGGGCTAACTAAGGTTACATACATGTAACCATGGTTACATGCTTATGACTTTTGAGTTTCATAACTCATATGTTATAAGAGGGGGGTTATGGTTCCCATAAGAATGCAAGACATTCTCTTCTTCCTCCCATTGAAACTAGAGAGCATTTTGGTCTTGCATATCAAGTGGAAAACCAATCCTGTTTTGGTCTTGGATATATTCTTGTGAAAGCAAAAACTTCAAGACAATCTTAAAGGAAGGATCAAGGAGCTTCTCAAAGGCACACCTTGGACAATCTTCAAGAAGGACTAAAGATTTCCACTTATGGATTCAGGTACGCTTCCGCTTATGTTGTTATTCCAAGTAATTCGATATGAAGGCTAAAATGTTTTATTTGGATTCATTCCAACAATTGGTATCAGAGCCTCCTTCATATTTGGATTATTTGGAAGTTCATGAAATCCATGTTATATAAAGTTTATGATTAAGTTAAAATGGAATTTTGATTATGAAATTCTAGTACCATGATATAGCATTATTTCATGAATGATATGTTGTTGATGAACTTTGGTGTATCAATATCTTGTATCTCTAGATGATTTGAAATATTGAAATTTGCATAATTTTGGTTGATGATCAACATGATTTCTTGTTTAAGTTTCTTGTTGAAAACCATATTAAGTCGTTGGACAGAATAGTAAGATAATCGATTATCTTATCCAGATAATCGACTATCTTGAAAGGTTGACCAAAATTTTGCAAAACAGTAGCACAGAATAATCGACTATTTTTTATGAAATAATCGATTATTCTGTTTTGTTCATCAAAAAAAAAAAAATTTTGAAACAGAATATGAGGATAATCGATTATTTTTAAAATAATCCATTATCTGGAATTTTTCAGCAAAATTGGAAATTCAAGAGAGCCGAGATAATCGATTATCCTAAAAGGATAATCGATTATCCTAGTTTTTCAGCAAATTTTGAGATTCCAGAAGGCCCAGATAATCAATTATCAGGCTCAGATAATCGATTATCTGGCCATAAATTGCAGAAACGTTTTATTTTCTGGCAGTTTAATGAGGACATAATGTAAGAAACGTTTTTCACAATTAATGAAACGTTTTAAGTATTAAGTTTTCAGATTTTTAATTGTACATTAATAATATGTCAATTAATATTCAATTTTTTAATTATTAATATTTTGTACATTAATATTCAGTTTTAATATTAATTGTTTTTTAGTCCATCATGCTTCAGATTTTGGTATTGTCCGATTAAGATTAAAACAATTAATGTTCAGATTTTACATGTCAAAACATGTAAATTTTCAATCAAGATTCAATATATGGCTTAAAGAACTATATGATTTAGCATCTAATATTTTAAATTAGTCAATTGAAGCATTATGTTGCCAAAGTAACCTCTTTTGTGTAGATTGATTAATCTTGAAATATAAGACGACTGTCGATGTTAGTATTCCATGCGTTTAACACCGGCCCAAAGGAAGGTTGTTGTTTGGCAGGAATTCGAACATGCTTGTGGTGATAAATATGTGACAATTGTTCGGTTTTCCATGTGAATATTAAGCCAGCCCAAAGGAAGGCTTGATATTTGACAGGAGTTTATTGTCAATATTTGATTACTACACCAAGAGTACCACTTACAAGTTGATTTTCTGTCCAAAGACTAAAATCAATGTTGTGCTAGGTATCTTGTAATGGGATTTGCCTATTTTGTATCTGTAAACTAAAGTTAAAGTTCAAGTAATTGTACGCATGTATTAAGTTATCCTTGTTCTATATTCAGTGAATTCTTCAGCTGCTTCGATATCTGCAAATATAAACAGCATCCCTCTGCTTAACGGCACAAACTTTAAGAAATGGAAAGAGAACATTATGATAGTTCTCCGTTGCATGGATCTAGACCTTCACTTCGGATTGAGCAACATGCTTCTCTTGAGGATACATCTTCTTCTGATGAAAAGAAGGAGATATAGAAGTGGGAACGTTCACATCGCATGAGTCTAATGATCATGAAACGTGCAATTCCAGAATCATTCAGGGGCACTATGAATGATGAAAATAATGCCAAAGTTTTTCTTGAAAACCTTGAAAAGCATTTTGCACAAAACGAAAAGGCGGAAACAAGTACTCTTTTGAGTAAACTTGTTTCCATGAGGTATAAAGGCAAGGGAAACATAAGGGAGTACATATTGGAAATGTCTCATCTTGCTTCGAAACTTAAGTCACTCAAGCTGGAATTACCTGAGGAACTGCTTGGGTACTTAGTTTTGATCTCTCTTCCTGCACACTTTAATCAATTTAAGGTCAGTTACAACTGCCTGAAGGAGAAATGGACTCTTAATGAGCTCATTTCACATTGTGTGCAAGAGGAGGAAAGGATAAAGCAAGATAAGATTGAAAGTGCTCATTTGGTATCCTCTTCTAAAGATAATAAGAAGAGGAAAGGTAAGGAAGTTGCGGTTGCAAGGCCCCAGAAGAAGCAAAATAAGGAACCTAAGGTTGAAACTACAGAATCAGGTTGCTTCTTCTGTTAGGGGACTAATCACATGAAGAAAGATTGTACCAAGTACCACCCTTGGCGTGCGAAAAAGGGTACATCTCTTTCTCTTGTTTGTTCTGAAATTAATTTAATTTCGGTACCTAAGGATACTCGGTGGGTAGATTCGGCTGCTACTACTCACATAAGTATATCTATGCAAGGTTGCCTGAACTGCCGAAAACCAAATGATGGTGAAAGATACATCTATGTGGGTGACGGCAAAAAGGTGCAAGTTGAGGCTATTGGCAAATTTAGACTGTTGTTTAAGACTGGTTTTTATTTAGATTTGAATGAGACTTTTGTTGTACCCTCTTTTAGACGGAATTTAATTTCTGTTCCCAAATTGGACATATCCGGTTATTCATGTTCATATGGTGACAATAAAGTTAGTCTCTTTCAAAATTCAAATCTTATCGGTACTGGTCTTTTATCAATATATGATAGCCTATATTTGGTTGATATAATAACCTCACATAATGAAACTTTGCATACAAGTTCAAGTGGTACCAAAAGAAAATTAACTAATGAGAATTCGTTATCACTCTGGCACAAACGTTTGGGTCACATATCCATTCAAAGAATTCAGAAACTCGTGTCAGATGGAATTCTTGATTCTCTTGATTCCTCAAATTCGGATATTTATGTTGAGTGTATCAAGGGAAAACAAACAAACAAACAAGACGAGATTAGGTGCTAAGAGAGCTTCGGATGTCTTAGAATTGATACATACGGATATTTGTGGGCCATTCCCTACTCCTTGTAGGAATGGTCAACAATACTTTATCACATTCATAGACGATTACTCTCGTTATGGGTACTATATCTTATTCATGAAAAGTCCCAATCCATAGACATGTTCAAATCATATAAGGCTGAAGTTGAAAATCAACTAAGCAAAAGGATTAAATCCGTTAGATCTGACCGTGGTGGTGAATACTATGGTAGATATGATGGTTCAGGTGAACAACGTCCAGGGCCATTTGCTAAATTCCTAGATGAGTGTGGGATCGTCCCTCAGTATACTATGCCAGGCAGTCCTACTATGAATGGTGTAGCTGAGAGACGAAATCGGACCCTTAAGGATATGGTAAGAAGTATGATTTGTCGTACTACTTTGCCAGACTCACTCTGGGGAGAAGCATTAAAAACCGCAGCTTATATTCTTAATAGAGTTCCAACTAAAGCTACAATCAAAACCCCATATGAACTTTGGACTGGGAATAAACCCAGTATTAAGCACTTACACATTTGGGGTTGTCCAGCTGAGGCAAGGCCTTATAGGCCGAAAGAAAAGAAACTGGATGCTAAAACGGTTAATAGCTATTTTGTTGGATACTCTGAAAGATCCAGGGGGTTTAATTTTTATGATCCCACTTCTAGAACTATTTTTGAGACGGGTAATGCTAGGTTTTTTTTAGGATATTGAGTTTGGAGGGTGGGGAGATAAAGTTATTAGAGATTTTGTCTTTGAGGAAGAACATGTGTCTTTCCCTCAAGTTGTTGATCTTGGTCAGGGTGTTCTCATTCCTGACATGGATCACACAACTCCAGCTCAAGACAATCTCGAAAATCTCCCCAGTCAAGTTCCTGATATTACTAATGAAAATCAAACTCAACAACCTCAAGAAACTGAAGTGCCATTAAGGAGATCCACTAGAGAGAGAAGAAATGCAATTCCGGATGATTATGTTTTATTTCTCCAAGAACAAGAAAGTGATATTGGACTTGAGGAAGATGATCCAATCAACTTCCGTCAAGTCATTAAGGGTTCTAACTCTCAAAAGTGGATTGATGCCATGAATGATGAGATGAAGTCTATGAGCGATAATGGCGTTTGCATGCATGATTTTTTTTACTAATATTTAAGTTGTCTTTTATTGCATGCATGATTTTTTTTTTTAACTAATATTTGCTTTTGTAGGCTTATCAGCAATTGCATTTTAGAAACTAGAAAGGAATAAGGTTAACACCTTTTTTATTTTTAATAAATATTATTTAAAAATTTATATTTTATAAATATCTTTCAAGATTTAAGCAAAATATTTAATTTTGGTTACCTTCTATCCAGTGGCGGATCTAAGATTTCAAAGTCGTGGGTACTCCGAGATAAGAAGAGGGAAAACTTGTTTAATTATGGGTGCTTACTCAATGTTTATCTAAAAAAATTTAATTGCCTATATAAATCTACTAGATCTAGACAAAGACAATAGATGCTTGAGCATCCATAATGATCTATGTAGATCTGTCGTTGCTTCTACCCTTAAGCCACTAAATATGCTAGCCAGTTACACTATTTTCTTTCTCTCTCTATTTTGATACATCTCATTCTCTTCCCCCATCCCATTAAAATTTCTGATCTCCTCCTCATTCCACCGAATTTGTGCAAAGCCCACTTCAGAGCAACCACCAACATTAAACTGATTCTTGTGCAAAGCCCTCATCCCATTATAATAGATGCACTGATTCTTGAATATCAGCTGACATTGAATAGATTCTATGCAAAGCCGAATCAATGCGCCTTTTATACAAAAAGAATTTGAAGATAAACACAAAGATGAAGAACGGTTTATCACTAACAAGTGAAGGAGGGAGAATTTGGCGGTGAGAGCGTGGGGAGATGACGGTGTAGCAGCAGGCTTGCGTTTTGAAATTAAACTTATTCTTATGCGAAGCCCCCATCCCATTATAATAGATGCACTGATTCTTGAACAGCAGCCGCCAACATATACTTCGGTTGGTTTCAATTGTTTTCATGTATTTCAGTGTATTCATTGTCTTTTTTTTCATTGTAATTCAATGTGTCTCGTTGTATTCCATGTATCTCATTGTATTCACTATATTTTTTCTCATTGTATTTCAATGTATCCCGATATATTCTATGTATTTCATTGTATCACTGTCTCGATATTCCATGAATGTATTCATACGTTTTTTTTTAAATAATACACTTTATGTATTCATGTGTATTATATAATTTCTCTAAAGATTACTACATTTTTGGGATATTTTTCGATTGAGAATATTTTTTATAACTGAAAATATAAAATTTGTGTGTTATAATTGAGTTTGTTGAGTTATATTAGGAGTCTATTATGTTAATTGATTCACTTTTTATTTTAAAAACAGTGTGATCCCCTATTGCACGCGGTAAATACAGTCGAATACAATAATCTGTCCAGTTGTAATTACATATTTCACTCTATGAATACAGTCGATTACACTCGAATACAACAACTGATTAGTTGGACTTCCCTGATTCAAGCCTATTTTTGTTACTGTATTCATGAATACAATAGCTTAAATACATCAAATACATCTTATAACCACATAAAAGATACCTATAATCTGTAATATAGCAAATGGTATCTATAGATGGCTAGTTACTACTACTAAAAGATAGTGCTTTATGAAAATTTCTCTTTTAGAAACTACTATATAATGTGAGAGAAGAATCAAGAACTGCTTTGTATGTAGGATTGGACATAGCACTTGCAACCAACACTACAGGATGAGTTCAGAATCAAAACGTGGTTCTTTTGGACTTAAACAACTGAAATATATAGAAAAAAAAGTTAGTGATCAAAATATATATAACACCCTTTTAAAAGGCAAAATATTAACAACTGTTTCCTCATTTAAGGTATAGCGCTCTTTAAAAGGGCATTATACTGGGGTAATGATGAACTAGCAGGTTCAGATACTTTTATTTTACACCTCATTTATTGCTAAAACTCAGTGGCAGTCGAACAATTTCTCGAGAGTTTTTGAGGACTAGTATTAGTGTACATGCGATGCGCGTGTAACAATATTAATAAGAATATAAATTTTAATAACAATATAATTAATAGAATATTTTAAAATATATTTATTTTCACTATCTCGATTCAATTCTGAAGCCAAAGAATTTGATGGCTCACAGTCTTGATTAATAACTATAATGAACGTTACATGACTCCTATAAAAACTTAAAACGATTCTTTTATATGTAAATGATTTTAGTTGTTTAATTTAATTACAT
Source organism: Nicotiana benthamiana (assembly GCA_034376525.1). Taxonomy (NCBI): domain Eukaryota; kingdom Viridiplantae; phylum Streptophyta; class Magnoliopsida; order Solanales; family Solanaceae; genus Nicotiana; species Nicotiana benthamiana. The sequence continues at coordinate 106,235,151 of CM067329.1, forward strand.
TCAGCTTACTTTTTGGTCTAGACGATATGAGATGATTTAATAACCTTCAACTTCATAATAATTTTTCAATATAACAATTTTCTTATCGAGTGGGGCCAATCAACCGTAGCCATTTACTTTGTAATCGCTAAAATAATGATAATGTTGATAATATGTTTTACATCAACAAAAAAAAGTAAATTGATTATTTTTTATACTATCAAGTATACATGCTTGAATATTTTTAGTTCATTGTTTTGGAAGAAATTGACAAATAAGAGTTCTTAATGTGATGAGATTACTTCATATGAGTAATATTTTAATTGAGCAACTGGCGATCGATTGCTTCTTGCATTATAATTTAGTGTCTAGTCATTAGGGAATGTTCCAAAATATAATAACTCGGTAAAATTTTATTAGTGAGATCTTGGAAGGATAGTGAATACACAAACTTTACATTTATTCCGAAGGGATAGAGAGATTATTTCCGAAAGGATAGAATACTCCAAAATATATTATTAATAATATTTAAATCATAATAATTATCATATTTAAACATGTACACCTTTATAAGGGTACTTTGTATCAAAACTGACACAAACTTATTGCTTTTTATAACTTTGTGTGGAATTTATAGCTTTTGTAAATAATAAGAAATTTAATAAAATAAATTTTAGTTAATTTTAAGGCATCAAATTTAGGAAAAGTAATATGACGTGCCTTGCATGTAAATGTTTAGTCTGTTATATATACATAAAAGAGCAAAAATTAATTTATCATAAATATAAGAAAGAACAAGAAATTATAATTATTAAAATAACATACAAGAAGGAAAAAACATTAAAAAGCAATTGTCTCTGTAAAACTATAACAATCTTTTAAATTGAAAATCAATCAAATTGTCAATATAATAGTTGAATTCAAAACGAATGAACATCGTATTAAAAGCATGCTTTAAAAAACAAATTATATTTTCAGTGTTTTGTCTTTTCTGTAAAGCCTTTGTAAAATTATTCCTGAATTTTATTATAATTTTCCTACATTAAATAGTTAAGTCATTTAAAGAGAATAACCGTTCAGTCGTGTGTTAGAGAATTATATTGCTTTCAAAAAATTGTGAGTAATTTCCTTTTTTTTCTTCTTCTTTTTTTGTTGCTAAAGTGTAAGTTTTGTTACACATGCCAAATAATAGATTAAGAAGGATGAATTTATGTTTGTGAACAATAAATTAAATCAAAGCTAGATATTATTAGAATATTCTAGACTATTCTAAAATAGTCTAGAATGAGCTAGAATGTTCTAGAAGGTTCGAGAACATTATGGAGTTCTCTGGAACATTCTAGAAGATGATAGAAACTCTTTTATGTATAGTAGAGAATGTGAGAATATTCTAGAGTAGTGGAATATTCTAGAACATATGAGAATAGGTAGATATGAATATTGTTTAGGATACTTATATGGAATATTCTAGAATGTCGTAGAACATGGAGGTTGATGCCTATAAATAGGGGAAGACCTCCTCATTTGTATGATGTACAAAAGGAGTGAAGCAAAGTGTGAGTCCAAGTGTGTACCAAAGTGATCCCTTGTGTAATAAAAGTTGAAGAATTACAAAAGTCTCTCTCCATATAGCTACATATATTAAACCTTCCAAACTACCTCAATTTCTTCACTTATCAACTAAACAAAATCTCTTTCCTTCTTACATTTAAAGGTCTTCTACCTTTAAATTGTTTTCCTACATCTGGTATCAGAGCCATTGGTTCGTTAGGAGGGTGATTCATTAACTATGGCAGGAAAGAATATCGTGTGCATGGTTCTCAAGTTGACGGGGAAACAAAATTACAACTTTTGGAGGATTCAGATGGAGACACATCTGAAGGCGTATAATTTGTTAAAATATACGCGAGAAGAACTGGAGGAAGGTGCCGAAGAGAATGAAATAAGGCGTGATAGTATGGCCTTGTCCCAAATACACCAGGCCATCGATATGTCTGTGTTTGGCAAAATTTCCACAGCCCAAACAACAAAACAGGCTTGGGATATTTTGGCCAAAGCATATCGTGGAGTTGATAAGGTCCAAAAGAATAATTTGATGGCGCTAAAAGGGAAGTTCGAGCTTGCCACGATGGAGAAGTCAGAGACAGTTGAGGGATACTTTTCGAGGTTGACAGAGATCAAGAATGAGATGGAGCTCAATGGTCATATCCTCAGCGATGAGACATTCGTTGAAAAGGTACTTAATACTTTACCTATGAAGTTTGATCATATTGTGGCAGTAATTCAAGAGACCAAGGATCTTTCAACTTTAAGTACCGAGGAGCTTCTGGGCTCATTAATTCTTCATGAGAATAGAATTAATGGGAAATTAGAAGAGTCATTGGAGAAAGATCCGGCAGAGAAGGCATTGCAGGCACATACTAAAGTTAAAGAGAGAGGAGAATCTTCTAATGTGGCGGAAACTAGAGGACATGGTTTCCGAGGCTGAGGTCGTGGAGGCACCGGCAACTATCGTGGCCGTGGAAGAGGTAATCATCATTTCCAGCCAAGAGAAAATTACAATAATCCAGGCCAGCAAAAACCTCCCCGTAAATGCTATAACTGCGGTAAATTGGGTCATTATGCTAAAGATTGTTGGAGTAAAAGAACTGAAAATAAACAAGTTCATGCTCGAGTAGCTGAGGATGAAGGGGATAAAAGTGAAACCAATTTATACTCCGCATCTATGGCTGCTGTTAGTGAAGAAACTAACAATGATGTCTGGTACGCTGACTCCGGATGTAGTAATCATATATGCGGTAAGAAGGAGATATTTGCTGATTTGGACGAGTCTTTTAAATCCACGGTTAAATTTGGAAATAATCAAGTTATGCAAGTTGTCGAGAAAGGGAGAATACCGGTCACCATGGAGAATGGGCTTGAGTGCTCCATAAAAGATATTTACTACGTGCCTAACCTGCTGCATAATTTGTTGAGCTTGGGTCAGCTCCAACACAATGGATATGAAGTGCATTTCAGTAATGATATATGCACTATAAGAGACAAGAGTATGAGAATTATAGCGAAGGTAAGTATGACCAAAAATCGGATGTTTCCAGTAACTTTCAACTACGGTCACTTACCCTGCTATAAATTCAATTGCTCTTGATGATACTTGGTTATGGCACATGAGGTTTGGCCACTTTAATTTTGGCGGTTTACAATATCTTGTGAAGAATAAGATGGTGTCAGGTTTGCCTTCACTTGACTTTGCTCCAAGACAGTGTGAAGCATGCATTTTGGGAAAGAAGCATAGAGAGCCATTTCCCAAAGGCAAAGTTTGGAGAGCAAAACACCCATTGCAGCTGATACATTCTGATTTGTGCTCGGTGGAAGTTCCTTCGCTCGGTGAAAGTAAGTACTTCATTACTTTTATTGATGATTTCAGTAGAAAAGCATGGGTGTATTTGCTGAAAAATAAGTCTGAAGCTTGTGACACATTCAAAAGCTTCAAAACATATGTTGAAAAACAAAGTGGTCATTTTATAAAGACTCTGAGAACAGATCGAGGCACAGAATACACTGTGTGCGATGATTTTTTGAAGAAGCATGGGATTCAACATCAGTTGAATGCAAGGTACACTCCTCAAAATGGTGTTGCGGAAAGAAAGAACATGACTGTGATGGATATGGTGCGGTCAATGCTGGCAGCAAAACAGCTGCCTAAAGAATTCTGGGCTGAAGCTGTCTCTACTGCAATTTACATATTAAACAGGTGCCCTACGAGAAGCAACCATGGAAAAACACCTTATGAGGTATGGACAGGTAGAAAACCAAATATTTCTCATTTACGAATATTTGGTTGTCCTGCCTATGCGCATGTACCCGATCCACTGCGAAAGAAGCTTGACGAGAAAGCAGAAAAGAGCATATTTGTTGGCTACAGTCGACAGACAAAAGGGTACAAGCTATATAATCCAGACAGCAAAAAGGTTCTTGTCAGCAGAGATGTCACCTTCGATAAACATGGAGCATGGGATTGGAAGAAAAAAGCAGTTGAGCCATCTCAACCTCCAACACCATCATATCTTGATGACGAGGAGCATGATGAACCTGCTCAACAACAGTCTCCCTCAGAAATACAACCAATACAGCATGGTCGATCACAGAGGCAACGACGTCTACCGGCTCATTTGGAGGATTACGTTGTCGGTAATTATGTTGATACTCTAACTGACGAAGATATTTTGAACTTTGCCTTGTTTTCAGATTGCGATCCTGTGGATTTCAAGGATGCAATTGAAGAAGAACGTTGGGTGAAAGCAATGGAGGAGGAAATCCATTCTATTGAGAAGAATGATACTTGGGAGTTTACTGACCTTCCAAGAGGAAAGAAACCCATTAGAGTAAAGTGGGTATACAAAACAAAGTACAGACCAACAGGAGAAGTTGACAGATACATTAAAGGAACTCAAGGAGATGGAATCTGCTACCCTAGAGGTGAGTCACTTGAACTTCTTGGGTACACTAACAGTGATTGGGCTGGTGATACGATCGAGAGAAAAAGTACTTCCGGCTATGCATTCTTCACTGGTTCGGGTGTGTTTTCTTGGAGTTCAAAGAAACAACAGTGATAGCATTATCCACTGCTGAAGCCGAGTACATTGCTGCATCAAATGCTGCTACACAGGCGGTATGGTTGAGAAGAATGCTCAGGTTTCTTCAACACAAACATGATGGTCCAACCACGATATTATGTGACAACCAATCAGCAATCGAGTTGGCGAAGAATCCAGTACTTCATGGTCGCAGCAAACACATTGATATCAAATATCATTTCATTCGAGAGATGGTACGAGAAAATGAGATCCGAATTGGCTACTGTAGAACTGGTGAACAGGTGGCAGATATTTTCACCAAGGCATTGAAGATGGAGACTTTTCTGAAGATGAAAAAGTTATTAGGAATGACCACCTACGAGGCTTTGGTTTAAGGGAGGCAATGTGAACAATAAATTAAACCAAAGCTAGATATTACTAGAATATTCTAGACTATTCTAAAATAGTCTAGAATGAGCTAGAATGTTCTAGAAGGTTCGAGAACATTATGGAGTTCTCTGGAACATTCTAGAAGATGATAGAAACTCTTTTATGTATAGTAGAGAATGTGAGAATATTCTAGAGTAGTGGAATATTCTAGAACATATGAGAATAGGTAGATATGAATATTGTTTAGGATACTTATATGGAATATTCTAGAATGTCGTAGAACATGGAGGTTGATGCCTATAAATAGGGGAAGACCTCCTCATTTGTATGATGTACAAAAGGAGTGAAGCAAAGTGTGAGCCCAAGTGTGTACCAAAGTGATCCCTTGTGTAATAAAAGTTGAAGAATTACAAAAGTCTCTCTCCATATAGCTACATATATTAAACCTTCCAAACTACCTCCATTTCTTCATTTATCAACTAAACAAAATCTCTTTCCTTCTTACATTTAAAGGTCTTCTACCTTTAAATTGTTTTCCTACAATGTTAGTTTCTTCACAGTTCTTTCATAATATTTTTTTTTAAATCACTCGAGTTTTAATTCATTTGCTTTTTATGTTTGCGGCCGAGATATATATTTGAATCTAACCTTGTTGAGTTATAGTCCAAGGATTGGTATGCATGTAATGACAGGGTCATTACTTACTTTTAAATTAAATCGTATTTTAAGGCATTGAAAACCTCTTTTAGCCTCGCCTTGATCCATTTGCGTAGTCCGAACACGTAGCGGGAAAGCTTACGTGTGAAAATCTATGATAAATTATAAATTTGGCAAATAAATAAATTAATTTGACTTCGGTCAGCATTTTGAGTAAACAGGCCTTGACCTATGATTTGACGGTCCCGGGGGGTCCAATGGAAAATACGGGACTTGGGCGTATGAATGGAATCGAATTTCGAGGTCCCAAGCCCGAGAAATAAATTTTTAAAGAAATTATTTTCTGAAATTGTTTTCGGTATTTTGAAATGTAATTTAATTAGAACGTGTTAGTATCGGATCCGTATTTTAGTTTTGGCGTTCGGTACAGGTCTTATATGTGATTTAAGATGTTTATGTGAAATTTGGTGAAAACGGATATCATTTGATGTGATTCGGACCTAAATTGCTAAAGTTGATGTTTTATGAAGTTTGAGGAATATCCTTTGACTTGGAGGTTAAATTCATTTTTATTGAGGTTATTTTGGCAATTTGATCGCACGAATAAGTTTTTATGATATTGTTGAGTTAGTACATATTTTTGGTTAGGAGCCCCGAGGACTCGGGCGTGTTTTGGATGTGTTTCGAAAGGTTTCGGACTTGAGAAAAATTGGAGGGTTTCAGCTGTTGGATTTCTTGTATTTCCTTTTTCGCGTTCGCGGGAGTAGCCACACGAACGCGATGAGTTAATTGTTGCTAGAGAATTTGCTTTCTACGCGAACGCGTAGCTCGGGTCTCGAACGCGAGGCTTTCGGAGGATATCCCTTCGCAAACGCGATCCTGGCCACGCAAAGGCGAAGCCAGATGGGCCTGGGCAGGGGGTAGGGTAGATGTCTTACGCGAACGCGACCATATGGATGCAAATGCATGGGCTAATTACGTATTTTTGTCGATTATTACACTCTAATTTACTGCACGTTAGTTGAGTTTGTGCTTTAATCGTTAGTATTTTGCACTAATTGTGTGTTTTATGTCTTGTTGGAGTGATTTCGAGTTATATATATGTTATGGAATGAATTCAAGTAATTTAGAGCTTTGAAGTTTGAGTAAAAGCCAAAGGAATTAATTCGGGATCATATTCAAGAATCAACGGATGACAGAGCAACAAAACAAAGAATCGAGTAGGCATATTACACACTATCTAGTAAAATACACATAATATTTTCAAATTCCAAACGTAAAAGGGTGAAAAACACAGTCGAAACTGCAACTGCAGAGCTGAGGCAGGCTGAGGCAGTATACATGCGATATACCGCGGTTGACGTGGCCGCGACAGACCGCGGCCGTAGCAGTCCAAACGTGAAATATTGTTCTTTTTCGCATAGGAGAAGGTATAATTATTTGAGCCCGACCTACTTGGTGTATATATATATATATATATATATATATATATAGAAAAATGGTATTTTTGGAGAGTTGGACATATTTTTTACACAGATTCGACCTAAGGAGGCAGAGACACAATAGGAGCAAGGCGGAGAATTCTTCAACAAGTTTTTCCTTCCTCTTCCTATTTTTCATTGTTGGTTATGATTTTTAGTATTGTTGTTTTACATACTATTATGAATAGCTAATTCGTTTTCTTGGGTTTTGATAGAACATTTTGTAAGATAAATTCTTGTTATGTTTTCATATAATTGAGCCATTGGATTTCTCTACGTGTTCAACTACGTGTTTGTTGTTGTTGATTGAATGTCCATCAATTGACTGTGCCTATTTAGTGTGTACTGTTTGAGAGAGAGTCATATTTAGGTAGTTGTTGAACAACGTCACTCCTAACATATATGAGAAATCAATATATTGGGTTTAAAGGCAGGGTTAGAAATAATAAAGCCTTGACGTTGTCATAATGAGCGGTTAGATAAAGCCAACTAGCGTAGTTCAAGAAAATATGCATAGTAAATTATTATAGTTGCTCGAGAGAGAATTACGACGTCTAAAGTGCTCACGATCAGTAGAGAATTTATTGGCGAAAATTGTAGGGAACATAGCTTGAAGAATTCCGACAATTGGGGAAATATAACTTTATACCTCCTTAATTTAGTATCCAACCCTTAGTCTAGTTAGTTGATAATTTTATCGTTTTCTCGTATTTTCTAGTTAATTAGTTAGAAATATAAATCTCAATCTTTATAATTTAGAAAATTGTTCAATCTTGTATTCTTAGTGATATAAAACAGATACAGCTAAGCCTTAGTTCTCTGTGGGATTCGACTCTGGACTTTTAGACCGTATTATATTTGCAACGATCGCTTATCCTTTTTAGGACTGTAGTTGGGTGATCAAATTTTGGCGTCATTGCCAGGGAACTAACGGTGTAGTTGTAGCAATATATATTGCAATGTTTCGAGTTTGAACTTTTATTTTGTTTTGTTTTTTTCTTCGTATTTTTATTTCATTACTGATTATTTGAGAAAACGACATCTTGGAATTATGAAAATTTAAATGTAGATAGATCTACTATTTATCCTTATACATATTAAAGGAAACCACCCGTATACAAATTATCAAAATATTTCTGAGAGCGAGTTATGAGCACCAACTCAATCTTATTTGTGGAATGTGTGTAATGTATGTGGTGGTAAAAATGGTCACCTTTATGGTTGTTCTTATATTTCTTATTTTCCTCCATCCCCTTACAATGATGGTTCTACCTTTTATTGTGAAGTTAGTAGGAGCAAAGAACCTGAGAATGCGAACATGAAGGAGATCAAGGATATGCTAAAGTGTCTTCTGGAACAAAACAATGAGAAACAATTGCAGATAGAAAGGCAAGAGTCAATTATTCGCAAGTTGGAGGCTATATTGAATTAAGTGGTTGGAGCTTTTAATGCTCAACAAGCCAATATTGAGGATAGTAGCCAAGAAGAGCAGGAATTTGAGGTGTTAATTGGGGAGGTTAGAGTAGACCACCATCAACCTAGCCAACTACAATTTAAGGTCAATATTGAAGAAGTGAGACTAGAGTCAGCCAAGGACATTGATGATACAAATTTTGTTGACTCTAGTATCATTGATGTTGAGGATGTTGAAAATCCTGAAGTTTATATGTTTGAGCACATTGGTCCACACTCTAAGAATTTTTCCACATTATGTTTGGATGATGAAATGGAAATAGAGTATGAACCAATCGAAGAGTCAAGGAATGAGGAACAAGGTGCATATATTCTGTAATTCTTCTTGCCAGAAAGTCAAGATTATATACCTCATACAAAGGCCAAGGAGTGCAGAATACTACATTATTTCCTTGGGCCAGTTAGATTCGTTCCACCACCCTAGCACCATAATCATAAGCTTGAATCAAAACTTGGGGTTCAATTCATAGGCTCGAGGTGGAGGCAAAAAGTGATTCCTCGTGCGACGTTAAATCAAACGCTTGTTGGGAGGAAACCCAGATTTATTTATTCATTTATTTATTTATTTATTTATTATATTATTTTTATAATGTCGAAATATGTTTTTCTAGGAGCATGGAAAGCAAAGCGATTGGAAGGATGTAACATCAAACAAAATGATTGGAACTAAGTGTGAGTTACCTGCACGAAGGACCAAGCTTGGGAAAAGTATGAGTACCCCATGAGCTGTTAGTGCTTCGGCTTTTGGCCTACCAATGAGTCTCTTTTGTCCTTTTATTAGTATGGTGTGCATTAGAACAATGCACAATTTTAAGTGTGGGGTGAGAAGATTATGTGGGTGACTTTCTATGCTATTTTAATTGTGTTAATTTAATTGAATAGTTTTTTTAAGAATAAATAAAAGATAGGACTTTTCCTGTGGATCTATTAGACAATTTTCTTGAGGGATTTAAGTCTAAAGAAAAAAACAAAAAAAGATTTTATTTTATTAGGTAGTGTAGCAATTAACCCTTGGTTTTTCTTTAAACCATGGTTCTTTTCCGAGGGTTTTGTTTGAACCGGGTGTAGTTAGTTTTTTTTGGAGTAGGAGTCATTGTGTTGTATTTTGAATTGAAGCAATATCTCTTGAATTTGTTATGCCTTGAGAATAGTGAGTACTTTGGTTGTGACGCTTAGGCTCAGTTTTTTTACTCTAGTATAAGTTCCTTAAATTTTATGATCTTAACTTCTTTGGCTAGAGTGTCTTGATAAAACTAATCCTGATTTAGTTATGTGCCATGTGTGTGTAAGGATTTGTTATATTCTGTGCATTGCATTTGATGCCTAGAACTTGCCACGTGTGTTTGCAAAGCAATTAGTTTTATTCGATCTTGGAAGTGATATAGGCGTTTCTTTGTTGACCAGATATGTATATTTTATCAACTAATTGTTATGTATCGTAGTTAAACCATTGGAGCATGTAATCCTATTTCTTTGGCAACCACATTACAAGCCTTAGTCATCTGTTTAAATTAACCATCTATTTGAACCTTCTAACCTCTCATGAGCACTTGAATTGTGATGAGTTATGTAAATATTAAAGTGTGGGGTAGTTGGGTTGGCTTTTGAGTGGAACTAATAAAATCAGGAGAAATGTGCACTATTTTGAACAAATAAGAGCCACTTGAATTGAAAAAAAATATAGTTGTATTGCAGTGAAAAAAATTCCTTGATAAGCGATGGCTCTTGATGTAAGTGTGCTTAAAGAAGAATAGGGTAATATACATTAATGTAAAGGTGGAGTTTTGGTTTGACATAAGTAATGGGTTTAAATGTTAAAGTATGTGTATTAAAGTGCTTAGATAGGTGTAGTCACTCTTATATCTAAATGTATTCTTCCCGTCCCGTAACCTACATTACAACCAAATAAAGTTCTAATTGATCCTAGATTGAATGAGCTCGATTAGTGGAGTGACGGAAAAGCTTATGGTGCATCTTTTGTGGCATATGAATATTATTTATGAGAGTGAGTGAATTCTTTCTATCTTGAGTTCCTAAGTGTTCTTAAATTTTATTGTGTGTAATTATTCTCTTTTGTTGTGTGAGGGCACTTGATTCATGAAGGAAAGGTAATGTCATTGCCCTCTATGTTAGAGTAAGTTGGTGAATTGTGAATAATGCATGGTACTTATGAGTCAAATCTTGAGGTGAAGATATTACATTTTTGTGCTTAGTCTAATTTAAATACTCTTAGTGTGATGAGTCAGGAAAATTGATTAAAAAGGTCATATCTATAAAAAAGTATAATTTGATTGCTCGAGGACGATCAACGGTTTAAGTGTGGGGTATTGATTATAGGCTATTATTACGTATTTTAGTCGATTATTACTCTCTAATTTACTGCACTTTAGTTGAGTTTGCACTTTAATCGTTAGTGTTTTGCACTAATTGTGTGTTTTATGCCTTATAGGAGTGATTTGAGCTATATAGATATTATGGAATTAATTCAAGTGATTTAGAGCTTTTATGTCTGAGTAAAAGCCTAAGGAATTAAGCCGGGATCGTATTCAGGGATCAACGGATGATCGAGCAACAAAACAAAGAATCGAGTAGGCATATTGCATATTGTCTAGTAAAATACATATAACATTTTGCTCAAAACTCCATGTGGGCTCTACAATATATGGTTGGGAGGATAATTCAAACTAATATAACTTTCATGTTTAGCATTTTTCTAAATTCCAAACATAACAGGTTAAGAAATACGGTCAAAAGTGAAAACACGGAGCTAAGGCGAGTTGAGGCAGTATACCTGCCATATACCGCGGTTGACCGCCCCGCAGTAGTCCAGACATGAAATATTATCCTTTTTCGCATAGGAGAAGGTATAATTGTTTGGGCTCTACCCTACTTGTTATATATACATGAAAAAGGTATTTTTGGAGAGTTGGACATATTTTTTACACAGATTCGACCTAAGGAGGCAGAGACACAATAGGAGCAAGGCGGAGAATTCTTCAACAAGTTTTTCCTTCCTCTTCCTATTTTTCATTGTTGGTTATGATTTTTAGTATTGTCATTTTACATACTATTATGAATAGCTAATTCGTTTTCTTGGGTTTTGATAGAACATTTTGTAAGATAAATTCTTGTTATGTTTTCATATAATTGAGCCATTGGATTTCTCTACATGTTCAACTACGTGTTAGTTGTTTTTGATTGAATGTCCATCAATTGGTTGTGTCTATTTAGTGTGTACTACTTGAGAGAGAGTCCATATTTAGGTAGTTGTTTAACAACGTCCCTCCTAACATATGTGAGAAATCAATATATTGGGTTTAAAGGTAGGGTTAGAAATAACAAAGCCTTGATGTGGTCATAATGAGCGATTAGATAAAGCCAACTAACGTAGTTCGAGAGAATATCTCTAGAAAATTATTGTAGTTGCTCTAGAGAGAATTACGACATCTAAAGTGCTCACGATCAGTAGAGAATACATTGGCAAAAATTGTAAGGAACATAGCTAGAAAGATTCCGATAATTGGAGAAATCATAACTCTAGACCTCCTTAATTTAGTCTCCAACCCTTAATCTAGTTAGTCTATAATTTTACTGTTTTCTAGTATTTGCTTGTTAATTAGTTAGAAATATAAATCTCAATCTTTATAATTTAAAAAAAAATTCAATCTTGTCTTCTTAGTGATATTAAACAAATACATGTAAGCCTTAGTTCTCTGTGGGATTCGACTCCGGACTTTTAGACTGGATTATATTTGCAGCGACTGCTTATAATAAGACTAGAGTTAGGCGTGATCATAGACCTTATTAATTCCTTGTCAGGACTCTCATTATAGTTGTAAATATTATATATGGATCGGGTTGCATGCCACAACAATATATATATGGATAGGGTAGCACGCCGCAACAATATTATATATGGATCGGATTGCATGTCACAATAATATTATATATAGATCGGGTTACACGCGACAATAATATTATATATGGATCGGGTTGTACGCTGCAACAATATTATAGATGGATCGGGTTGCGCATCGCAACAATATTATATATGGATCGGGTTGCACGCTGCAAAAATATTATATATGGATTGGGTGATATGCCTACCACAAGATATAACGAAATGGGAGAGGGTGGTACGCCTACCACAAGATATAATGAAATGGGAGTGGGTGGTATGTCTACCATAAGATATAACTAAATGAAAGCCGGTGGTACGCCTACCACAAGATGTTAAAAGAAAGGGTAATGTTCCTTTGTTTTCCTTGGTCTTGTTAGTGGTTGGATTTTGATTCCTTTATAGTTCTTTTGATATTTTGTTTTTATCCGTTATTCCCCGAAGCATATTTCTCCTCCCATCCTTACTTGTTTATTCCTGCATTACTTTTTGATGTATATTATATAACAACACAGGTTTATTTGGTGGTCTAATCCTAGCCTCATCACTACTTCGCTGAGGTTAGGCTAGGCACTTACTAGAACATGGGGTCGGTTGTGCTGATACTACACTCTGCACTATTTTGTACATACCTTAGTTTTGTAGACTTTGGACCTTAGTGAGATTGTTGATTCTTGTTCTTCAGGTGATCCAAGGTAGCCCTGCAAGCGTCTGTAGGCCTTGGCGTCTCGTTCTATCTACTTTTCTATTTCTTACATGTATTTCCAGAGATATTGTTGTTTTTAATTGTTACCCTTACTTGTAGTATTCTTAGACCGTCTATGAAACTGACACAAATTCTGGATAGTCGAGACTCAAATAGTTGTAATAAATATTCATGTTCAGATTGCTTATTGTTTTCTTCCACTTATGTTATAGTCCATTCTTTAAATGTTATTTGTTCGTAATTTTTAAAGAGAATAAAATTGGTAAAAAGGTAGATGGTTCAATAATTGGCTTGCCTAGCTCACATTAGTAGGCGCAATCATGACTCCCAATGGTGGGAAAATACGGGTCGTGACAAGTTAGTATCAGAGCTCTAGGTTACATGGGTCTCACAGTTCACAACCAAGCTTAGTAAAACTTTATTTTACAGAGGCTACAGAGTTAGGAAAAACTTTACATCTATTGTTTCCTGTCGTGCGATTTTGATCTCTCAATGCTAAGTTGAAACCTCTACTCTTGTCCCTTCACGAATGGCGAGGTCATGTACCTCTTTTTCAGCCGAGCAGAAGCACAGACCTGTGATAGATCAACTACGTCTTTGGAGGCTTTGTGGAGGGTGGATAAGTTTCATCAAGCTCTTCACTACTACTTTCAGCAGTACATCTTCTAAGGATCCCCATGATTTTCTAGACATTTGTAATGAGGTTCTCTGCAACATGGGGACAATTGAGACCAATGGGGTCGATTTTGCTACCTTTCGCTTGTCTGGATCCGCCAAGACTTCATGGAGAGATTATTGCTTAGCTAGACTAGCCAGATCGCCAGCCTTGTCTTAGGAGCAGTTGAAGCAGCTATTTCTGGAGAAGTTTCTCCACATCACTTAGAGAGAGGTATTAGAGGTGGAGGTAAAGGTATTAGTGGAGGAGGTGCAGGTACTGTTATGGTTTGGGGTAGAGAAGCTTCGATTATATGGTCATACCTAGTGATTTTTTAGTGCCCCTGTTTATATGTCTACACCGGTGGGTGATTTTATTATGGTGGATCGCGTCCATTATTTATGTATAGTGGTTATTGGAGGTCTTGAGACTCGTGTAGATTTGCTTCTTTTGGACATGGATGATTTTGGTGTTATATTGGGGATGGAGTGATTATCTCCTTACCACGCTATCTTGGACTGTCAGGCCAAGACCATGACCTTAGCTTTACTGGGTTTGCCTTGTTTACAGAGTATAGGGACTCCTAGTCACTCTACCCGCAGTGTTATCTCGTATGTGGAGGCTCGACGTACGGTTGAGAAGGGGTGCTCGGGCTATTTGGCATATGTTCGTGATTCTAGTGCCGAGGTCCCTTCTATTGATTCTGTGCCCATTGTTTCTGAGTTTACTGATGTTTTCCCTTCTTACCTGCTGGGTATACTGCCTGATAGGGATATTGACTTTTACATTGATGTGGCTCCGGGCAATCAGCCTATTTCTATCCCGTCGTATCATTTTGCGCTGCCTGAGTTGATAGAGTTAAAGGAACAGTTGCAAGACTTGCTTAAGAAAGGTTTCATTAGACCTAGTGTTTCGCCTTAGGGTGCGCTGATGTTGTTTGTTAAAAAAGGATGGGTTAATCAGATATGTATTGATTACCGGCAATTGAACAAGGTTACAATGAAAAATAAGTATCTGCTGCCAATGATTGATGATTTGTTCGATCAGCTTCAAGGTGCCAAGGTATTTTCAAAGATTGACTTGAGATCTAGCTACCATCAGTTGAAGATTAGTGCATCCGATGTCCCTAAGATAGCTTTCTACACTCGGTGCGGGCACTATGAGTTCTTGGTTATGTCATTCGTGTTGACAAATGCCCCCGCAACTTTTATGGATTTGATGAACTGAGTGTTCAGGCCTTATTTGGTTTCATTCATGATAGTCTTCATTGATGATATTTTGATCTTTTCCCGCAGCCGGGAAGAGCATGAGCAGCATCTTAGAGTGGTTCTTTAGATTTTGAGGGATAGTCAGTTATATGTTATATATTCAAAGTGTGAGTTCTGGTTGAGTTCAGTTGCATTTCTGTGTCATGATGTATTAGCAAAGGGTATCCAGCTTGATCCGAATAAGATTGAGACCGTCAAGAACTGGCCTAAACCAGCATTAGCTACAGAGATTTGGAGTTTCTTAGGGTTGGCAGGCTACTATCATCGGTTCGTAGAGGGGTTTTCATCTATTGCAGCCCTGTGACTAGGTTGGCCCAGAAGGTTGCCTTGTTCAGATGGTCAGATGAGTGTGAGGCGAGCTTTCAGAAGCTCAAGACAGCTTTGACTACGGCAACAGTATTGGTTTTGCCCATAGGTTCAGGGCCTTACACCGTTTATTGTGATGCTTCCCGTATTGGAATTGGTACAGTATTGATGCAGGATGGCAAGGTCATTGCCTATGCTTCACGGTAGTTGAAGATTCATGAAAGGACTATCTAATTTGGAGTTGGCAGCTATTATTCACGCATTAAAGATTTGGAGGCATTAACTATATTGCGTGGCATGTGAAGTGTTCACGGATCCCAAGAGTCTTTAGTATATGTTCAAGCTAAATGAGTTGAATTTGACAGAGGATATGGTTGGATTTGTTGAAAGACTATGATATTTCCATCTTATATCATCCGGGAAAGGCCTATGTGGTGGCTGATGCTTTGAGTAGGAAGTCAGCCAGTTTGGACAGTCTCGCTTATACTCTTGTCGGTGAGAGACCGCTTGTTTTGGATGTTCAGGCCTTGGCCAATCAGTTTGTAAGGATGGATGTTTTTGAGCCAGCCGTGTGTTAGCTTGCATAGTTGCTCATTCTTCATTATTGGAGCGAATTCGTGATCGACAGTATGATGATTGAGTTTTGAGATTTCAGGGTCGAGTTTGTGTGCCTAATATTGATAGGCATCAAAATTTGATTTTACAGGAGGCCCATAGCTCCCGCTACTCTATTCATTCGGGCACTGTGAAGATGTATCAAGATTTGCGACAACATTATTGGTGGCGGAGAATGAAGAAGGACATCGTTACATATGTGGCTCGGTGATTGAATTGTCAGCTGGTTAAGTACGAGCATCAGAGACCTGGTGGTTTATTTAGAGGATTGAGATTCCCGAATGGAAGTGGGAACGAATCACTATAGATTCCGTTGTTAGACTAGCGCAGACTCGGAGGAAGTTCGACGCAGTATGGGTCATTGTTGATAGGCTAACCAAGTTAGCGCATTACATTCATGTGGCAGTCTCCTATTCATCCGATAGGTTCGCTGAGATCTATATTTGGGAGATTGTTTGTCTTCATGGTGTGCCCATACTATCATCTCGAACCGAGGTATGTAGTTTAATTCCCGTTTCTGGAGAGCAGTTTAGCAAGAGTTGGGCATACAGGTTGAGTTTAGCACAGTATTTCATCCCTAAAAAGGACGGGTAGTCCGAGCGAACTATTCAGATTTTGGAGAATATGCTTTGAGCTTTTGTCATTGACTTTGGGGGCTCGTGGGATCTTTCTTTGCCTTTAGTGGAGTTTGCCTACAACAACAGCTACCAGTCGAGTATCCAGATGGCTCCTTATGAAGATTTATATAGTAGGCGGTGTCGGTCTCCGGTTGGATGGTTTGAGCGGGGAGAGGCTCGATTGTTGTGTGGAGATCTAGTTTTGGAGGCCTTGGACAAGGCTAGGATCATTCATGATAGGCTTCGTACAGCTCAGTCCAGGAAAAATAGTTATGCAGACCGCAAGGTTCGAGATGTGGCTTTCATGGTCGATGAGCAGGTATTGCTTTGAGTGTCACCTATGAAGGGCGTGATGAGATTTGGGAAGAAAGGAAAGCTTATCCCTTGGTTCATTGGTCCATTTGAGATTCTTGATCGTGTGGGCCAGCTTGCTCATAGACTTACATTGCCGCCGAGCTTATCAGCTGTGTATCCTGTATTTTATGTGTCTATGCTTCGGACACAATGATCCATCCCACGTGTTAGATTTCAGCACTGTCCAGTTGGAGAAGGATATGTCTTATGAGGAGGAGCCGGTGGCTATTCTAGACCGACAGGTTCGTCAATTGAGGTCGAAGAGTTTTCCTTCTGTTCGTGTTCAGTAGAGAGGTCAGTCTCCGGAGGCATCGACCTGGGAGTCCGAGTCTATATGCAGAGCTGTTATCCCCATCTTTTTCCCGACTCAAGTACTTCCTTCTTATGTCTACTTTTTTTTAAAATTAAATTCCTTATTTTTGAAGCATTAAAAACCTCTTTTACCTTGCCTCGATTTGCGTGCGTAGTCCGGGAGCTTAGCCGGAGAGCTTATGTGTGAAAATCTGTGATAAATGATAAATTTGGCTAATAAATAAATTAATTTGACTTCAGTCAGCGTTTTAGGTAAACAGAACCGGACCTGTGATTAGGGGTGTGCATTCGATTTATCGATTCGATTTTTATCCTTATCGATAATTACTTATCGGTTATCGATTTTTACATATGCTTATCGTTATCGTTTTAATAAGGTTTCGATTTTTTCGATTTCGATTTATCGATTTTTGGGGCTTATCGATTCGATTATCGATAACACCAATAAGCCAAGAGGCGGGCTGCACACTTTGATTATCACGGCTGAAAATATTGAGATAATACAACATAGTACTTTGATTCTCTAATTTTAAACTAACATATGACAATGTGAACTTCAGACTCAAGCATAACATTCACATTCAGTCTAATGGCCTTATACTGTCCTGGGCAATTTGAAATGATACAAATCCCTTTCCAAATGTTACTTTAAGAATTAACGCACGCCAAAAATTATTACAACAAGCACACACACAATCCTAATAGTTCAAATGCTCAAACAAAAAAGCTTAGTAATTCGTCTGTCCAATTATTACAATAAAACTGTAATGAAAGCTGTAGAACTGGAGAAGAAGATCAGCAGCAGCAGACAGCAATACAACAGGCAGCAGCAGGCAGCAATACAACAGGCAGCAGCAGACTGTAATGAAGAAGAAGATCAGCAGCAGCAGGCAGCAGCAGGCAGCAGCAGGCAGCAGCAGGCAGCAATACAACAACAACAGCAATAGGATTTAGAACATCTCAACAAAAAGAAGAAGAAAGATCAGCAGCAGCAGACAGCAGCATTCAGCAATACAACAACAACAGCAATAGGATTTAGAACAGCTCAACAAAAAGAAGAAGAAAGATCAGCAGCATTCAGCAATACAACAGCAGCAATAGGATTTAGAACAGCTCAACAAAAAGAAGAAGAAAGATCAGCAGCAGCAGACAGCAGCATTCAGCAATACAACAACAACAGCAATAGGATTTAGAACAGCTCAACAAAAAGAAGAAGAAAGATCAGCAGCAGCAGACAGCAGCAGACAGCAGCATTCAGCAATACAACAGCAGCAATAGGATTTAGAACAGCTCAACAAAAAGAAGAAGAAAGATCAGCAGCAGCAGACAGCAGCATTCAGCAATACAACAACAACAGCAATAGGATTTAGAACAGCTCAACAAAAAGAAGAAGAAAGATCAGCAGCAGCAGACAGCAGCATTCAGCAATACAACAGTAGCAATAGGATTTAGAACAGCTCAACAAAAAGAAGAAGAAAGATCAGCAGCAGCAGACAGCAGCATTCAGCAATACAACAACAACAGCAATAGGATTTAGAACAGCTCAACAAAAAGAAGAAGAAAGATCAGCAGCAGCAGACAGCAGCATTCAGCAATACAACAGCAGCAATAGGATTTAGAACAGCTCCACAAAAAGAAGAAGAAAGATCAGCAGCAGCAGTACATCAGCATTCAGCAATACAACAACAACAGCAATAGGATTCAGACCTGAAATGTCAATAGCAAACTTTGGCTGCCCATCGGAATCTACCAGCAGAAGGAACAGTTGCTTCATTAAGAGTATTTTGGATATTCTGTAGAGCTGGGAATGTTAAGTTCACAAAGGAGTTGTTGTAGCTGTCTAAAATGCTCATTACCAACTGCCACATATCTGTAGACAGATTAAAATGCATCATACAAAACTGAACTTAAGAACTTTGTAATACATAACATTCTTTTACAAAGTATATAGTTAATTTTTTGAATAGAAGTCCATGTATCAGTGGTAAGACTTACTCTTTGACTTGTTCCTTTAAGAAACTTCATTAATTTATTTTTTTCCACATTTAAAAGAGCAAAACAATCCCGTGTAATAGTAGTACGGGAAGGAATATGAAAACAAGGTTGTGCCACTTTCATAAATTTCCTAAAGCCTTCCTTCTCAACAAAACTAAACGGAAGTTCATCAACAATCACCATACGACACAAAGCCATCCTACACTCTTCTTGATCAAATTTCCATGGAATAAGATTACCTTTATTACCCCCCGGTAATGTGTGAAATTGTAATAGTTTTTGACCTTTTTCAACTTTATAAGGATTCTTTGGACATTTATCAATATGACCATTCATTTGTGTCGTACTTTTGCCTTTTGTCTCAAAATATTCTTGTCCACAAAATCTACATGCATATTTATTATTTCCTTTAGCATCAACTTTTTCTTCAAAAAAATCCCATGCCCGAGATCGTTTTCTCCTTTGTTTTGAAACTGTCGAGTGAGTAGTTGCTGCTGTAGAAGCAGAATCTTTACTTTCATCGGCTACTTTACCAATATTATCATTTTCAGCCATGTGAAGTGAATTAAGAATGCAACTTACAGTTTATTTCCTGCTTTGTATTCCTCTGCTTCTTCAATTATTTCCCTTACAATTTCCTTCTCCCTTTTCTCCTTCTCCTCAAGCCGTATTGCATTCAATCTGGAAAATGAAACAAATATCAAACCTCTCACATAAGGAATGAGCAAGGACATGTAATCAATCGACATAAAAGATATGTTTTAAGAGCAAGGAATTACAAGAGCAAATTCTCATTAAAGATATATTTTAAAAAAAGATTAAAACACGGACGGACAATTTTTGTCAAGAACAAATCTTTCGAAACATCTAAGTTGCAGATATGAGAGGATGACAATTAAAAAACCTTCACAACAGCCATGAAATTGGAGCGAGAATTAGACAGATTAAGAACGACATCAGTCATTATATTCAGTCGTCAAAATTTAAAAGTTTAAATAGAACCGAAACAAATTGGGGAAAAAAAGAAATTGGCAAAAAAATGAAAATAAAGCTTACCTGAAATATGAAAAGAACTTACAAAAAGCACTTCAGAGCGGGAGAGAGCGGCGACGTTTCTTATTAATGTTTGGGAGAAAATGAGGAAGACGAAGAACCGAAGAAAATCGAAGAAGATCGAAGAAGAAGCTGCGCAGCGCAGGCAGGGTTAGGGTTAGGCTTTTACTATTCTGTAATCGGTATATTGTAATTAGGGGTTAGGTTACTGATTGTATAGTATATATATGTGAAGGGTTAGGTTAGGCAAGCACAAGCAGCGAAGAGTCAGTCACTCAGCTAACTGTAAGGATAGGGTAGTCATATTATTATAAAGTAAGGGTATATTTGTCTTTGTAATATATCTTATCGATTTATCGATAAACCGATAAACCGAATGGCCAAAATTGAAATCGAATCGATAAACCGATAAGGAAAATTTTTTGAAATCGAAATCGAATCGATAAACCGATAAACCGATATCAATAAATCGATAACAAATAGTCGATTCGATTTATCAATAAATCGATTCGAATGCACACCCCTACCTGTGATTTGATGGTCCCGAAGGGTCCGAAGGAAAATACGGGACTTGGCATATGCCCGGAATCGAATTTTGAGGTCCCAAACCCAATAAATGAATTTTTAAAGAAATTATTTTCTAAAATTATTTAAGGTATTTTGAAATAAAATTGTATTATAATGTGTTAGTATCGGGCCCGTATTTTAGTTCCGACGCCCGGCATAAGTCTTATATGTGATTTAAGATGTTTCTGTAAAATTTGGTGAAAAAAGGATATCATTTAACATGATTCGGACCTAAATTGCTAAAGTTGATGTTTTATGAAGTTTGAGAAAAATGCTTTGACTTTGAGGTTTAATTCATTGTTATTGAGTTTATTTTTGCGATTTGATCGCACGAATAAGTTCGTATGATGTTGTTGAGTTAGTACGTATGTTTGGTTAGAACCCCCGAGGGCTCGAGTGTGTCTTGGATGTGTTTTGGAAGATTTCGGACTTGAGAAAACTTGCAGGTTTTCAGCTGTAGGATTTCTAGTTATTCCTTTTTCGCGTTCGCGGGAGTACCCACGAGAACGCGATGAAATTAATTGTTGCTGAAGAGTTTTCCTTCTATGCGAACACATAGCTCAGGCCGCGAACGCGAGGCTTCGGGGGGGGATATCACTTCCCGAACGTGGTCCTGGCCACGCGAACGCGAAGGCCAAATAGGCCTGGGCAGGGGTAGGGTAGTTGTCTTACGCAAACGAGACCATGTGGATGCAAACACGAGTGCTCGAGGGGCTAAAGTTTTGCGAACACGAGTCCTATGTCGTGAACGTGAAGGTCTTCAGGCCAGACTCATCACGAACGCGAAAGGTAATTTTACCCAATCATTTAAAAGTCCCAAAAATAGAATACTTTTGAATTTCACAAAAATTTCAAAAAACCTCTTCTTCTCCAAAGGCTCCTAGGCGATTTTTGAAGAATTTCTTCACCATAATCTCTTGGGTAAGTAATATTTAACTCGTTTTCTTCCATTTTTATCAACATCCAATAGATTTTTAAGCCTAAAACATGTGTATAAGGGTAGAAAATTAGGGATTTGGGTAGAGTTAGGGCTTTTTTATTAATTATGATTTAGACCTTGTTTTGGGGTCAGATTTAAAAATAAATTAATATATTTGGGCTCGTGGGTGAATGTGTGATTTGATTTTGGTCCGAACCTCGTGTTTTGACCAAGCAGGCTCGGGGTTGATTTTTGGATTTTTGGAAAGAATGATTAGAAAGCTATAATTAAGCATTGGAATTGGATCATTTAGCATTTATTGATGTTATTAAATCGATTATGCATAGATACAATTGAATTGGAGCCAAATTCAAAAGGGAAAGCGGTGTTCGAGGCTTGAGTTGGTTGTGGAAGTTCGAGGTAAGTGTTTGGCCTAAACTTAGCTTGAGGGATTAGGAGTTGTGTCCTATTTGCTATTTGCTTCTTGTTGAGTATGATGTATAGGCATGGTGACGAGTATCTATACGT
>CM067329.1:106262500-106290000 GCA_034376525.1 Nicotiana benthamiana
CTGATTGTAATCTCTAATTCGTTTGATTGATCAATTTAATTACAATGAAAGTATTGTTTATTCTTTGACAGTCCATAGTGAAGGATTATGTATAGATGTTCGTAATACACAATGGAAAACAATAATAATTCTAGTCAGATTTTTGTGTTTAAAAATTATTTACATGTCAAAGATCGGATCTAAGATGTGTTGGGTTTTGTTATTATTTATTAATAACAAAAGATGTGTGAATGAAAAATGGTGGGAAAACAAATGGAGGAAAGTGAAATTTGGAATGAGTTCATTTTACTAATACACTTTGTACCTCATTGGAGAATAAAAGAAAATCTTGCTGTATATATACAGAAGCTTATCTTTTAGCTTTTAAAGAGTTAAGAAGAAGGCAAGCCTCGCGCCGTCATCATCATTGCTCGGCTCGTCTTCGGCTTCGGGCTTTGGATTCGGTTGGGTGAAATTCTTTTCAAATATTTAATTAATTAATTTAATTAATTAATGAAAATTTATTCCGGAATAACCCATGACCTAGTCCGGTTCGGCCCATTTTCTTTTCCGGATTATTTTAATTCCATTTTAATGTTCCCGCAATATTTCCAACAGTTATGGATGTTATGAAACAATGTCAAACCTGTTCCAACAGCTATGGCTATTCTGAAAAGTTGCAGGCCTTTTCAGAAACAGTACCAAATTGGCTATAAATATTCTTTCAAATCCCAGAATATTAACTTATGAAATTTTTTGATAATCTTCTTCTTATTCTGCACAAAAATTCATGTGTGTTTTACAGCCTTTGAGTGGTTCAATGTTCATCGATGTTTTTGGCACCAACACTCTAGTAAGTTAAATCATTCTATCATATGAGGACATATTCCAGAACCTCGGGTACTTGAGGAGAATAATTTTCTTAAGAACACACTGTGTATTCAGCGGGCTTGATTTGTTCCTATACCGTTTTCAAAATTTATTTTTAAATTCAACTACTGTTTTCAGAATTTATTTCTACTAACTTTCTGTTTCTGTTTAAGGAACAACAACAACTACCCAGTATACTCCCACCAGGTGGGGTCTGGAAATTATTTTTAATTATATTCTGTATTCTATATCTGGAGATTAAAAGCTATGTGGTTTTCTACTCCGTCTGAATTTTACTATTTTGATTTGAAGATATAAAAACTTCATCAAAATATTGAAATTCAAAAAAAAGATTTGAAGAGCATAAAAACTTTATTATTTTCTGTAAAATAGTATATAAAAACTTTATTTTTTATAACGTATGTTTACTGTTGCAGTTTTGCCATTAATTGAACTCTTCTGTTGTTGATTGTGATAAACGGCAATTGATAACGGAAATCCTTCTGTGACTGTTGGTGCAACGACGATAGCCTCCTCAAGCCGCACTGTTGTTCCTCCGGCCTAGAAACCGAAAAAATTTTCTGGAGCCAACTTCAAAGAATGGCCAAAGGATGTTCTTTTGGCTTACCATACTTGCTATGCAAAAATTCTGTCAAGCCGTACTGTTGTTCCTCCGGCCGAGATACCGAAAAAGTTTTCTAGAGCCAACTTCAAAGAATGACCAAAGGATACTCTTCTGGCTTACCATACTTGGTATGCAAAAATTCTGTCACGACCCCAGTTCACCCTCCATGAATGTGTCATGATGACACATAGTCCATACAATTAGGTAAGCCTAACAATGCGGAAATTAATATAACTGGCGGAAACATTTGATTAAATTAAACAAAAACTAGGGGAGAAACGGTATATAAGTGGCCACTAGGCATATGCAACCCAAAAAAAACAAATGCGGAAGTCTACAACTCAATCCCAAAAACCGAAAACTCACGGGAGACACAGACTAAAGGAAAATACTGTAAATGCTCTAATTTCCAGAATGTCTACATCAAAGTATGATAGAATCTAAACACTACAGATAAAATAAGGAAGGAAACTCTTCAGTCTACGGACGCTACAGATATACCTCGAGTCTCCGCTATATCTCTCAGCCTCGGTGATAGTACTCCCACTACGACGAAGTACTACTAATATTACCTTCATTACCTCACGATATTGAAATATTAGTAACTTATTACTGTAGTGTTCAATGTTCAAACATCACTCCCACTCGATAAAGGCATATCATGTCTATTAACGTTCTCCCACTATTAATATGCAATGGAACATCAATTCTGACGTGTGGGTTTTGATGTTCTTAAACATCTAGTTATTTCTTTGCCCATTTTCTGAAAAAATAGTTTACTTCTAGGAACATATTTTATTAAACAGTCTTATCTAGAAAAGTGTAATTGTTTTAACAATTGCCTTATTTTCTTTAGAACAATAAAATAAAGTTCCATTCATTTTCTTGGATATTCGATAAACATGCACCTATCTATTCTTAGTTCCAACTTACATATCTGCTTTCTCTTTCAGCACATATGTGGGACAATCCTAAATCTGAACATGCCACAGACCGAGCTTACATTCAGTCCACAGTTCTATAGATGTCCCAGGTACTAACTTAGAAGAAACTAAATTCAGAATGTAATTTGCAGTTTCCATGAAATATTCCAAAAACAAATAAGGCAAATTTGAATAACACGTCATTAGTCTATCCATATCCAAAAGAGACTTATTTCGTCTTTCTACTACACCACTCTATTATGGAATTTATAGTGTTGTCAATCGAGATGTAATCCCTTATTCTGATATGTAACAAAAGAACTTTTTAGAGATGTTCTCGCCACTACAATCAAATTGTAGTAATTTAATATATTTCTTTGATGCTTCTCCGTTTCAAGTCTTAAAAATCTTGAATTACTTAATTCATTAAGACTTACAGTGCATCAAATAAATATATTAATATTTTGAGTAATCATTTATGAATGTCACAGAATACTCAAAATCTATTTCTTACGAGTATGTTCATTTAACCATAAAAATCAGAAAGGGTTCATTATAACTTATCACTAGTTTTATTTCCTTTTAAAAGGAAACATCTTTTAGTCAAATTTCCTTCCAAATAGGATCCACAAGTTGGTAGTGCCTCTACTTTCAATGAATCTTAAGGTCCATCCTTGAGCAACTTGAAATCCTATACAGATTAATATGACTTAGACAAAAGTGCACAGATAAATTTTACTCAATTTTGAAGAACATATTCTCTTATGAGCTAGACGAATATTGTTCTGTTCCGGAGAGACATCAATATACAATAACAAGGTCATGCATTCATGTACAACAAGAAATAAAATGTTTATTAAGCTCAATAACTCAATAATTATTCGAAAAATAAAACAAATATCCATCTCTTATTTTGCCCAGAAATCGGAATTAAATTCCGTCTAACAAAAATACATATATTGCATCCTTAAAATTAATGCTTTATCACTAAAAAAGATTTAACAAGTAATATGATCAGTTGCATAAAATCATTGTGGAGTTGAGATAAAAACATTAAATAGATCATAATAAGTCAAAATATTGAATAGTAAAATTCAGACTGCATTCAATATTTATATACGTACATGCATCTGGAATAATACATTTCGATGGGAAAAGAATAATTCATGCAAAGTATATTATATAATGCAAGAATTATACAATCTAGAAATAAATAGAACCAACTCAGATGGAGAGCATGCTATTATTTTCAGTCAATTGTATATAACTTTTTAATACAAAAATTTTAAACACACTACACATATATGTCATGCATCTTGAATCGCAATTTTGATGGAAAAGAACTACTCATGCAACATACATATGCAATGCCAGATTATTCCCTCTAATAATTAAAACAGACCCAATTCAGATGGAGAGTATACTGTTAATTTAAGTCAACTGAACATCATTTGTAATAGCTCTAGTTTCATTGATCCAACATGTATACTCATATGGAGAGTAGGTACATGATATTAATTACTAGTATTTCACCTAGTGTTCTTATAACAAATTTATCCGATATGGAGGAAGACCTAAAGTCAACGCGTAAATTTATTATTCACTTGAAATTAATAGTGAAAGACCATATAATTATAATTATATCACCATTTAACCATGTTTGTATTTTAGTTACAAAATTGATTTAAACCTTAAACTCAGATGTAGAGCTAACATAGGTTATCAATAACTAGTAACTATATCCAGTTAGTTCATAATAAATTTATCCGATATGGAGGAAGACCTAATGTCAACGCGTAAATTTACTATCTCACTATAAGTAAAAAATGGAGACCGTATGGGTTAATTCATATCACCACTTTATCACAACCACAAACTTCTTTCTGAGTATTAAGTTCCACAATTTTTCTTAAAAATGCTCAATACCTCATTTAAACAGTCTTAAAATACTAAAATTAATATTTTACACTGCATAGCAATGATTATTGTTCATTGAACTGTTTCTGATAAATCTACCAAATTTCATATCAATCGGAGATCGTTAAAGTCATAATCTCCAAAAGTTGCGACCAAATTTGGAAAATTATCATTTTAAGAATTTTTTAAGAATTTAAAATATGACCTGTATTTTTTTTATAATAATATATCAATTCATTTCAAATCAACATGTGTTATCATGTTCCAGATTAGACATAAATAAATTAATAAAAAGAATGACTTTTCGTATGTATATCACATTTTAATCTGTCAAACCTCCAAACAAAACATCTAAACAATCCCGAATCGTCAAAATACGATGTGATTCACTACATAACAGTGAGTTCTTTTTAAATGACCGTTTCCGATAATCCTACCGAATTTCAGGTCATTTGGAGATCGTGAAATTCATGATCGCCAAAATTGGACCAAATTCGAATAAATTATTCTTGGCGTAGTTAGGATTAAATCCATGTGATTTGCATTCTTCACATATACCATATCAAGTTAAATCACATGTTTCAGATATAACACAAATATAGCCTATATAGAAAGAATAATTTTTCATATTTATAATAAATTCAAATTAATAAATTGCTTTCAAACACATCTAAACAACCTTAAAATGCCAAAAAATAACATGATTCACTGCATAGCAGTGAGTGTTTCTCACTAGATCGTTTTCGATGAGCTCAACAAGTTTCAGGTCAATCGACGTCCGTCAAATTCATGATCACCAACCTGTAACCAAACTAGGAGAATAACCGTTTTAAGTAGTCTCATGAATTAAAATAAATATGACATTGATATTCATTCTCCTTATATTTACACTGTGAGCTTAAGGCATATATTATGTTCTTCATATTTCTAGGATATATAATATCTCCTTTTGCGATAAATTATCATTTTATTAAACACATAAGAATCTGAGATATAATATTTCCTCTCGTTCGGTGACAACCCCAATATCTCTTCTCATGAGTAAAGTTAGTTTCACTAGTACCCAAAGATAAAACTCTTTTTCTAATTAAGAACCTCCATTATTAATGTAAATTTCTCAAGGATAATTTTCACATGGTATATTAAACATATTTCAATGACTCAAATAAATAGACCATTTTGTGGATCCTACTTATTAATCATAATGCTCAATCCATGAATAGATATAATTTCACATGTACAAATTTACTAAGAATTTTTCATGAGTTCAAATAAACAAACCACTTCAGCGGTAACTATTTATTACTCATAAAATTCTCAATTTACAAGTGAATATATATTTAGCTCATAAAATTATTTTATGGTAGACCATAACTTAAAAGCCATACCAACAATATAAAACTTATACAAAATACCGTCATATTTCACTTAATTAGAACCTCCAATTAGAGAATAAAATTCTTTATCGAAAATCCAAACTAGTAATAACGTAGGATATGAAAACATAAACTTAAATTTGAGAATTTTTTTATGCACAAATATGCCAAACGCTCCAATCATTAGTCATCAAGACTATCAAATAGAGAATTTTACTTTCTTACAAAATAATTATATCATCACATAATATCAATTATACTTTGTAAGACCTAGTCAATAAAATCCTACACATTTATTATTGAATTTAATACAACAACACGTCTTTTTGCTAATAGCCAATGTGTAAACCTATTATATGACTAGTATTTAATCATGGGGACCATGGGGAGTCACCCACACCACCATTGAATTAAAAAGAAATTAAAATTATTAAGAAATAATTTCCAGAAAATAGAAAATATCCAAAACACAATCCAAACGACCTCAAAATGCCGAAAAACACCATGGTTCACTGCAAAAGCAATGAGTTTTTCTCACCACGTCGTTTTCGATGGACCCACCAAATTTCAGCTCAATCAGAGTCCGTCAAGTTTGCTGACCTCTGAAAATACCGGCTACTCGGTCAAAAACAGGTTTTGCGTTTTTCTGGGGTTTACCCCAAAAAATTCAGATAATCTCAATCAAATATCAATAAGAAAACAGATATCTCATGATTACAAGAATAATTCAAAAATTTTGCATAGTTAATTTACAAAATAGCAGTGCAGTTTTTCAGAAAATCACATATATATGTAATTAAAAAAATACACATAAATACAATATTCTTGTTTCATGACAAACTTGGTTATCTAATTAGATGTGAGTGGCTCTGATACCAATTGATGGATCATAATAAGCAGCGGAAGCAATCCCAATATCAAAATCACATGTATTTGGACAACTAGCATAAACGAGATTTCACGGGTTACCTCTTGAAGCGTGAACATATCTCTTCTACCACGTGAGCCTTCTGTTACATACTTCTCAATGGAATCTCCATCATCCGCACAATCGTAATCCGCGAACGTTCCACGTCTTCTACTATGTTACCCAAATAATAACCGGAAATAGTAATTTCGTGTGGGCGAAATATCTAGAAAAACTTGGCTGAAAATTTCAGCCACCATATACCTCTCCTTCTAGGTGAAAACCCTTATGTATTTATAGCACAAGTTTTAAGGGTTAAGACCCTTTCCAAAACCTGTTGGGTTTTCTTTTCCACCAGAAAAAGGATTCCTTTATTTCCTATTATTTAGGCACAATAGGGACCACTGAATTTAATTAACAAGGATTCCAATTATGAAATTAATTTATAATTTTTGAAATTAATATCTACCATAATTAATTACGAATTATTCCACTAAAAATTCATAATTGCACTCCTTATTCAATTTCAAAATTCATCCATTAAATCTTATTTAACTCCCATGTTAAGATTCAGATACGAATCAATTAAATTAAATTACTGACGATTTAATTTATTGATTATTTCTTTTAGACTTTCGCTTAACTTATTTCATGTATCGGATACAAAATCCATCGGTCGGATTTACACATGAAAACTTATAAGCTTTCATAAAGATGTATCATCAATCTCTAAACCGAGACATGGATTCTATCAACTAACTATTACTTCGCCAATGTACATTATTATTATCCAATTTACCAGGCATAAGACCCATAAAAGAATCTCGCCTTTTAATAAATCAAAACAATAATACATACACAGCTAATAATAATTATATCAAGATTAAGAGTATAAGTACATTTAATGGCTAGAGAGTTTATTTTATTAAGTCAGTATAAAATACTTATCTCTACCTGGTCCGTTCAATACATACAAAATGTACTAGCACAAGAAGTTGGAATTAAACCATTCCCATAATCAAGATAAATTATATTTAATCTTGTGCTATAATCATTCCTGATGGTTTGTCCAATTTCATCATTAGATTGTGAACTCAAACTGTTATACTTATAAGAACCGATGATTTAATCTTCCGTGTATAAGCTAAACTCTATACATTAAATCATCTACTATATAAGCAAAGGACACCGACTATTATATGATCTATTTAAATTTTATTAAAACTGAATAAATAATTATTTCATAATAAATACTATATCTAAACCAAACACATGATTAATAGTATATATCCCAACAAAAATATTATTGAGAATAAAGGAATAAAAATCTTGGTCAAACTAAAAATGCATATAAGTTGAAAAACCATAAGTCAGAGACTAAGGGGGTGTTTGGATTGGATCATAAAAAGTATTCGATCCGTTCTAATATATGTTAACATGTTTGACTGGGCACGGAGTTTAAGAAAAAAATAAAGACTTTTGGAATTTGTGGTCCTAAACAAATCCAAATAGGATCAGAGTATTTGTATGGTTATAAAAGCTTCTCATTAAGGATAGAGTAGTAAGTTTAAGCTAAATTGTTATCAAATATAGAAAAGGGGTTCATTCTTTTTAGAATGGACCAAAAAGGAAATATGTTCACATAAACTGAAACAGAAGGAGTAACTTTTAAGCTAAAAACCAAAAGTCATAAGTTAGTAATACTTAATTTTTGACTTTTTGCTTATTTTTGTATTTTTATGCCTAAAATTGAGTAATTTTAAGCATTTTTTTTATCATTATCAAATACCATACAAACTAGAAAAGTATTTATAAGTGAATAAACACTTAAAATAAGTCAATTCAAATACCCGTTAAAAAAAATATTTTAAGTGAAATATGTCGTATAATACTTAAGTGAGGGCATTAATTGCTTGCCAAATGGCACCTTGACCCACATTGATGAAATTCTTTTTAAAAAAATACTCTCTCCCTCTCAATTCACCAAACTGTTCCCCAGTGCCCCTTCTGATTGCTTGGCAAAACGGGGCGGAATGGTTTGGTGGAGAAAGTGGGGTGAATAATTTTTTAATTTTCATTATATGCGGGTCCTACAGGTGTCACTTGGCAATCAATCAATGCCTTCACTCATGTAATACATATCATATCTCACTCAATAATATTTCTCCGTGTGATTAATAGTTTGTTTGGTCAAGCTGAAAAAATTAACTTATTTTTAAAAGTATTTTTTCAAATGTATTTTTGGTTAATTAACTTGAAAAATACTTCTAAGCTGTAATTTGTGTTTGACCTAAAAAGTGTTTCTAAGAAGAAGCTATTTTTTTTTAATTTCCAAAACTGCTTTTGCTTCTACTTAAAAACGTTTTTGCTTTTAAAGCTTGGCCAAACACTTTAACTTTGAAAAAAATAATATTTTTTTAATTAAAAAAAAGTGCTTCTCAACTTAGAGAAGCTTGGCCAAACATGCTATAACTTAATAGCGTATGCCTAATTTTAGCTTAAAAACACTTTAGTTGTTTACTAAACGTGTAAATAAATCAAAATATGCTTATAAGCTAATTTGACCAATTTATTAGCCTAGCCAAACACCCTCTAAGTACTGTTCCAATTATTTCAATTAACTAAAAGTTTGTTATTTAATTAAGTTTGAGTAGTCTCCAATTCTAGGTGACAGACAAACTAAGGTCGGGAGTACTTGCGTCGGTTATAATCTACGATCCACAAAACAATATCTCGTGGGGGGTGACACTACGCATCAAAACACCACCGCATTGTGGAACCAAACGTTTCAACATTCATTGAAGCATGTTCCTGTTCCAAACATATGAGTAAAGACTGATACGTTTTCCTCTAGAGCAAACTAGCCTTCATCAATCATTGATGTAAAAAAAATGGCAAGGAGTGTACTTGTACACTTTGTTAGGCAAGTGCTACCCGTGAAGGTAGCTATAATATGCACTTCGAAGGAAAAAAACATAAATGCAAGGAGGCTGCTTCAAAATGGGAGACCACTCCAACATTGGTATTTTTCTGAAGAAACCTAAATTGGTACAGCTTTTAGAAACATGCAGTGATACAAGACTAGAGCTGAAATCAATGGAATCATCAGGCTGAAGCGACATTGTTTCACCAACCTTGATGATAAATGACAATGCAGATGATAAAATTGATGAAAAGCAAAAAATCCTAAACCCAACAATAGAGGATTACTCAAATGGTCGGCACGCTCCACCTGCAACCCAGGGTTGTGGGTTCGAGCCCCTAAAGGAACAATAGTTTCAACACAAGAGGATCAAATGTGAGTAAATGGGGAGGAGAATAAAAAAACTAAAACCAAGATTAGAAGGTTTTCGAGGTTGCAGATCATGTAGACATTTTATCCTTCTGGGTAGTTCCTCATATTGTCCTCGATCGGTTACAAGGAATCGGTATTGAAAATTTAGCTTAGATTATTGATTTAAAACCATCTGAGCATCTAACTATATTGGAAAAAATTATATTTAAAGGAGACATATCAAGATACGAAAACTGGTCAAATAGTCAAAGAAATACAACTAGCCAAGAGGCACGAGTTGTAACAGGCACGATCAAATGACAGAGGAAGAAGCACGGGCAGTTATTCAAATAACTCAGCGCATGTACCTATTTAAGTCATTTATATCCGAGGATCAAAAGGAATGAATATGACAATATAAAGTAGTGTAGATACGATATTTAATAGGCATTAAATGTAGAATACGTTAGGGAATTTGTATTGAATATGATGATTATGTAACGTAGCATTCAATGTCTTTAATTACTCATAATAGCCTCATTATGATTTGGGCAAAACGTATATCTCCAAGATATCTATAAAAGGGAGAAGGACACGAAATGTTTTTGGAATATACTTTGGCTTACTTGTTTTTCTTTTGAATATTCTCTTGATGCCTAAATTGTTTCCTTTTATACATTCTTTTGATTATCAGTAACCCGTGTTCTTCTAAATTCTAGCTTTGACTAAAATTCTATTTTTTGGGTTAAACAAATTGGTTCCGTTACCGGGATCTAATAATCTATTTTCTTTTAGCTTAACTTTTCTTGTTGATCAACTATACAACACTGACAACACTCGAGGAAACAAAGAAAACCAACAATATTAGGGAGATCTACAAAATATTACTACTCCACAAGGCTCTCCCCGACAATTTCGTGAGGGAACGCCTGATGGATCTCAAATAAATGAGCACCCTCAATTTGAGAATGCTGAAATTGTTGATGACGCTTTGTAGAAACTAATTGATGCTCTGGTCAATAAAGCTGTTGAAGCTCTTGTTAATCGGTTACTTGTTGCAACCCCTGCAACGACTCCAAATAATAACACTTTGGAAAACCCTCGTTCCAGACTTGTAAACTTAGGCAGCGGAGGAACTCCCAATGAATCACAAGAGAGAAAACCTACGTAATGTGGTTAATTCTGATTTACAAAACTTAGTATTAACCTTGTAGAAATAGCTCAAGAAACAAAATAAGCGCATAAAGCAGATACTTGGGGTGCCACACATAATCAAAAGAGTATATATGGATCAGTATTCGCAACAACCCTGGAAGCCAAGTGTTGCTCCTCTTCTAATTCCAAAAAAGTTCAAATGACTGATATTCCAAAATATTATGGAACATCAGACCAACGAGACCATGTGACTGCATTCACAACGGCGTAAAAGGAAACGGTTTGACTAAGAAGGAGATTGAATCTGTATTAGTCAAGAGATTTGGTAAAACACTCACTAAAGGAGCGCTAACATTGTACTCTCTTTTACACGAAATTCTATAAATTCTTTTGCTGAGCTTGCAAGTTCTTTCATTAAAGCACACTCGGGATCTCAAAAGGCAAAAAAGGAATGGAAGATATTTTCAAGATCAAGCAAGGGGACCTAGAATTGCTTAGAGAATTCGTGGACAAATTTTAGCATGAAAGAATCATATTGCCACGTGTACCTGACAACTGGGCAGCTGTAACTTTCGCAAGCTATTTGAATGAAAAAAACTTGGAAGCTACGAGGAGACTCAAAGAAAGCCTTCGGAATTCCCATCTACAATGTGGAATGATATTTATAATAGGTATAGCACGAAGTTGAGGATTGAGGAAGATACTATTTCACGATTTCAAAAAGAAGAAAAGGTAAGTTCGAGACTTGCGGAGACTGAAAAAAGATCTGGTAAAAATAGATACGAGCCTTACATGGGACCTGGGGGAAAGGATTCATGGTCAAGGCATGATAATCAAAGGTACGATCACATATCAAGAAACAGAGAATCAGGTTCTTCATCAAAAATTTAGGAACGAGCTAAAAAACTACGAGTCACGAGATGATGATACAAATTTAAAAGCAAGATTCGGTGGTTATAACTTGAACGTCAGCACCTCTGAGCTCGTAAGTGTTTTGACAAGCATGGGAGATAAGGTTCGATAGCCGAAGGAAATGAGATCGAACCCAAACAGGCGCAACCCTGATCATTGGTGAGAGTTTCAAAATACTACAGACATAAAATAGCAGACTATAGATTTTTTACAAAGTGATGTTGATCATTTATTGAAGCAAGGTTATCTCACTAAGTTGTTTAGTGAGAAAGGAAAGAAAACTTACATGAAGAATAGGCAGGAGCCTCCAAAACCACCTTCCCCCAAAAGGAATGCCAACGTTATAAGGTGGAGGTGAAGACATCAATGGTATATCATACACGACAGTTAACAAGATTTCCAAAATAACAATTACCCAAGGTAAACGGGTGCGACACGTCTTAGAAGAAGACAACATTACATTCAACGATGCAAATGCAGATGGTGTATTAATACCATATAACAACGCACTGGTAATATCTTTAATTGTATATGATACTAATATAAAATGAGTCTTGATTGATCTGGGTAGCTCCGTGAACATTATTTTGCTAAGAGTATTGCGTGAAATGCAAGCGGGAGAAAAGTAATACCAAAGGCCTATACTCTATCTGGATTCAATAATTCCAGTGTTGTCAAGAAAGGAGAGGTAACATTCACCACATTTGCTGAAGGTGTCATCAAAGAGACAAAGTTCCAAGTAGTAGATATGGAGATGGCTTACAACATGATTCTTGGGAGACCATCGATCCACGAAATGGATGCAGTACCTACAAC
Organism: Nicotiana benthamiana; assembly: GCA_034376525.1. NCBI lineage: Eukaryota > Viridiplantae > Streptophyta > Magnoliopsida > Solanales > Solanaceae > Nicotiana > Nicotiana benthamiana. Next base: position 106,275,255 of record CM067329.1, read on the forward strand.
TTTGCATTAAGCTATTAAATTTCTATCGCCATAGGGAATCTTTCAAATTCATAGGGTTCAACATAGATCCAGGGTAACCAACTCCGTTGCAGATACACACACGAGAAATAAAGGTAAATAGCAACCACAGAAGGTAATTGAGGTCACCATAACACAAACCTCAACTGAGCAAGGGCAAATAGATATAGATTCAAGGCCTGATACCATTCAAGAACCAGAAGATAATGAAAATATCAAAACAACAATAGAGTAATTAGAGCATGTCGTATTATTTGCTCAATGACTTGATAAGAAAGTTTACGCCGGGCCAATCTTAGCCAACGTATGAAAGGTAAGTTAATTAAATTTTTGAAAAATAACGTGGATTGCTTTGCTTGCTCCCATTTTGACATGACAAGGATACCACCGGAGGTGATGACTCATAAATTAAATGATGATCCCTCATATCCCCCTATCAAGCGAAAGAAAAGAAAGCAAGGAACTTTCAAAAATCGGGTGATTCAAGAAGAAGTCAAAAAATTGCTAATAATTGGTTCTATTCATGAGGTAAAGTATCCTAACTGGTTTTCCAATACTGTTGTGGTTCCAAACAAGAACAGTAAATGGTGAGTTTGTATAGATTACACTGATCTTAATAAAACCTGTCCTAAAGATTCTTTTCCATTACCATACATATATCAATTGATTGGTGCGACTGCAGGGCATGAGCTATTAAAATTTTTAGATGCATATTCAGGCTATAATCAGACTAAAGTGGATCCAGGAGATGAAGAAAAAACTTAATTCATAACAGACAGGGGGGACTTATTGTTATAATGTAATGCCCTTTAGTCTAAAGAATGCAGGCGCAACGTATAAGAGATTAGTTACCAAAATGTTTCAAGAGCATGTAGGAATAATCGTGGAAGTATATATAGATGATATGCTTGTTAAAACTCAATATTCAAAGTATCACGTATCACATTTATCTGACACATTTTCAATTTTACGCAAATTTAATATGAAGTTATACCCCGAGAAATGTGAATTGTGTGTTGCATCAGGTAAGTTTTTGGAATTTCTTGTGTCTAACCGTGGTATTGAAGTATATCCTGTATAGAATAAGGCCATTGAAGAAATCTCCGATATACTTCCAAACAAGAAAGAAATTCAAAGATTAACAGGGAGAGTTGCAGCTTTGGAAAGATTCATTTCTAAGTCATTAGATAAGTGCTTTAAATTCTTCTCGGCCCTTAAAAACAGGACCATGTTGAATGGAATGAAGAATATCAACATGCACTCAGGAATTTAAAAACGTACTTATTGAATTCACCTTTATTGGCAAAACCAAAGGCAGGAGAAAAACTACGTATTTACCTTACTATTTCAGAAGTAGCGGTAAGTGCTATTTTGGTCCGGGAGGAGAAAGGTAAACAATCTCATATCTACTATGTTAGTAAATCTTTGTTAGATGCGGAGATGTGGTATCCTCAGTTAGAAAAACTTGCACTTGCATAAATCATGTCATCTAGAAAGTTAAGACCTTACTTTCATATTGAAAGAGTAAACTCCTACTATCCCTGAATCTATATATAGCCTGTTGTATTTAGGATAGTTAATTACTTGGTATTCAAGTGTTGTAGTTTAGTTAGGACTCATAAGACTCATATGTGTGTATATATACTCACGTTGTAGATACAAAAAGGATATGCAGACTCCTATCATGATATCAATATCCATAGTGGCTTAACAACCATCATTTTTCCCCTTTATTGTAGCACTACAAAAATACACCATAACTCATCTACAAGCAATACTATGATTTCATACCCTTCTACACCAAATTTTGCTGATCAGCTATTCGTAAAACTCACGTTATCAAATTTCCTGTTATGGAAAACTTAGTTTCTTCCCATAGTGTATAGTTATGGTCTTAACTATCATATCGATGGTAGGGAATTAGCACCAACCAAATTTTTAGATGATAAACAATCTAATCCAAGCCTCAAGTTTGTGAACTAAAGACGCATCATCGAGATAATGCTACAAGTAAGAGCTATGTTCAAGGAGCCAAGGGGATTTCAGATAATCTTGCTACTCTGCAACACCCAGTCCATAATAATGAACTCGTTGAGTTTGTATTTGTCGGTCTAGGCCCTACATATCGCCCATTCACAAGAGCCCTTGAATCTCATCATGAAGAAATTTCGTTTGATACCCTTTATGGCATGTTATTGAACGAAGAAAGACAACCAAAAAGTGATGAAGCCTTACTTTATAGCCTGCTCATTAAACTCAACGCTCATTATCACCTACACAAGGTCGAGGTAGAGGCCGTGGGGGTGGAGGTTGAGGTTGTGGACGTGCTGGTGGTCAAGGATATTCCCGGCAATTCCAGGATCGTAACCGTGTAAACTCCACTAGTACATAAGCAAAATATGACACTTCCGAAATTATTTGTCACAATTGCGAAGGCAAGGGTCATATCGCATGAGTTTTCCCTTCACCCAAGTCTAATAATGATCCTAGAGTTACTGGTCGTCCTTCTTCCAATTTAGCAACACTCCAACATATTCTAGATAGAACTGGTTGATGATATGGCACCACACATTATTTAACAGGTGATCTTGACAATTTAGCCATCCATTTTGAGTATGAACTCTCGGAGGAAGTAACCTTAGGTAATGGTTCAACGATGCCCATCATAAATATTGGAAAAGGTTCTCTATCTATTTCTAATCATAAATTTTCTCTTGCTAACATTCTTCATGTTTCAGATGCCAAACAAAATTTATAGTCCATTAGTTTTACTACCTCTAATCAGGTTTCTATTGAATTCTTTCCTAATTAGTTTTTATTAAGGATCTGAAGACGAGGGGCATTCTTCACCTGCTTCCTATGCTGCTTCACTTGGTGTCTGGCATGCTCGCTTAGCTCATGCCTTTTATTTTATTGTTCGCATGGCTATGCCATCCCATATTTATTGTTCTTCTACTTATAAGTCTCCTACTTTATGTTCAGCTTGTGTTGTTAGCATGAGTCACAAAAATTTTTTTCTTGAGTCTAGTTTTAAGGCCAATGGCCCTTCAGATTTGATTTGTTTTGAGGTTTAGGGTCCGACCCCTGTTACTTCTAATGATGGATATCGTTAATTATGTTATATTCTTTGATCATTTTAGAATATATACCTGGATTTATTTTCTCCAATTTAAATTTGAAGTATTAACCGTCTTTATTCAATTTCGAACAATTGTTGAAAATACTTTGGTCGCTCTATCAAATCCTTTCTAGCAGATTTGGGGATGGTGGGGAAGAGGGGTGAATTTCAAGCCTTAACTACTTATTTACGTGAGAATGGTATTACACAACGCTCTTCATGTTATTTACACGAGAATGGTATTACACAACGCTCTTCATGTCCCTACACGCCAGAGCAAAATGCTGAACGTAAACATCGTCATATTGTTGAGACAAGACGTGCATTATTAACACGTGCTAATTTTCCAGATAAATTTTGGAGTAGTACTTTTGAAACTGCTTTTTACACTATCAATAGACTTCCAATTCCTCGTCTGAATCATAAATCTCCCTTTAAAGTTTTGATTAACTTGAATCCTGACTATTTCTTGCATATTTTTGGATGCTTATGCTTTCCTTGGCTTCGTCCATATACATAGAGTAAGCTTTCACCTTTTTCAGCATACACTTTCTTTTAATGATTTTGGATGAAGCTTAATCATCCACAAATGGGAAGTATTCTCGATGGAAAGAAAATATAAAACTCCAACGTGTTGATCAATCAATAAAATAACAGTTTCTTTTATAAGATTTATAAAAGATAAGGTTTCAGCTTGATGATAACAAGTACTAGGAGCAACTTGCATTTTCCCTATTTGTATCCTAATCCAGGAAAATAAATTTTTATCCTATGGTTGAAGATGTTTGATTCTCCATTAAAAAAAGGAACAGATATTGCTGTAGGCATATAAATTTTACTTAAATTAAATCCATGAAACAATTAGAGCTATATTTTAAATTCAAGATATATTAGTCCAAATAAATATATGGGCTAATATAATTGAATTAATTATATAAGTTTAATATATATGGATTAAATAAATAAGTTTTAATCCATTGGGCTAGCCCATTTAATTGGGCTAAAATGATGAGCCCACTTTATTAAGCCCAAGATGTCATCTTCTTAAAGGCCCAATTTGGTGCCACATGTCAAATAACACGGCACGCCAAGTCAAACAAAAGATCCAATAGGAACATGCCACGTGTCAAAATAACAATGCATGCCCAGTAATACTGAAAGGCCAATGAAATTGTGCCATGTGTAGAAGTGACATGTTTTGGCCAATCAAATGCGGCCATGTCACACTTCAATTTGATTGGTCGGAAAGAGTTTGTTCTTATCATGACTCCTCCATTCTACAACTATAAATAGGGGTCTTCATAACTGAGAAAAGAGACCAGAAGTTATAACAAGAAACAAGAAAGAGCTCGTGGATCAAACATTGCAAATTCCTCGATAATTTTCAAGCTTCCGGCAATCAAGTTCAAGTTCAAGCTTCAAGTTCAAGTTCAAGAAATCAAGCTCAAGAACGAAGAACGAATCAAGGTCAAGTTCAAGCAATCAAGCTAAAGCTCAAGAACAAGATCATCGTTCGTGGAAACAACTACATATTCAAGATCAAGCTCAAAGGCCATCGAATTTATTTACTGTTGTAAAGAAAAATCATAGGATTCATAGATATTGTACACTTAAATATTCGAATAAAATACTACGATTGTTGCATTTTTCCAATCTTAATTTTATTTTCTCAAACTAATTTTATTGTCTACAAATTCTGGCACGCCCAATGGGACAATCTCTACCTCTCATCTCAACTTTTCATTCACCAAATACCAAGAATATTGAAATGGGCTTCAAAGAAAATCAACTTCGGTTCGACTTCCACCAAGCCTGCTAACTCTAGGTTCTATGCTGATGTAGAAAGCATCCTCGATGTCACCCTTGGAAGCTTCAGACCAGCTACGAAGAGCAAAGCAAGCTCTTTAGGACAACAAGCACCCCAAGTGTCGTCCACATCAAGCCCTGTTTTTGGATCTTCATCCTTAAAAGAAGCAAGATCTTCCACAAATGCATCTGAAGGAGGGAGTGATGTTGCTAAAAAGATCAAGAAAATTCTTGCTCTGCTTGACCTCTCCGGCTCCAAGCACTCTACTGTGAAGGAAGATGATGATGCTTCAAGTGATGGATCCTTCCCACTTACACTGTATAGCGTGAGCCAATCAAGGATTAATCTGTGTGAAAATCCATGCTACTCTCTGCCATCCATGACAATCATGCAAGCGATGGTGACAAACACTTCATCTATGGAGGATCAGTTAACAAACTTGACGAAAGCAATCACTGGCTTACCAAATGCATGCAAAATCAAGAGGCTATTATTGATAAACTAATAGATAGGGTATGAATCTTGATGGAAGAAAAATCCACCCATACACCAGGAAAGCTCATAGAAGTTCTAGAGAGTGACTCTCCCACAAGACAAGAAGAATCCACTATGGCTATCCCTGTCTCATCTGAAGGGATGATTCTAATCGATCAACTGAAGGAGTTCAGTGAAGGAACCATTAAGAACAAATATGCAGTTGCTACCAAATCCTCTATTACATATGCAAAGTTGTACACTGCAAGGGTCGATATATTGAAGATGTCTGCTAGCTATCAACCTCTAAAGTTTCAATAGTTTGATGGTAAAAGTAACCTAAAGCAATATGTTACGCACTTCTTGGAGACGTGCAACAATGCTGGGACTTATGGAGATTACCTCATCAAGCAGTTTGTCCGCTCGCTAAACATAAATGCTTTTAACTGGTACACGAACCTCGAGGCTGGATCTATCAATAGCTAGGATCAACTAAAGCAAGAGTTCCTCAATTACTTCTATAGTACGAGATGCACTATGAGTATGATAGAACTTACAAATACTCGTCAACTGAAGGAGGAACCAGTTATCGACTTTATCAATCGTGGGAGGAATGCAAGCCTCAACTGCAAAGACAGGCTTAGTGAAGCTTCAGGCATAGAAATGTGCATCCAAGGCATGCATTGGGGATTACGCTACATCTTGCAAGGTATCAAGCCTAGCACATTCAGAGAAAGTGCAACTCGTGCCATCGACATGGAATTGAGCATAGCCTTCACTGGAAATGAAAGGCTGCCCATCTATGAACCTCGCAAAGAGAATGACAAGCAAGAAGTCAGGAAGTGGGGAAATTTCATACCCAAGTCTGAAAGCAAAGAAGCTATGAATCTCAACATGTCACCTATGAATTTCACGATGAAGGTAAGCAAGAAGCGGAGTATATGATCTACTTCTTTTCAAGATAAGCCAAGTGGAAAGTTGACTCTAAAAGAAATGCAAGATAAAGAGTACCCATTCCTGGATTATGATACAGCCATTTTGGAAGAACTCCTTGAGTTAAATCTCATTGAGCTTCTAGAAATGAAGCGACCAAATAAAGCTGGGAAAACAAATGACCGGAATTACTGCAAATATTACCGACTGGTAAGCCACCCTCTGGAGAAGTGCTTTGTCTTCAAGGACAGAGTAATGGACATGGCTCGGGAAAAGCAGATCGTGCTTGAAGATGGGAAAGCAAGCACAAACCAAGTCCCTATCACCTTTGGCTCATTCAATCTGGATGAATTATGTGGTTTTAAAGAAAGTAAAGATAAAGAATTAATGGAGAGCGATAAAGTTGAAGTAAATCAACCCGATGATGATGAAGGTTGGACATTGGTGAATCGTCATAGGCACCACAAAAGGAGACCACGAAAAGAATCAATAGAACAACCAACAAGGAAAATGATGGTGAAAAGACCAAGGAGATGGAATCCAGTTAAATACTTGAAGAAATCAAAAGTGGAGGTGCACCATCCTCAAAAGCCACGACATCCAGTAATCTTGGAGGAGTTCTTACCAAGTTGGTTCTGCATAAAAATTTCCCATGAGGGCATTGATGCCTCTTGTTTCCATGTTGACAAAGAGAAAGAAAAGAGTGATGACCTCCCGTTGGCACCATATTTGGAAAAGCCTATTGAGTCCACTCATCAAGAAGTTAATGCTTGTGAGGAAAAGGTCACGTTCACAAATAATGATCTTTTTCTGGTTGACACTCCTTATAACCGCCTATTATACCTGGTTGGCTATATGCGCGATGAAAGGGTAAATCGAATTTTGGTTGATGGAGGATCCTCAGTGAATATTTTGTCAATCCACACCGTGAACGAACTTGGTATTCTCATGAACGAATTCTTAGAAAGTCGTATGATGATCCAAGGATTCAAATAAGGGGGAAAAGAGCCATAGGCGCATAGTTACATGTGATATATGCGAAGAATTCATACAATGTTTTGCTTGGGAGGCCTTGGATACATGAGAATAAAATGGTTCAATCTACCTACTATCAATGTTTAAAATACTACGAGGGTGAAGTCGAGAAGATGGTAGTCGTTGATGATGAACCATTCACTAAGGTTGAGTCACACTTCGCCGATGCAAAGTTCTACTTGAAAAACCCCATTGTGAAGGAGTTTAAAGCTGATGATGGCATGAAAAGCAAGAATAAATAGACCTCAACTAAAAGAGAAGAGATGACTACTGGTGAAGCCAAATCTATTAGTAAGGAGGTACAACCCGACGCGAATAAATCTAATAGAGGGAATATTATGTCTTATGGCTAGAAAGTAAGTTCGGCACTCCAATATGTCCCTAAAAGGAAGAAAGATGAAGGTGAATAATCTAATCGCCAAGCTAATATGCTAAAGGAGTTAACTCTTCTGGTCAAACAAATTGAGGCAGTAAAGTCGTCCTCAATGACGCTTCAGGGTTTGTAGCCCAAAATCGTATGCAGAATGTGGCGCTCCCTACAAAGCGAACAGATGAAGGTTTTGACCGTAACCCTTACAAGCTATTTGCAAAAGTCTAATGAGCTGTCAAAGTTAGGGAATCTCCCATTAGAAGCAGCAATGATGCAACCACATGAAGGTTTAGGATACAAGAAACCGTCACCAGTGCGCATCTCTATATGAAAGGCTACCAGCAATTATAATATCACTGAGAAGATGAATCAGCCATTTCTAACAAGCCTTTTGTCTTTGATCGACTTGGAAAATCACTTGTGAGGACCTTCGTGTTTGAAAGATTGGGTTCACTAAAGAAAAGGAACAAGTTCCGGAGAAATTTTCAAAAGTATAAGAACACCTACATTCACCCAAAATCTAGGAGGTCTCTAATGATTTCCAATGTTTGGTTCCTTCTAGAATGAGGTGGCAAACAAAACTTGTGGTTTTATGTAAAGAAGTACTGAAGGTAAAGCCATATACTGTGGTCTATACTAAGGAACGTGATGACGATGAAGAAAGTGTGGGTTCTTCGTGTCATGTTATTGTACAAGTCGGGAATGGAATTCCATCTTTAATGGAAGATAATGCAAAATTGGAGGATGTTTCGCGGTCTTATCACATATCCTTCAATGATGGGGACCCTCAAGAAGATGAATAAGTGAAATATGTTCCACCTGAACTTGAAGAAGGAGTGAAGACGATAGTTGATGCCTTAAAAGATGTTAACCTTGGCATTGATTAGGAACTAAGACCCACCTACCTAAGTGCTTTACTAGAAGCTGGTGAAGAAAGCACCTATATTGAGTTACTCAAGGAGTTCGGGGATGTTTTAGCCTGGAGTTACAAAGAGATACCTGGATTGGACCCAAAAATATCAGTCCATCACCTTGCAGTTAAAAATGGTGCTCATCCTGTTAAACAAGCTCAAAGGCGCTTTAGGCCGGACTTGGTTCCCCTATTGAAACTGAAGTTAACAAACTCATTGAAGCTGAATTTATTCAGGAAGTTAGATACCCAACATGGGGTTCCAGTATTGTCCTTGTAAGGAAGAAGAATAGCCATTTGAGTATGCGCTGACTTCAGGAACCTCAATAATGTGTATCCCAAAGATAAATTCCGGTTCCTACTGTAGAGCTGATGATTGATGCTACTACTGGTTCTTAGGCAATGTCTTTCATGGACGGTTCGTCGGGCAATAACCAAATTCGCATGGCACCAAAAGAGGAAGAGCTTACTGCGTTCCGCACCCCTAAGGGTATTTATTGCTACAAGGTAATGCCTTTTGGCTTGAAGAATGCTGGTGCTACTTACCAAAGGGCTATGCAGAATATTTTTGATGATCTTCTCCACAAGAATGTCAAATGCTCTATTGACGACTTGGTGGTGAAATCAAGAGAGAAGGGAGATGACATAAAAGACTTGAGGATGGTATTTGCATTGCTCCGGAGGTACCAAGTTAGGATGAATCCATTGAAATGTGCCTTTGGAGTCACTTCTACAAAGTTCCTTGGTTTCGTTGTCTGACATCGAGGGATTGAAATTGATCAAGCCAAAGTGGATACCATTTTGAAAATGCCTGAGTCTTAAGATATCCATTAATTGAAGAGTATGCAAGGAAAGCTAGCATACCTTAGAAGATTCATATCAAACTTCGCCGGGAGGTGCCAACCATTTAGTCATCTCATGAAGAAGGGATTCCTTTCAAGTGGGACCAAGCCTGTAACAATGCCTTCGAAAGAATAAAAAATTACTTGATGAAGCCTCCCGTTTTAGCAGCTCCTATACCTGGAAAGCCATTGATACTATACATCGTGGCGCAGGACAGGTCTGTTGGAGCATTGCTGGCCCAAGAAAATAGTGAGGGGAAAGAAACTCTCTTTACTACTTGAGCAGGATGATGACAGCTAACAAGTTGAATTATTCTCCAATTGAAAAGTTGTGTTTGGCGCTATTTTTCTCAATTCAAAAGTTGAATCACTACTTTCAAGCCATGTTATCCATCTTGTCTAAAGCATATCCCATCAAGTTCGTGACAAAATCTATTCTTAGTGATCGACTAGCGAGATAGTACCTTCAATTTCAACAATTTGAGATTTTTGTACATCCCTCATAAGGCTATAAAAGGACAAGCATTGGCAGACTTCTTGGCAGATCATCCGATACTTGATAATTGGAAGTTAACTGATGAACTACCTGATGAGGATGCAATGGTTGTTGAAGTTCAACCTCAATGAAAGATGTACTTTGATGGTGTTGTGCATCATGGGAAGATGGGGCTGGCATAGTATTTCAAAATCCCTAAGGTGAAGTCTTGCCCTACTCCTTCACCTTGATACAACTCTGTTCCGACAATATTGTTGAGTGTCAAGCATTAATACTTGGGCTTAAAATGGCCGTTGATATGAAGTAATTGTAATTGCAAGTCATTGGTAACTCCCAGTTAGTGGTCAATCAACTTTTGGATAGTTGCGAGGTGAAGAAGCTCGAACTACACCCATATCATGATTACACTAAAAAGTTGATGGGGTGGCTCGGTGATGTGACTTTCAGCATGTTCCAAGGAAAGAAAATAAGAAGGCTGATAAATTAGCTGCTCTAGCTTCATCATTAGCCCTACCTGACCAAGCACAAGTTACCGTTTTCCAAAAATGGGCATTACCGACGCCAAATGAGGATGAAGGTGGAGAAAACAAACTCAAGCATCTTGTTGTTGTTTCTGAAGTTGACAAAGAAGAATGGAGACAACCCATTATCGACTAATTATGCTAAGGTATACTTTCAAAATTATCTGAGGAGAAGGACTATAATCCATTGTAGTGCACCTTGCTTCCTTTACTACAAGGATACTCTACACATAAGGTCATTCGAGGGAGTACTCTTGTGATGCCTAGGAGAAGAAAAAGCTCTCCAAGCTTTGCAAGAGGCACATTCTGGGGTATGTGGGTCATACTAGACAGGACGAAAGCTCCACTTCCATATAAAAAAGATGGGATATTATTGGCCAACGATGGTAAAAGATTGCTTGGACTACGCTCAAAGATGCAAGGCTTGTCAATTCTATGTGAATTATATTCATCAACCTCCTGAAGTGTTGCACCCGACTGTTGCATCATGTCCATTCGACGCTTGGGGTTTGGATGTTGTTGGACCACTTCCAAAGTCCTCTGGTGGGCACCTATACATTTTGGCTGCAACTGACTACTTCTCAAAACGGGTTAAAGTTGTTGCTTTTAAGGAAGTAAAGAAGGGAAAATGTTGCAAGTTTCATCTGAGTAAACATTATTTATCGCTTTGGCATTCCTTATTACATAATAACGGATAATGGAAAGCCATTCGATAATAGGTTGATGAAAAAGATTTGTGATTTCTTTGGCTTCAAACAATGTAACTCTTTGATGTACAATGATGCCACCAATGGTCTAGCTGAGGCATTCAACAAGGCTCTATGCAACTTGTTAAAGAAAGTTGTCTCAAAATGCGAACGAGATTGGAATGACCATATGGGAGAAGCTCTATGGGCATATAGGATGACTCACCGCAGGCCAACACAGGCAACTCCGTATTCACTCATTTATGGAGTTGAAGCCGTACTGCCACTTGAGCGTCAAATACCTTCGTTACGACTGACTATTCAAGAAGGGATCACTTATGAAGAAAATGATCGACTTCGATTATTAGAGTTAGAAGATCTTGATGGGAAGAGATTGGAAGCTCAACTGAGTCTCGAATATTATCAAGCTCGATTATCTCGCGCTTTCAAAAAAAGAGTTCGCCTGAGATCCTTTCAAGTAGGAGATCAACTCCTTGGCATACGAAGACCCATAATTACTTACCATAAACCTATAGGGAATTTTACTTCAAAATGGGATGGGCCATATGTCGTACAAGAAGCTTACTCAAGTGGGGTTTACAAGCTGATTGATGCAGATGGTATAAGGATCGACCCTATCAATGGTAAATTTTTGAAGAAGTATTATCCTTGAAGTTGCAATGCTCCTTGACGCACGAGCCTAAACAGTATGTTTCTACACTCTTGGCCTGCAAGAGTATAAACTGTGTATGGCCCAAAAAAAGTCCTCTAGGTTGAAAATATCGAAAGAGACGGCCTAGGCAAAAGTTAGGATGTAAAAAATAAGAAAACAAATCTAGCCAGTCTGAACTACTGTATGGCTTGATCCTCTTCACCGAGGTACATAGACAACTTAGGGTTTCATTATAAGTTCAGTGGCATAAGTTCAAAAGATACATATTGCCCCAATTATTTTTCGATATGAAGAAATGTAAGATCAAGCTGAAATGTCATCCTTCTACTGAACTTTGACCTCATTTGATTTAAATGGGCAACCCTCCACGGCAAATTAATATCTTCCATGGGCCGATTTTAAGGGGATGTCAAGTACGTCCGTTATCAACCAAACTTTACATAAAGCGCTTAAATCGCATATTAGACTTGTACCGAGCGTCAGAACCAAAATACGAGCTTGATACCATAGTCTTTTAATCAATTTCATTTTACAATTTCTTTAGTTATTTTCAGGAAATAATTTCACATAAAAATTCATTTCTTGGATTTGGGAATTTGATTCTGGGCCCAAGTCCCATATTTTCCTACGGACCCTCTGAGACCGTCAAATCACGGGTCCAAGCCCAAAATGTGGACCGAAGTCAATATTAATCATATTAATATCAAAATTTATCATTTTCTCATTGAATTCATATTTAAGCTTTCCATCTACACGCTCAGACAGCGCATGTAAATCGAGACAACTCTAAATGCGGTTTTCAAGGTTTCAAAGATACATAATGAGTAAGAACACAGGTGATGACCCTTTGGGTCGTCACACAACAAAATATAAAGATCAATAGAACTATAACATTAAGACAAACTAAGTTAATGCTTATTACAAGCTCATTCGAAAACTAGTTCTATTGTCTAGTTCAAAGAATATAAAGTACTCAAGGATTGTTTTTTCAGCATCCTCGTCCAAAAGTTGGATTGCCTCGGCCGGCTCATTAGCTGGCTGACTGAATAAGAATTCCCCCACATCAATTGTGAAGTGAACCTATAAGAAAAATTATATTGAATTAATATTTCAAAATTTATATAAAAGTAAATCAAAATACTTAATGAAAAGTAAAAACTTACATGTATAGTTGAGGCTTGACCCTAGAACCACCTTTCTGAATTAGTCTCTTTCTTCTTCTTTACAATACGAGTTTCATTGAATAGCTCATATTTGCTTCATTAGCATCATAAAGCTGTCTAATGGCTTTGGTGATTATCCTCGTGGTACTATTACTCGGGATGAACTTGGATACAGAGAATAACCTGGATACAGTAGCTGACATGATGTGTTTTTTATCAATTGTTTTTCTTGTTTGCGACAATGATGATGAGAAGGAAATGGCATGTATATTAAATAGTGATGGTCTGGGAAGGAATTTTAACATTTCCTAAGTAGATAAAAGAAAGATTATAGAGGGATTTTCTACTTCATTTTCCAAGAAGAAAAGAAGTTTAATTAATAGTGACCGGGGTGATGGTGATGGAATATTTTCCATTGGTCATGGAAGTTTCCATAATACGGAGATCATAAAACTCTATGATAACAAAGATTAAGGAAGTTTTGTCCTCGACTTTCTTCCAAGTCTAATCGGTACAAGCTTAATGGGGTATTGGTGATATATTCTTCGGATTCAGACAATAATTTGACTGCCAAAAGTATGGAAATGCTAACCAAAAGAATTAAATCTAAAATGTTTTTCCTAGTAGAGAAGGATGCTGAAAAACATTTTAGCTTTAATTCTTTTGATTAGCATTTCCGTACTTTTGTTAGTCAAATCATTGTCTGAATTCGAAGAATATATCACCAATATCCTATTAAGCTTGTACGGATCAGACTTGTAAGAAATTTGAGAACAGAACTTCCTATAATCTTTGTCATCATAGAGTCTTATGATCCCCATTTTATGGGAATTGCCATGACCAACAAAAAATATTCCATCACTGTCAACCTTTTCACTCCCAATCAAACTCATTTTCCTCTTGGAAATTGAAATATATAATTCCTCTATTACCTCTTCTTTTATCTAATAGGAAATGTTAAACTCTTACCTACACCATAGTTATTTGAAACACATGTTCTTGCCTTCTCATCATCGTCGTCGCTAATGAGAAGAACAATTAAAGCCACACTCTCCAGGTACTATATCTTAGTTATTCTTGTTGGAAGTTACATTGCATGTCTAATAAAGTCATCAACCCCTTCTACAAAATCCTCCCCCAATCTAAAATTCCAATACATAAACCAAAATTTTAATTCATATCCTAAAGGTTCAACTCATATACAACTCATATACAAAAAAATTCAATTTATAATCTAAAATTTAAATTCATAAAGTAAAGGTTCAATTCATATCCTAAAGGTTCAATTCATATCCAAACGACGGTTCGTCCCGCAACCTAAAATTTCAATTTATAAACTAAAATTCTAATTCATATATAAAGGTTCAATTCATATCCTAAAGGTTCTAGTCATATCCTAAAGGTTCTAGTTATATCCTAAAATTTCAAGTCTATCCTAAAATTTCAAGTCATAAACTAAAATTTCAAGTCATAATCTAAAATTCCAATTCATAAACTAAAATTCTAATTCATAAACTAAAATTCCAATTCATATCATAAAGGTTCAATTCATATCCTAAAGGTTCAATTCATATCCTAATGTTTCAATTCATATCCTAAAATTTCAAGTCATATCTTAAAATTCCAATTCATAAACAAAAATTCCAATTCATATCCTAAAGATTCTAGTCATATCCTAAAGGTGCAAGTCATATCCTAAA